>JAJPUD010000981.1:477233-492186 GCA_023553655.1 Myrmecobius fasciatus
GCTGCCACAAACATTTTTGCACATGTGGGTCCCTTTCCCTCCTTTAAAATCTCTTTGGGATATAGGCCCAGTAGAAACACTGCTGGGTCAAAGGGTATGCACAGTTTGATAACTTTTTGAGCATAGCTCCAAATTGCTCTCCAACTATACATGTACTCTAAAGAAACCATTGTTAAGATGAAGTCTTTGTATGCATAAAAATATTTATAGCAGCACTTTTTGTGATAGCTCAGAATTGGAAATAAAGTAGATGTGATCAAATGGGCAATGCTTAACCAAGCATGGCAAATGAATAAAATGGAACATTCTGTGACATAAGAAATGATGTCTGTTATGAATACAGAAAAGCATGGGAAAAAAAGATCCATATGAAATGATGCAGAATAAAGTAAGCAGAACCAAGAAAACAATATACAAAATAACCACAATAATGCAAAGGGAAAGAACAACACAACAAAAAATCAAAAGTAAATATAACAAAATTATAAAGATCAAACAAGACTTCAATGAGGAGACATAAGAAGATACAACCACCCTTTTGTGAAGGTGGGAGGTACACAGGTGTTACACACTGTACATATTTTTTTTTTGTTTTTTTTTGCTGAGGCAATTGGGGTTAAGTGACTTGCCCAGGGTCACACAGCTAGGGAATGTTAAGTGTCTAAGACCAGATTTGAACTCACGTCTTCCTGAGTTCAGGGCTGGTGCTCTATCCACTGCGCCACCTGGCTGCCCCCATACATAGTTTTGAAATTTTTTCATTGCACTGATCAGTTGTGCTTATATTTTTTTCCTCTAAAAATATTATATATGAATTGGGATTGGGGGCGGAGCCAAGATGGCGGAGTGAAAACGTGACTCTCTGCGTCCTCCTCCGATCTTCTCTCAAACCAACAATAAAATAAGCCTTTGAACTGATCTTCAAGTCAACGAATCAGGAAATATTTGGACACTGCTTTTTGAAGAACTTCATATCAGGTTTGTCTAACTTGGACAGAGGGATAAACAGTGGACTCAGTGTAGGCCGGAAGTGAGGGTGGGACTCAGCTCATCATTGCAGAAACTACAAACTCCAAACTCTAAACACCTGGAGTTTATCTAAGGTACTCGGGACACTCTGCCCTGATTGTGGGCAGGTGTTCTGCCAGACTTGCCTTGTTTAAAGAATAATTCGGACTTAGTCCTAACCCCCACTGGCCCAGCACCTTAAGTTAATTCGCCGAATTGCCCCAGGGCAAAATACTTCAGCCAACTTTTTTTTCCAAGCCTTAAAGAGATATCCACAGTCTAAAAAAAATGAAGAAGCAAAAGAGAGCTCTCACCATAGACAGCTTTTATCGAGAGAAAGAAGGGATGACCCCAGATCCTGAGGTTCCTTTAGACAAAACCCCAGAGGAAGTTATTAAGGACCATCACTGGTCCCCTTTTCAAAAGGCCTTTCTGGAAGATTGCATAAAGAACCTCATAAGAGAACTGGAGGATAAATGGGAAAATAAATTGAAATCAGTGCAAGAAGGATACAATATCTTGAAAGAAGGATACGATGCCCTGCAAAAGAGATATGAAAAAGACACCAATTTATTGAAAAATAAAATTAGTGAAATGGAAAAAGAGTGCAATGAACAAAAAAATTCAATTGGCCAGTTACAAAAGGAACTTAAAAAGGTAATTGAAGAAAACAACACTTTAAAAATAAGAATTGAACAAATGCAAGTGAATGACTCAATAAGACTTCAAGAATCAGTCAAACAAAAACAAAAAAAAATGAAAAATTATTAGAAAATATGAAATATCTCCTAGGAAAAACAACTGACTTGGAAAATAGATCTAGGAGAGACAATCTAAGGATTATTGGACTTCCTGAAAGCCATGATGAAAAAAAGAATCTAAACATTATCTTCCGGGAAATCCTGAAAGAAAACTGCCCTGAGATTGTAGAATCAGAAGGCAAAATCACCATTGAAGGAATTCACCGATCACCTCCTGAAAGAGACCGAAAAATTAAAACCCCAAGGAGATATCGTGGCTAAATTTCAGGACTATAGCACCAAGGAACAGATTCTGCTAGCAGCTAGAAAAAAACAATTCAAATACCGAGGATCAATAATTAGAATCACACATGATCTGTCAGCCTCCACATTGAAGGATCGAAGGGCCTGGAACCAGATATTCCAAAAGGCAAAAGAACTTGGATTACAGCCAAGAATAACCTATCCAGCTAGAATGAGCATTATCCTCCAGGGAAGAAGATGGTCATTTAATGATATAGGTGAATTTCACCTATTTCTAATGAAAAGACCAGATCTGAACAAAAAATTCGACATCCAAACATAGAACTCAAGAGAAGCATAAAAAGATAAAAAGGAAAGGACTCTTGAGGACTTTATTTCTACTATGGGGATACTTAAAGTTTGGGGGTATAATTAACTAGATATTACTTTGATAATATGAAAAAGAAAACTAGAGGGGAAAGGTTGTCATACTGGGGAAAAGAGGGAAAAAGTGGTAAAATAAGATCTAAAAAAAAAAGGAGGTAAAAACAAGGTAAAATCTCTTGAAGAGGCAAAGAAAACCTAATATAATTGAGAGAAAGAGGAGAGGGAGATGAGCATTGTGTAAATCTTACTCTCATCAGGTTGGGTTCTAAAAGTGTAAATCAGACACTTGATTTCACTTACAAACTTGTCTGCTGCTAGAGGGAAGTGGGAGAGAAAGAAGGAAAAGAAAGGGATAAACTATTAGAAGGGAAAATAGAAGAATCAGGGGAAAGGAGTAAAAAAAAAGGGGGAGAGGATCTAAAGGGTGGAGGATTGTTTGGGGGAGGGGGTCATCAAAAGCAAAGTACTGAGGAGGGGGGAAGGGAGAAAGGGGAAAGGAAAGGGAAAAACATAACTTGGGTAAATAAGATGGCAGGAAATAAAGAATTAGTTATTCTGTGAATGTGAATGGGATGAACTCTCCCATAAAGCGGAAGCAGATAGCAGATTGGATTAAAAACCAGAATCCCACAATATGTTGTCTACAAGAAACACATCTAAAACATAGTGACACATATAGGAAGAAGGTAAAAGGCTGGAGCAGAACCTATTATGCTTCAGGTGAACAAAAAAAAGCAGGGGTAACAATCCTTATCTCAGATCAAGTAAAAGCCAAGATAGATCTAATCAAAAGAGATAAGGAAGGAAACTATACTTTATTAAAGGGTACCATAGATAATGTAGCAATATCAATACTAAATATATATGCACCAAGTGCAATAGCATCCAAATTCCTAGGGGAGAAATTAAGAGAGATGCAAGAAGAAATAGATAGCCAACTACTAGTGGGGGATCTCAACCATGCTCTCTCAGAATTAGATAAATCAAACCACAAAATAAACAAGAAAGAAACTAGGGAAATAAACCAACTGTTACAAAAAGTTAGGTATGATAGATCTATGGAGAAAATTGAATGGAGACAGTAGGGAATTTACTTTTTTCTCAGCAGTCCATGGAACCTATACAAAAATTGACCATGTGTTAGAGCATAAAAACCTCAAAATCAACTGCAGAAAGGCAGAAATAGTAAATGCATCTTTTTCAGATCATGATGCAATAAAAATCACATGCAATATAAGGCCAGGAGAAAATAAACCAAAAGTTAATTGGAAATTAAATAATCTAATCCTGAAGAATGAATGGATGAAAGAGCAAATCATAGACACAATCAATAATTTCATCCAGGAGAATGACAATAAGGAGATGGCCAAAGCGGTTATAAGGGGCAATTTTATATCTCTAGATGCTTACTTGCATAAAATAGAGAAAGAAAAGATCAACGAATTGTGCTTATTATTAAAAAAAAAAAAACTAGAAAAAGAACAAATTAAAAACCCTCAATTAAATACCAAATTGGAAATTCTAAAAATAAAAGGAGAAATTAATAAAACTGAAAATAAGAAAACTATTGAATTAATAAATAAAACTAAGAGTTGGTTCTACGAAAAACCCAACATAATAGATAAGCCTTTAGTTAATTTGTTAAGAAAAAGGAAAGAGGAAAATCAAATTGTTAGTTTCAAGAATGATAAGGGTGAACTTTCCTCCAATGAAGAGGAAATTAGAGCAATAATTAGGAGTTACTTTGCCCAACTTTATGCCAGTAAGTTTGATAATCTAAATGAAATGGAGGAATATCTACAAAAATATAGATTGCCCAGGTTAACAGAAGAAGATATAAATTATTTAAATAGCCCCATATTAGAAAAAGAAATAGAACAAGCTACTAACCAACTCCCTAAGAAAAAATCTCCAGGGCCAGATGGATTTACATGTAAATTCTACCAAACATTTAAAGAACAATTAATTCCAATACCATACAAACTATTTGAGAAAATAGGGACAGAAGGTATACTGCCAAATTCCTTCTATGAGACCGATATGGTGCTGATAGCTAAACTAGGTAGGGTGAAAACAGAGAAAGAAAACTATAGACCAATTTCCCTAATGAATATTGATGTAAAACTTTTAAATAAGATATTAGCAATGAGATTACAGAAAGTCATCCCCAGGATAGTACACTATGACCAAGTAGGATTTATGCCAGGGATGCAGGGCTGGTTCAATATTAGGAAAACTATCAGCATAATTAATTATATTAATAACAAAACTAACAAAAACCATATGATTATCTCAATAGACGCAGAAAAAGCATTTGATAAAATCCAACACCCTTTCCTATTAAAAACACTAGAGAGTATAGGAATAAATGGGCTTTTCCTTAAAATGATCAGTAGCATCTATTTAAAACCACCAGCAAGCATCATATGTAATGGAGACACACTAAAACCATTCCCAATAAGATCAGGAGTGAAACAAGGCTGCCCACTGTCACCATTACTATTTAATATTGCATTAGAAATGTTAGCTTTAGCAATAAGAGAAGAAAAAGAGATAAAAGGAATCAGAGTAGGTAATGAAGAAACCAAATTATCACTCTTTGCAGATGACATGATGGTATACTTAGAGAACCCTAGAGACTCAACTAAAAAACTACTAGAAACAATTCACAACTTTAGCAAAGTTGCAGGATTCAAAATTAATCCACATAAATCATCAGCATTTTTATATATTACCAACAAAATTCAGCAGCAAGAGATACAAAAAGAAATTCCATTCCAAATAACGGATAATAGGATAAAACATTTGGGACTCTATCTGCCAAGGAAACGTCAGAAACTATACGAACTAAACTACAAAACACTTTCCACACAAATAAAATCAGACCTAATCAATTGGAAAAACATTAAGTGCTCATGGGTAGGCAGAGCGAATAATAAAAATGACAATACTACCCAAACTAATCTACTTATTTACTGCCATACCAATCAAACTCCCAAGAAATTATTTTACAGATCTAGAAAAAATAGTAGCAAAGTTCATTTGGAAGAACAAAAGGTCAAGGATTTCAAGGGGATTAATGAAAAAAAAAGGCAGATGAAGGTGGCCTTGCTGTACCAGATCTAAAACTATATTATAAAGCAGCGGTCATCAAAACCATTTGGTACTGGCTAAGAAATAGAGTAGTCGATCAGTGGCATAGGATAGGTTATCAGGACAATCTAGGCAATAACCTTAACAATTTAGTGTTTGATAAACCCAAAGACGCCAGCTTTTGGGATAAGTACTCACTATTCGGCAAAAACTGCTGGGAAAATTGGAAACTAGTGTGGAAGAAATTAAGGCTGGACCCACACCTAAAACCTCATACCAAGATAAGATCTAAATGGGTTCAAGATCTAGATATAAAGAGTGATTTTGTAAGCAAATTAGAGGAACGTAGTATAGTTTACCTCTCAGACCTGTGGAGATGGAATAAATTTATGTCCAAAGAAGATCTGGAACTCCTAACTAGATAGATAATTTTGATTATATTAAGTTAAAAAGTTTCTATACAAATAAAACTAATGCAGACAAGATTAGGAGGGAAGCAACAAATTGGGAAATCATCTTTACATTTAATGGGTCTGAAAAAGGTCTCATTTCTAAAATATATAGAGAATTGTCTCATATATATAAGAATTCAGGCCACTCTTCAATAGATAAGTGGTCAAGGGATATGAACAGACAATTTTCAGATGATGAAATTAAAACCATCTCTAGTCATATGAAAAGTTGCTCCAAATCACTATTGATCAGAGAAATGCAAATTAAGACAACTCTGAGGTACCACTACACACCTGTCAGATTGGCTAAAATGACAGGAAAAGATAACGATGAATGTTGGAGGGGATGTGAGAAAACTGGGACACTAATACATTGTTGGTGGAACTGTGAACGGATCCAACCATTCTGGAGAGCAATTTGGAGCTACGCTCAAAAAGTTATCAAACTGTGCATACCCTTTGACCCAGCAGTGTTCTACTGGGCCTATATCCCAAAGAGATCTTAGAGGAGGGAAAGGGACCCACATGTGCAGGAATGTTTGTGGCAGCCCTTTTTGTAGTGGCTAGAAACTGGAAACTGAATAGATACCCTTCAATTGGAGAGTGGCTGAATAAATTATGGTATATGAATGTTATGGAATATTATTGCTCTGTAAGAAACGACCAGCAGGACGATTTCAGAGAGGCCTGGAGAGACTTGCATGAACTGATGCTGAGCGAAGTGAGCAGAACCAGGAGATCATTATACATGGCAACAACAAGACTATATGACGATCAATTCTGATGGACATGGCTCTCTTCAACAATGAAATGCTTCAAACCACTTCCAACTGTTCACTGAAGAAGACCATATACATCCGGAGAGAGGGATATGAAATATGGACCACAACATAACATTTTCATGCTCTCTATTGATGTTTACTTGCATTGTGTTGCCTTTCTCTGATTTTCTTTTTTTTCTTGTAGATAGGATTTTTCTTGCACAACTTGTCAAGTATTTCAACATTATTAACATGTGGTGGACTTCCTGCCATCTAGGGGAAGGGAGGGGACTGGGGGTAAAAGTTGTAATCGAGAGCTTTGTAAATATCAATGCTGGGGAACTACCCATACATATATTATACAAATAAGAAGCTTTAATAAAAAAATTAAAAATTAAAAAAAATTAAAAATATTATATATTATATGGGGTGCCTCTCTGGGAAAGGAAGTGAGATGGATACTTGAGTAAAATATAGTGATGTAAGAAACAGAAGATATCAATAAAATCTAATTTACAACAAAATAGGCCTTTAAATGAAATTATTTCTCCATATTTTTCCTTTTATGAGACAAAAAAATACTTCTCATATACTAATCCTATATGTGAAATACAGGAATTTAATATAGTCATAATGCAGAACTATAACCAATGTGGAAGAATGAGACTTTTACCCAGGGTCCTATATTTGGAAAATTATGTTTTTTCCCTGGGGAGAAACATTTCCTTTCCACAGCAACTGTTATATCTGTTACTTGCTTTTCAGTCCTACACTGACTATTATTCCTAAGTGAACTCTCTCTGGGCCTATCTTCATAAACCCTTTTCCCTGCCTTAACCCTAAGGTGATGAAGACCAGATTCTTTGGTGGTACAGACTACCTCCTCTCCTAGCATATCCTCTGAGCAATCCCCTTCTTTCTCTTTCCATCCCAATTATTTTAGCTTCATAAGAAAGAATTCCTAATTATGGCTCTGTTTACATTTATATCCAATATCCTGCTTCTCATAGGTCATAGATAAGAAAAAACATTTTAAAAAAGATTGTTATTTACAAAGGACCATTTCTGATGTTGTAGAAAGACCCAGCAGATAAACAGACCTAAAATAATAAAAATAAGATAAAGTATTTTTTAGGACTATAGATAATATCTGAAAAGGAGAAATATTAGGGATCTTATGCCATCTGATTTTTATTATTAAAAATGCTCATATATTAAATGTCTTAAAACAGCCCTGTGTAATACTAATTTTTCAAATGAATGAAAAAAATATATTTGATTCCCCTTTGCTTTTTAGATTTCCCTTCCACCGATAAAAGCTGATTTTCAAAAGTTAATTGGAAATTCTCCTGAATCAAGCATCAGCAAATAGAATCAAAGAAAAGATTATACATGAAATAGTACAAATGAGAATCAATCTAAAGATTACAAATTAAGTAGAATATTTGAACAGAAGTTGCACAATGTGATATTCAACTCTACAACAAAAGCCAAAATAAAGTAACATTTTACTTTTCACAGGCCCCTCATTCAGCAACTTCAGCTTTGAAAACAATAAGGCACCTGAAAGTAGGGACCCCCTCCGCCCTCCACAAAACATCTCAATAGGCCAAATAGATACTACAACATCCAATAGTAAAAGCTCACATACTTAATTCATGAAAGAGTCCCTTGGACCCTCACTCAAAGGCTACTTACTCATTTTATACATGATTCTAACAAGGGAAACGATGATGATGACGACAACAGAATTTATATAGTGCCTACTTATGTGTCAGGCTCTGTGCTATGTATTTTTACAAATATTTTCTCATTTAACTGCTATAACCACTATTACTATGCGCATTTTGCAGATGAGGAAACTGAAACAGATTGACATGGACAAGATCAAATAGCTACTAAGTCTCTATGGATAGATTTGAAGTTAGGTTTTCCTGAGTTCAGACCTAACACTATCTACTGCTCACCTAATGTTTTAAATTACAGCAAAAGAGAAGCAGAAAATTAGATGGAGAGCATACTAGAATTAGGAACACTGACAACAGTGAGAAATTACAGTGAAAGCCACAGAAAAGAGATTTGTTATTTGTAGGATTTTTTTTTAACTCAGAAAACACATTAGTTTGAATCCATTTATTGTAGAGGCAAATTGTGCTAAACACTGTAATAGCCTCCAAATACATTACTATATTACAACAGAATACAATAATTTAATATTTATCATGATAACCAAAAATAAATAGAAAGCTAACTTATGTGCCATATATCATTTCTTCCACTGAAATCCTCTGACACTTCATTCTGGTGTGGATTCTCGCATTATTCTGAGATCCTTCGTTCTAGAATGTTATGCCAATAGAGCACAGATAGCCAGAGTAATGGCTTGGCCTGGTTATGAACTATTTATCAGCAATCTGAGAATCAGACTAAGTAGAAAGGCTCATTACTGGCTGAGGATAATAATTTTTTGGCTAAAGCAAGTCTGTAGCAGTCCAGATGTCACTGACATTAGAGTTGTGAATGGCAGCTTAGGAAGCATTGTTGGTACCAGGCCAGAGGGCAGAGATTGCAGAAGTAGCATTGAAGACCTGATTGGCTACTTGTCCAGGAGGCAGCAGGAAGACATGCAAAGCTAGCAAAGCTTTTTGCTACAACCAGCAACCTCTGCCTCTGATGATGCTGAAAAACTTTCTGCATTCTCTCTGCTACGGTTTCCTTGGGAACAGGTAGGTGCTATTATTTCCCTACTGCATTTGACTCGACTTTCAAGACCATCTACTGGCCAACAGCCTGACCTGCTAGTTGGACACCACATTTACTGCATTGTTCATTGTGCCAGGGAGGTCTGCCATCTTTTCCTAAGTGTCTTCTCACTCCTTCTCTACAACATCTGGAGCAGATGTGCTGAGGATGAATCATTATCCTTGGCTGAATAACCACTTGGGCCACCATAACTACCCTTGCTTCTCAATCTGACTGTGCTGCATCTTCCATAGCTCTGGCAGAGAGGACATGATCCACAAATCACATGTTGCCATTTTCCTTATGTGAAAATCTGGCCATATCACCTCTCTATGTAGTCAGTAAGCTCAAGTGGCTCACTGTTGTACCTAGAATGAGAAAGAAATTCCCGCCTGGCTTTTATAGCTCACCAGAGCTGACCCTGACTTATCTTCCCAGCCTCACTGGTAATTACTGCCCCTCTTCCACACTGTGATTGACAGAAAGTAGCCTTCTCTTTAGAAGCTCCTCTAGAGAAGAGCTCTCTTCTGTCTTTGAGCCTTGGTCCTGGCACTCACCAAACCTGGAATCTATTCCTCGTCCCCTCCACTTCATGGATTTTCTGTTTTTTCCAGCCATAACTTGAATACTACCTTCTCCATGAAGCCTTTTGATGTCCTCTCTTCCTAATTACTTTGTATTTATTTGTATCTAGTTTCTTTATTTGTTGTTTGGGTTTACGTATATACTTATTTCTCAGAATGAAAGTTATTTGAGAGTACAAGTTGTTTTATTGGTGTAAATGCAGCCCCACCAATGTGGAGACAACTGAATTTTATCTTGTTTTTATTTGCATGTATTCTGCAAACGCTTCCTTGTATACTGTTTCTGAATTAGAATATAAGTTCCATGAGAACAGGGATTGTTTCATTCTTTGGATACATCTACCACCTAACATAACACCTGGCATACTGTTGGCATTTAATAAGTACCCATGCACTTTACTACCTGCTTAATAAATTGGAGATTCTCTCTCTGATTAAGGAAGTGAATCAACTGGGGAAGAACAAACTACAGGTGTTTGCCAAGCTGGGGGACTATACCCCAATCACTACCCTGTGCTAACTATAAAGAAGCTATGATGTGTATTGGTGGAGGGAGTATTCCTATTGATGAAATCACAGATCCTTGATGCGTTGACATAAATTCTGTTTAAGAAGGTATGAAAATGTATAATATATATTCTGTAAAGACTTTTGCCCCAGTTAAAATTTTAAAAGGTTTTGATTATTTTTTAAATCAAGTTTTCCAAGATAAATGAAATTCTAAATCTTTCAAATAAATTATCTAGAGAGTTCATATAGGTTAAACATTTCATTATTTTTAACCATGCCTGATAAAAATATCTTTATTATGTTTGTACTTTCAGGACATAAATTCTATGAAAATTATTATTTTTATTTATGTAAATAGGATACATAAAATCTCTGCAAAACTTTAATTTAGGGGTTCTTAATTTGGGACCTGTGAATTTTTTAAAAAAATGATAATGATAATTTAATATAATTTGTAATCCTATGTATTTTATTTTATAAACTTTATAACTTTATTTTGAGGAATCCATAAGTTTCTTGAGACTGCCAAAGGGGTCCAGGACCCAAAAAAGGTTAAGAAATTCTGTATTAAGTAAATATAATTTTATTGGTGTAAATATTCTCTTTAACTGATGGAGAATAATATTCATCCAGGATTATAGATTTAGAACTGGAAAGGACCTTGGGATTCATTAAGTACATTATACAGATAAGAAAACTGATATATAGAAAAGATTTGCAAAAAAAAAAAGAAAAAAAAAGAAAAGGGATTTGCTCAGAGCCACAGTTATTAAAGACCACAGGTGCTTCCTAACAAGGGACTTGAACCTGAATTGTTCTGACTCCAAGTTCAGTATGCTTATTTTAGTGGATAGGCTTTTGGAGTTTCTGCCGCCAAAAAGATCAAAATTAAAAACATTTAAGTACACAAGTTCATGTTAACATTTTTCGTCTAAATGTATAGGGAAGTACGTATCTCATTAAGAAAAAAAAATTCAGAAAAATTGATTTATATAACTTCTTTCTGTACAGAAAATACAAACAAACTTGATTGCCTTTAAAAGGTTCCAGACTACTATTAACTAATTAGGATTGAGAAGAAACAGGCCTTAACAAATTACTGCAACGCTTCTGACCTGAACATCACACATAAGAAATGTGCCCATAAAAAAAAAAAAAAGATTTAACTATTTTCTCAATTTGTCTGAGACTCATACTCCCAAATTTCTTACCCACACATTTATTGGTTTTTGAGGACATCCTCAAAACAAACCCAGGTAACTTGGAGCATGATGAATTTACTGCTTAACCTGAGAAGCCTTTTGGGTTTGGGCATCTGCTCAGACTTAGGAGTCTTTCTCCTCTCTTGCAAACCCTTTTAGAACTCTTATGCTTTCTCCAGTCTATTTTGGCTTATAATCAGACACAGAAGACTCTAGGGAAACATCTCTTTGATACTATCTTTTCATATCACTACCCCTATTCCTTTCTCCTGAGAGTTAGTTATATTAGATTTTCTCCTTTGGGAAACCATCCTCTGCTGAAGCTTATATTAGCCAAAAGTTTATTAAAGTATCCCAACAAAATGATATTTTGCTGCATATAAAATAAGTACAATGGTCCCTTAAGACCTTGAATGGGCAGACCACAGTCAATCTATTTTGTCTTCACCTACTTCATTAGTAAAACAGGAATAACAAGATTTACAACAAATTCCCCTTAAAAATCAGTGCTGTAATATGCTCCATATAACATGAGAAATTCCTAGTTAAAGAGTATATTAAGAATAGGTAATAGAGCATAGGATTTATGAGTAGAAGAACCATAGTTATTTTTGTAAGGAAGGGAGAGGAAGTCATTGGAGACAGGCAGATGAAGTCTGAACAGTTTTCTACTACTTCTACATTAAATGATGCTTGAATGACTTAGAGAGGGAGAAAGACTTAGAGAAAGAGAGAAATGCTCTGGAGAGAATATGTTCCTTAGGAAAATGATTTTAAAGTCACCACAATTATCTATTTTGTAAACCAGAAGCTCAATCCAATTTGAACTATAGACCTTAAAAAACAGATAAAAGTACTGCTTTTAAAATAACTAGGAATAAATACTGTAGGAGGTCAGAAGAGGAAACACTTAGGAAGATAAGATATTTCTTTCTGTTCCTGCCAAGCTATTAATTCAATATTCGAAATGGATATGTAGGTAGTCACGTACTTGCTATTAAGAAAAGCAAGGCTACAAACAGAACTCATACAAAGATGCTTGGTCTGGAAACTTGTGTCTAACTAAATTGATCTTCACAGTTAGTAGCATTAAATTAAATTCTTGTAGGGGAGCAATGAAAGGAGTAAATGGAATATAGATATGCCTAATGCCAGTGAGAGATGATCAATGAAATCAACTAGCTTTATATCTGCCCTTTAAGATCTTTCTTACTTACTTAAAAAAGTCTCACTGCTTTCTTAAACTTAGTAATATTTTGAAGGTAATTTTATTCATGTACCATAACTTGTCTGAGTCCATTTAATCCTTCTAATTTGTTTTTTACCTGTACATTAACTTTTTTTAGGTGCACAAAAATTTATTCCACTTGTTTACCTTCAAGAATATGACATTTATATAAAAACTGTTCACTATGAACAACTTTAAGCAGTTTACATAAAACAATCAACAGGTCTACTATCCTTTTCTCGAGAGTCTGGAAGAATCAAGGGTCTCAATATCTATTATCTTGTGAGTTAATTTTCATTTGATAATCATTAAAAGAAAAATCTCTGTGTTAGATAAAAATAGTGAAATCTTGGAATGGACTGGAGGGGATACTTATGAGAACACAGTGCAGAGAGGTGAGTATCTGGAATGAAATAAGGTGAGCCCAGTGCCTTGTGTTTGAAAGGTATACAAGGCATTTAGAAAACAAAACTTCTTTGCCATTCTTTGCTCCCTGAGTTGAAACAATGAAAACTATGAGGCAGCTGGCTAGGCATTGCAATGGTTGGATAGCTGGGCTTGAAGTCAGGAAGATTTGAGTTCAAATCCAACCTTAGACACTTATTTTCTATGTAACACTAGGCAAGTCTCTTCATCTCTGCTTGTTTCAATTTCCTCTATTGTAAAATGTTGCTAATAACAACCCCTACCTTGCATTACAGTGTTGTCAAATGAGCAAAGCACTTAACACAATGCTTGGCTCAGGAGGGGCTATATAAATACTGATTTCCTTTCCTTCCCTGGTATTTTCTGACTCCACAGGTAAGAAGTTCAGTATCAGATGGAAGGGGAACAACTGGGTAGGTACAGACGAAGGTAAGATTGTAGGTAAAAGAACAAATTAATTTCACATCTTTCCTTTTTATAACAATGAAATGACTAAGATCTGATTACCTCTCTCCTTAACCCCTCTACCTGTGGTATTAGCAATAGTTAACATTATATATGTTTTACTTATTTTGTTAGACATTTCAAGATATTGAAAGAATACACCAATCAACTCCTGAAAGAGACCCCAAAATGAAAACTCCCAGGAATATTCTAGCTAAGTTCCAGAGCTCTCAGATCAAGGAAAAAATATTGAAAGCAGTCAAAAAGAAACAATTCAAATATTGTGGAGTTACAATAGGGATCACACAAGAGTTAGCAGCTTCCACATTAAAAGACTAGAGGGCTTGGAACATGATATTCCAGAAGGCAAAGGATCTAGGATTACAACCAAGAATAACTCCTTCAGCAAATCCTCCAGGGGAATCTTTAAGGGGAAAAAAGATATTTGATGAAATAGAGGATGTTCAAGCATTCCTGATAAAAAAAAAAAAAAAAAAGACCAGAGCTGAATAGAAAATATGACTTTCAGATACAAGAATCAATAGAAGCATGAAAAAAGTAAAAGA
Organism: Myrmecobius fasciatus; assembly: GCA_023553655.1. Lineage (NCBI taxonomy): Eukaryota > Metazoa > Chordata > Mammalia > Dasyuromorphia > Myrmecobiidae > Myrmecobius > Myrmecobius fasciatus. The sequence goes on from JAJPUD010000981.1 coordinate 491,620, forward strand.
GAAATCATAAGACAATCAATAAGGTTAATTTTTTACATTACTGTTAACTCCTAAAAACTTTTTATCATTATTAGGGCAGTTAGAAGAATTATACATAGAAGGCACAGGCATAATAAGATAATTATAATGTGATGATTTAAAAAAAATAAATTAAGGGGTGAAAAGAAGGTTACACTGGGAGAAGGAAGGAGGGAGAAGAAGAAAGGGGAAAATTATCTCACATAAAAGAGGAATGAAAAGAAGAGCTTTTACAATGAAAGGGAAAATGAAGTAGATATAGTGGGCAACACCTGAATCTTATCCTCACTGGAATTGGCTCAAAAAGGGAATAATAATATACAAAATCGGGGCAGCTAGGTGGAGCAGTGGCTAGAGCACCAGCCCTGAAGTCAGGAGGACCTGAGTTCAAATCTGGTCTCAGACACTTAACATTCCCTAGCTGTGTGACCCTGGGCAAGTCACTTAACCCCAATTGCCTCAGCAAAAAACAAACAAACTATATATATATATATATATATATACACACACACACACACACACACACACACACACACACACACACACACA
>JAJPUD010000981.1:492196-511751 GCA_023553655.1 Myrmecobius fasciatus
ACACACACACACACACACACACACACACACACACACACACACACACACAAAATCAGTTAGCTATAGAAATCTATCTCAATATACAGAGAAATAGGGGAAAGGAAAAAAAGAAAGGAAGAAGACTTATAAAAGGCAAGGCATATTAAGGAAGGTTGTGGTCAAAAGCAAAACAGACTTTTGAGGAAAATCAATAAAAAAGAAAAAGAGAACAATAAACAGGGAAAAAATAAGACAAAGGGAAATATACAATAAATCATCACAACTGTGAATGTGAATGGGATGAACTCACCCATAGAAAGGAAGAGAATAGCAGAATGAATTAAAAACCAGAATCTAGTAAAATGTTGTTTATAAGAAAATCTTGAAACACAAAGACCCACAGAGCAAAGGTAAGAGGCTGAAACACAATTGTTATGTTCCAGCTAAAAAAAAAAAAAAAAAAGCAGAAGTAGCAATCATGAACTCAGACAAAGTAAAAGCATAAAACAGACCTAATTAAATTAGATAAGCAGGGAAGTGATACTTTGCTAAAAGGTATCATAAAGAAAGTATATATGTACCCAGCAGTATATCACCCAAATTCTTAAAGGAAAAGTTAAATGAGTTAGAAGAGGAAATAATAAAACTATACTACTAGGGAAGTTATACCATCTCAGAATGAGACAAATCTAATCATAAAATAAACAAAAAGTTAAGGAGATGAATACAATTTTAGAAAAGATAGATATAAAAGAAAACTGAATGGGAATAGAAAGGAGTACACCCTTTTCTCAGTTGTACATGGCACCTTCACAAAAATTGACCATGTTTTAGGCCATTAAAAATTTCACAACCAAATGCAGAAAAGCAGAAATTAAATGCATCCTTTACAGATCATACTGTAATAAATATTACAATCAATAAAAGTCTATAGAAACATAAATGAAAATTAAATGGGTGCTAAATTATGTAATCCTAAAGAATGTGGGCTGAAAAACAACTCATAGAAACAATAATTTAATTAAAGTGAAGGATAATGATGAGACAATATGCAAAAACTTTATACAGCCAAAGCAGTACTAATGGAAAAATTTCTATCTCTAAATGTTTACATTAATAAAGAGAGAAAAAGCAGATCAATGAATTGGACATATAACTAAAATAATTAGAAAAAGAAAAAATTAAAAAGCCCCAATTAAATGCCAAATTGGAAATTATGAAAGTCAGAGGTAAGATTAATAAAATTAAAAGTAAAAAAAACCCATCAAATAGATAATAAAACTAGAAACTAGTTTTAAGAAGAAAACCAAATTACCAGTATCAAAAATGAAAAGGGTGAATTTACCATCAATGACGATAAAATTAAAGCAATTGTTAGGAACTATCTAGCTCAATTATATGCCAATACATCTGACCTACTAAGTAAATGGATGAATATTTGCAAAAATATAAATTTCCTAAATTAATAGAAGAGGAAATATAATACTTAACTCTATCTTAGAAAAAGAAATAGAACAAATCACAAATAAACTCCCTAAAAAAAAAATCTCCAGGATCAGATGGATTAACAAGTGAATTCTACCAAACATTTAAAGAATTAATTCCTACATAAAGTAATAGGAAAAACAGGCAAAGAAAGAATCCAGCCAGATTCCTTTTATAACACAAATATGGTGCTGATACCTACACCAGGAAGAGCAAAAAACAGAAATTTCTTTGATGAATATTAATGCAAAAGATATTCACAAAGAGAATACAGCTATATGTCACAAAGATTATATACTATGACTAGATAAGCTTTATACCAGAAAAGCTGGACTGGTTCAATATTAGGGAAATTCTAAGTATAACTGACCATATCAATTAAAAATATATAAATCATATAATTATCTCAATAGATGCAGAAAGAACTTTTGAAAAAATACAACATTCATTTCCTAGAATTTTCCTTAAAATAAAAATTTTTATCTATCTGAAATCATCAGCAAGCATTATCTGTAATGGGAATAAGCTAAAAGTCTTTCCAATAAGATAAGGGGTGAAGTAAGGATGCCCATTATCACCACTGTTATTCAATTTTGTCCCTAGAAATGCTAGCTATGGCAATAAGAGAAGGAAAAAGAAAGAGAATTTGAATAGGCAATGAGGAAACAAAACGATCACTCATTGCAGATGTTATGATCATAAACTTAAAGAATCCTAGAGGATAAATTAAAAACTACCTGAAATAGTTAACAATTTTAGCAAAAATTAAGTAAGATATAAAATAAACCCATTTAATCATTAGCATTTTTATATGTTACCAACAAAATCCAGGAAGAAGCAATACAAAGAGAAATTCCACTTAAAATCACTACAGACAAAATAAAACACTTGGGATTTCTACTTGACAAAAACAACTCCAGAAACTATATGAACACAATTACAAAACATTTTTTCATGCAAAATCAGATCTAAGCAACTGGAGAAATATTCATTGTTCATGGGTAGGCTGAACCGATACTGTAAAATCACAGTTCTACCTAAATTAACTTATTCAGTGCAATATCAAACTACAAAAGAATTATTTTAGAGAACTAGAAAAAATATCAAAATTCATCTGAAAAAATAAAAGGACATGAATTTCAAGGGGATTAATGAAAAAAAAAAGTAAAGGAAGGTAGTTTAGCAATACCAGATATCAAACTGTATTACAAAGTGGTAATCACCAACATAGTCTGGTACTGACTGAGAACCAGAGTGGTGGATCAGTGGCACAGATTATATATATCATACATATGATAATCTAGTGTCCAAGCTTTTGGGACAAGAATTCACTATTTGATAAAAACTGCTGGGAAATCTACAAAGCAGTTTGGTAGAAACTAGTTATTGACTAACTTCTCATACCATATACCAAAATAAGGTCAAAATGGACATATGATTTAGGTATAAAAAGTGATATAAGCTAATTAGGAAAGTATGAGCTTTTACCTGTCAGATTTATGGATAATGAAAAAACTTATGACCAAAGAAGAGATAAAGCATTATAGAATCTAAGATGGATAATTTTGATAATAGTAAATTAAAAAGGTTTTGCACAAACAAAACCAATATAGCCAAAATTAGAAGGCACACAGGAAACTTGGAAATTTTTTTCTAAATTTCTCTGAGAAAGGCCTCATATCTCAAATAGAAAGAGATCTGAGAAAAGTTTATAAAAATAAATCATTCTCCAGATGATAGTCAAAGGAAATGAACATAGTTTTTAGAAAAAGAAATCAAAGCTATCTAATCATACAAAAAATGTTCTAAATCACTACTATAATTAGAAAAATGAAAATTAAAACAACTCGGAGATGTACCACCTCACGTTTATCAGATTGGCTAACAAAACAGAAAAGGAAAATTGCATATATTGGAGAAAATGTGGAAAAACTGGGAAACTAGTAAATAGTTGGAATTGTGACCTGATCCAATCATTCTGTAGCACAATTTGGAACTATGCCCCCAAAGCAATATAATTGTGCACTCTCTTTGTTCTAGCAAATACCATTACTAGGTCTATACCTCAAAGAGATCAAAGAAAAAATATTTTTTGTAGAGGCAAAGAATTGGAAATTGAGGGGATGCCCATCAACGGGAGAATGATCAAACAAGTTGCGGTATATGATTATGACAGAATATTATCATGCTGTAAGAAATGGAAGGATGCTTTCAGAAAGATTTGTATGATACAGAGTTAAGTGAATAGAACCTGGAGAACACTGAACACAATAACAACAACATTGTATGTTGATCAACTGTGATGACTTAACTATTCTTAGCAATACAATGTTCCAAATTAGTTCTGAAAGACATGATCAAAAATGCTATTCACCTTCAAAGAAAGAACTGGAATCTGAATGCAAATTGAAGTATACTTTTTAAACTTCTTTTAAATTTTTTTTTGGTTTGTTTCCTTTTGCAACATGGCTAATATGGAAATGTTTTGTATGACAATACATGTGTAATTTATAACAAATTGCTTGCCTTTTCAAAAAAGTAGAAGAGGAAGAAAAGAAGGGACAGAATTTGGAATTCAAAAATTTTTTTAAAGTATGTTAAAATTTTTGTTTACATGTAAGAAAAAACAAAAATTAAACAAGGAAAAAAATCACTGATTCATTATTTTCAGTTAATATATCAATGGAAGAATGTTGGTGATCAGATAGGTTTTTCCTAACTTTTATTTTTTGAATTAACAAGCATTTATTTTCTCTCCTTTCCCTCTTACCTAAACTGACAACAACAACAACAAAAAAATAATAACAAAGCCCTTGTATCAAATATGCATAGTCAAACAAATTCCCACATTGGCCATGTCCCAAAATGTGATTTACTCTACATTGATTCCATCACCTCTTAGGAGATAAATAACATGATTTATCATTGGTCCTCTGGGATCATGATCTTAAGACTTTCAAAATTTATTATGCTGTTCCGGAATAAATTATATTGTTCACTTTGTTCTGCTCACTTTACTCTTTATCATTTCATATGAGCCTTACCAAGTTTTTCTGAAATTGTCCATTTCAAAATATCTTACAAGATAATAGTATTACATTACCTTCAGGTATCATAATTTGCTCAGCCATTCCTTAACTGATGGGTATCCACTTAATTTCCAATTTATACCACTACAAAAAGAACAGCAATGCATATTTATATATATATGTGTGTGTGTGTGTGTTTTTCTTCTTTCTTTATTCTCTGGAATATAAGTCTAGAATTGGTACCACTAAGTCAGAAGGTATGGATAATCTGGTATTTTCAGGGATAGTTCCAAATTGTGTTCCAGAATGTTAGCACCAATTCACAACTTCAATGATTTATTAATGTGTCTGTTTTCCCATAGTCCCTCAGACATGTAATTTTCCTTTTTTGTCAGCTTTGCTAATCTGATGGATATGAGATAGAACTGCAGAAGTGATTTACCATGCATTTCTCTATCATTATTTTGAAGCCTTTTTCATTTGGTTGTTGACAACTTTGAAACTATTTTTTTAATAGACTTTGTATTGATAGAGGAATTGCTTTTATTCTTATAAATCTGAATTTGTTCTTTGCATATCTTGGAAATGAGACCTTTGTAAGAGAAATTTACTACAAAGATTTGTTTCCCAGCTGTTTTTATCTTAATTTTAATTGAATTGGTTTTATTTGTTAAAAAAAATAACATGTGGGGCAGCTAGGTGGCGCAGTGGATAGAGCACCAGCCCTGAAGTCAGGAGGACCTGAGTTCAAATCTGATCTCAGACACGTAACAGCTGTGTGACCCTGGGCAAGTCACTTCACCCCAATTGCCTCAGCAAAAAAAAAAAAAAAAAAACATGTAATAAAAATTATCTTTTATAGTTTGAAATCTTTCCTATCCCTTTTTTGGTTATGAACTCTTACCTACTCTATAGATCTGAAAGGCAATATCTTCCTTGCTCCTTTAATTTATGATGTGACCTTTTATGTCTAAGAAGTATAATTTTCCTTTGAAGGATTTATACATTATGTCACTTGGCACATCTAAATTAACTACTGATATTAATTCATTTTCTATATTTCCTTTCTATATTTCCTAGTTGCCCTGTTTTATCTCTTTTAATCAAGTCTAATTTTGCTTTTGTTTTTTATGAGTTCATGTACTTTTTTTTTGTTCAACTTGAAGTAAAATAATTTTTTTTTGATCCCTTATTTTAACTCTGTGAATCTTCCTGTGTCAAGCTGGTTCTTAAAAAACATCATATTGTTGGATATGTTTTTCTTTTTTTCTTTCTGATATGTTCTATCTATTGGTAGAGTCTCACCGGTGAGTGTATCTTATTCATTTTCAGTTATCATCACTAATTTTATATTCCTACATTTTTCCCTCTTTTTGCTCTTTTCTCTCCATTTTAAAAAGGGCAAGGAATATGCAGATTTATATTCTATCTCCACTCGCCTACCCATCTTCAGTTCACTTTTTCCCAGATACTAATTCTTAACCTTTATTTTCATTTAAACTCCTTTATGATCCACCTTCAAAGGCTAGAGTTTATTTTGCTTATAAGTAATTCTTCCCTAAGTCTACTCTTCTTATTTCTGTTTTTTTACACATTTCAGAGTTTCTACCCAGGTCTGTTTTTCTCGAGGCATATCTGTAATTCCTCTTTTTCATTAAAGATCCATTTTCCTGCTTGGTCTGGTATTCTTCCCTGGTCTTGCTATAAGATACCATGATAAGTGGACTCATTCAGGAAGTAGTCAGTCTAGCAGATCACTGTTAAATATATTAGCCACAAAATTGCTGTGGAACAGTGATGCCCTGTGAATCTGCTGACGTGTTTACAACTCCTGGCTCCTACATGTAAAACTATATTTCCTTCCTCTTTCAGCCCTCATTTTGAGATTCTAGCCCTACATTGCGGATGCTTCTCTTCTGCTGTTTTATACACATTTATCTAGCAAAGCCATAAGATTCTTAAGGATAGGGTCTGTGCAGTTTTTTACTTTCCTATTCCCAAAGCCCAGGTCAGCACCTTATTATGCATTTTAAAAAATTGCTGAACTAGGACTCCAAGTGGCTCTCCATGCATTGCCGCTTATGCCCCTACCTTTATGCTCTTGCTTTTCTAAAGTTGAACCTGTATTACTGTTGTTGATAAGTCATGTCTGACTCTTTGTGACTCCATAGTGTCCATGAGGTTTTCTTGGAAAGAATACTGGAGTCATTTACCATTTCCTTTTCCAATGGATTAAGGAAAACCAAGGTTAAGTCCTTGTCAGGATCATACAACTAGTAGGTGTCAGATTTAAAGTCAAGTCTTCCTGACTTTGGGCCCAGCTTTCTACCCACAAAACCAGCTAGCCGCCTTCTAGGCACACTAGACAGATATTCAGTATCTGAGGCCATATTTGAACTAAAATCTTCCTGACTCCAGGCCCGGCCTTCTATGGGCTGACCCTCTGAACTGCCTTCAAATCTGTGTACTGGGTGGCTGTTCTCCAGAAGTCTGAGCTTTAAGAAATAATAGAGTGCTAGTACATTAAAAATGATCCAACATTCATTGGTTCACATTAACCAAAACCTCCTTGCCACCAAATACAGAAATGTAGTTTGAAATTTCTGGCCCCAGGATAGTGGGCCTCACATCCAAATGGGGGCTTACATCTTTCCCCCCAGATTAACCTTATGGGAGAAGCTGTCAGGAAGTAAGGAAATGCTCAAACCTATGAAACAGAGAGATGGAAGGATATGGCCAGATCTATAGTGGAATTCTTTTAGACTAAATGGAAGAAAGAAAGATCAAGAGAAAATACTTTGTTTTGCAGTCTCTTATCAGCAACAGGTATTTATTCTGATACTTTGATTTGATCAGTTTGATTTCATAAAGAGTCCCTTTTAAGATATAAAAATACTTTGTATTTATACAGGAGCTTTCTTTCAAAGATCACTGGCATGTTCACATGTACAATATCTCATTTTTATTCTTTTTAGTTATATGATGGGGAGATGCTAACATCTAATAAAAAAGGGACTATCTCTACCAGCATTCTCTTTTGCCATTTGCAATTAATTGGAAGACTTTATGAGTGAAGATAAATTGCAGATATAATTTTTTGTGAGCAAATTAAGTACATAAAATTACAACATGTCTCAAGTCTGGCTATAGAAAGTTGGGGACAGATTTTTTTAGAAAGCATTAAAAAAGATTCTATAGATTTTGAATAAATATTGAATTGGGCTTACATATACATATATATAGTGGTATTATTATCCATTTTGTATTGTACAAATATTGAATTTACCATAAGAAATTTTCAATTTTAGTTAGAAACTACCTTATATTTTGAAATATCCCAGTTGTGAACTATCCGCGCTGGGATAAGAAAATGGTCATCCACATGACAGCTACTGCAGTAATACCATCCACTATAACTGCACACCTTGGCTTTTCCATTGGACAGACCTATGGATCGCTGACAGCCTGTTGGAGGGAAAAAAAAAAGAAGGAAACATTTTATGTTTATTGCTACCATCATTATAATATCTCAGAAATTGGTGCAGCAAAGTATAGTAGAAAGACCTCAATTCAAATCCTGGCCCTGCTACTTATTACCTATGTCCATTTGAACAAGTTATTTAACTTTTCAGGGTCCTAGTTTCTTGATTTGTAAAAATATATCTGATAATTTCACAAACAAAAGTGCTAGTTTGACATTTCTGAATGCCCAATAAGTGAGAGTTGAAGGAACTTTGATCTGAGGAGCCTAGCTAGTTGACAAATTTAGCACATTAGGACTAACTCCATTACTATCTAGGAGAACAATACCAAAAAAAAAGAGCCCTGCCTCATTTAATCCATGTCTTGATGAAGTTACCAAATCTATCAGAAGAGGAAGCGGTACATCTATAAGTATATAGGAAATAGATTTTAAAAAATACAAGATACCAGCCCTGAAGTCAGGAGGACCTGAGTTCAAATCTGGTCTCAGATACTTAACATTCCCTAGCTGTGTGACCCTGGGCAAGTCACTTAAACCCTCAGCAAAAAAAAAAAAAAAAAAAAAAAAAAAACAGATAATTTCTTCAGGGTAGAAGTAGGAAATCAATAGCTGGGGAATTAAGAAAGACTTCATGTAAAAAGTTAAACAGCAACAGGGTTTTGAAGTAAATAACAGATTAGGGGAGGTAGGAAGGAAGAAATATATGCTGGGCATGGAACATGTACACAAAAGCATGGAGATAGGACTGTTGTGTATGAGGAACAAGAAAAGCCAGTCTACCTGGACTACAGAAGACAGAAAGGGAAATAATGTATAATAAGATTGGATCCAGGTAGTGATGGATTTTAGAAACATTAAAAAAAACTTTTTTATTCTTTACTTTTCCAAATTATTATTTATTTTTAGCATTCTTAAAACTTTTTTTGAGTTCTATATTCTCTCCCTCCTTCTAGCCATTGAGAAGTAAGATAATGGATAAAGTCTTCTTCAAGATTTAAGAGCAATTAACAAAGTTATGGAGCCTATGGGAGCATTACAACCAGGCCTGCCGTCTCCGGTTGCTATACCTAAAAATTTCTCAATCATAGTAATAGATTTACAAGATTGCTTTTATACTATTCCTTTAGCTAAACAAGATAGAAAATATTTTGCCTTTAGCCTGCCAGCAACTAATTTTCAAAGACCTTCCAGAAGATTTCAATGGAAAGTTTTGCCACAGAGAATGAAGAATAGTCCCACATTATGTCAAAAGTTTGTAGATATTGCATCAGGAGATATTAAGAATATACATAAGGATCTATATATGATACATTATATGGATGATATACTTATGGCACATCCAGACAGAATGCAACTAAGTAATATCCTACAAGATGTAACTGTAGCTCTAAATAAATATGGTCTTTTTATAGCTCCTGATAAAATTCGGGTAATTCCATCTTTTTCCTTCCTAGGAAGAATTTTATCAAAAGATAATATAGTGTCTTTCCAATCATTTTCTTTGAGGACTGACAGGTTGAAAACACTTAATAACTTACAGAAATTCTTAGGAGATATTAACTGGATTAGATCTTACTTAAAGTTAACTATTTCTGACCTGAAACCTCTTTTTTACTTACTTAAGGGTGACTCTAAACCCACATCCCCTAGGACATTAACAACAGAAGTTAAACAATCTTTATCTCTAATAAAAAATCAATTGCTAATCAATTTCTACAACGCATTGATTATACCATTCCCTTTTCTCTCATTTTACTCCCTACTACCTACATGCCTATAGGCATCTTATGGCAAGATGGGCCTTTAGAATGGCTTCACTTGCCATCCACACATAAGAAAATTGTTTCCTCATACCCTGATTTAATCTCCACTCTGACTGGTAAAGGTAAATGCCAAAGTAGAGAACTTTTTGGGAAAGACCCAGATGCTATTATTGTTCCTTTCACTTCACAGCCAAGTTAATTCATTGTTTCTTTATGATACTAACCGGCAGATTTTTCTCTCGGGATTTTCTGGAGAATTAATCTTTCATTTACCATCAAACCCACTTATCCTATTTCTGAAAACACAAGATCTTGTTGTTTTTCCTAGATTTTTTCCCTTCTCACCATTACCACTTCTGGCTATTCTGATTTTCCCTGATGGCTCTTCTACAGGTAGAGCTTCTATCATTACAGTGAATGATCAGTTTATCCTAGGCATCCCACATAATTCTGCTCAAAAAGCTGAAATCTGTGCAGTTATTGAAGCATTTAACAAATTTTCTGCTACCTCTTTCAATCTGTATACTGATTCCTTGTATATAGTAAAATTATTTCCAGACATTGAGACTGCTTCACTTCCAGAGGCTTTGGCTACAATTTTTTCGCTACTCACAACATTACAAATAGCTATTAAGAAAAGGACCACACCTTATTTTATAGGACAAGTTTGTGCTCACACACAACTTCCTGGTCCTATACATGAAGGTAATTGTTCTGCAGATCACTTGACTAAGCCTTTGATTCTAGTACTGAGGCTGCAATTTCCAGCCATGCCTTCCACCACCAATCAGCATCTGCCCTACAGAAACAATTTGGGTTAACTAGAGAAGCAGTTCAAGCCACTGTTAAACCTTTCAAGGAAGGCGCTTATCAACAGCCTCCAATTTGGGGACAAATCAAAAGACTTTCTGAAGAAGCTGAATCCTCTTTCACTTTTTATTGCTATAATTGCTATTATCACTCATCAGCTAACTCCAGTCACTGCTAATGTATGTTGGACTTATGTTCCAAAACCCCCCATGTTTCATGTTACCCCTTGGTCATTGCCTGTCTCTGTTTTCACTAACTACACTCCCTTGACCCGTGGTTCTTCTGACTTTTTTTTTTTTTTATCACAGTTAAGAACTCTGCTGTTTATAATTTCACCGGCCTTTCCCATGGTCCATCTATTTGTCTCTGCTTAAAAAAAAGAATCGTGTTAACTCATGTATTCCTTTTTTTTTTTTTTTTTTGCTGAGGCAATTGAGGTTAAGTGACTTGCCCCAGGATTACACAGCTGGGGAATGTTAAGTCTTTGAGAACAGATTTGAACTCAGGTCCTTCTGACTTCAGACTGGTGTTCTATCCACTGCGCCACCTAGCTGCCCCTCATGTATTCCTTTTGATACTAGACATTTTGTCACTGATTTCCCCCATCCTTGAAAAACTCCCAAATTCTTATCCCAGAGCACTCTGGATTATCACAGCTAAGGTACCTGTTTCTTCCTTTACTACTTTTAACAATATTGCTTCCTCCCTGAAAATGTCTCCCTCCATTAAAGATTGTAAGGTTTTCATTTTAACAGACGATGAATGGAATCTAATCCACCCCCAAACTGGATTTCCCCATTGGAAATCATGTGGATTCCCCAGAAAGGGAATATCTTATCCCCTGATGCACACCAATTTTACTGTCCCTGATTTCTCCATTTCTGGCCCATTCTTTGATTACCAGAGTTTTAGCACTTCTAGAATATTTAACTGGACTACATTAGACAATCTGATACCCAAACTTGAACCCATCTGTAGATGGAATATTGGCTCTGGATGGCTTATGCCAGAACTATTTAACTCTTTAAATAAGACTTTATTTTCTCAACCACATCTTGCTCGGCTAGCCATGACCTCTTCTTCACCAATCAAACTTCAGAGGCTCAACCAAAGTCCTTTTACTTATAATGTCCGCTCCTGTGTTTCAGCTCCTTATGCCTTCCTTATATCTGATGGTTTCTCCTCTATAGTGATCCATGAAATCTCTAAAGATGTTTACAATATTACCTGTACAGATTGTTATAATACCAATTGTGTCTTGCCTGATTTACAAACAGAAATTATAGTGATAATTCACCAACCTAGTTATATCCTCATACCAACGGTTTTAAATGACACTTGGTCTGATGATTCTGGCCTTTATGCTCTTAATATTGCAAACTTATTAGATAGGCATAAGCTCTTATAGCCTAACTAATTTTAGGTATCTCCACACTCATAGTGATTATTACTTCTGTTGACGTTTCTACCACTGCTTTGATTCAGGAATCAGTCAGTTGTAGACCAACTGACAAAAAAATGTTTCCCTTGCACTTATGTTTCAGGAAATCAAAGATAAGAAATTAGAAGCCAAAGTCAATGCACTTGAAGAAACTATGCTTTATTTAGAAGATCAGTTACAAGAATTAAAAGTTCATCAATCCTCTCGTCATTTCCAACTAAAATCCATTTGTGTCATACCTCTACTCTATAACTCTTCCTACTCACCATGGGATAATGTTAAAAATCATCTCCTAGGCATATGGAATCATTCAGACCTTTCTTTAGATATTACCAAACTTCATGATGAGATACAAGCTCTTAAGGATTCCCCCTCTACCCTGCTTTGCCCTCCATTAGTTACTAAATTTTTTTTGCTAATTTATCCTCTTTTATCTCCAGTAATAGCTTCATATATTATATCTTGATCTCTGCATCTATATTTGTCTCATTCATTCTTTTTTGTTTTTGTCTTCCAGTCATCTTCAAACCTTTGAAACATTCAATTCGTGCTATCCAATTGGAACTTTCCACGTTTAAATTAAAAAACAAAGGAGGAAATGTTGGGAGCCACAATCTCTAAGCTGACTGGCAAAGCCACAGCACTGAGATCGAATGTGCAAAGCACCCATGCAGAAACAACATTTCCTTCTATAATTATTATCACTGGGCTTTCTACTCTCATATTGCTTACAATTGGTTTAACTTAATACTGGAAGTTCTCTGTCCTAATGACATCAATCTTACTCTGCGGCAAATGATAGGTGCATTCCAAAATTATATAGTGTTGGTGTTCATTAACTTGGACCCTGACTCTATGAGTTCCCCTTTAGAAGAATGCAATCCTAAGAAAATAAAGAGATTAAACAATCCAAAGGTATATAAGTAAACTAACAAAAGTCACTAACATTCACCTTTTATTATTAGCCATGAAGTAAGATAATTAATAGTTAGCATTTACTCAAATGTCAAATATAGTAATCCATAAGGGTCAATAAATTAGAAGGAATCTTCAAACTAGGTACCAGAGAAATGTCACTGAGTTAACTGTCTGGAAAAACATAAACTGCAAATCTGACACCTATCTACAAACTATGTTGACCTAAGGAAATGTATATGTAATCAGAAAAATGTGTAACTATTGTTTAGTATACAAATAAAAGCCTGAGGGAGCTTGAGAGGAAAAGCAGCAGCAGAAGCAGCAGCATCTCTTCCATCAGTTCCTCATTCAAGCTACTCACTGTTTCCAGTCTTCCTTTGACACCAACCCTATTCCTCCTACCTCGGTTTCCTGAGACCCTGCAGAGGCTGGACCCCTGCACCACAAAGTGAGGTGCTTCTTCAAAATAGATTATTTCATAAATTTAGGTGATGAGATGGTAAACTGAATGGTTGATTTAGAAATTTACCTGAGTTTCATAATTAATTTTTACATAATTTAAATACAATTAAATTTACTTAGTCCTAAAACTATACTGACAGAATTTCATTAAGAGTTCAGAAATAATTCAGAATCTTAATGCCTCCAGATCATTATTTGAACATCAACTATACTGACATAATTTCATTTTAAGAACTCAGAAATAATCCAGAATTTCAATGCTTCCAGGTCATTATTATAAACATCAATTATGCTATAGGACTACCAAAAAAAATAAAATTCAGGTTTTTTTAATTAGTCTAACCAATATGAAATTATGGAACACCTACTATATGCTTAAGAGTTGTGGTAGGTATTCTGGGAGAATGTGTGTGAATGCATAAAAATAGTATTTTTCTTTTGCATCATATTTCTAAAATTACTAGCTTGAATCTAAAAATTATCATACTTATACTGAATTAAAATAAAAATATTAAAGTTATTTTTATAAACCATAACCCAATTGTAGATATCATTTTAGTCTGCAGAAGTGCCATGTCCAAAATGATGGATTTTATTTTATATATTATATTTAAATTCCATTTTACTAAGGTCTTTAACTATAATCATAGTTAATGAAGCTTTGAGTTTAGACAAGTACAGAGAACACAGAAAAAATTTCTTTTCAGTTTTTTTTTTTTTTGTGATAGCAAAGAACTGGAAACAAAGTAGATGCCCACTGATGGAGGAATGGCCAAACAAAATGTGGTAGGAACTCAATTAACACTTAGAAAATACCTACTATTTGCCAGGCAATGTGCTAAATTCTGGATATAAAGAATGGCAAATGATAATCCCTGCTCTCAAGAAGCTCACAATCTAATGGGGTAGAGAATGTACAAACATTTATGTACAAACAAGTATAGGATAACATGAAAATGATCAACAGAATGCATACAGGTATAATAGATATGTGTGTAAATAGATATATGTATTATGTGGGTGGGTATGTATTGGGTATGAACGCATACCCACCCACACAAACACACACATACACATTCAAGCTTAACTATAGCCTGCTTGGAGGAAATGAGGGAAGAATGAAAAGGGGGAAAAAGAAAAAAGTAAAAAGTACACAGCAGAGAATGAAAGAATAACCTACAAAAAAAGCAAAGAAAAGATGGGAAGTCATGCATATAATCTCTTCTATTATTATATATGTTTTCTTGAAAGGGAATTTTATTGTTACATATTTTGAATCCTCCCTGATGTTCTGCTGGGCACATGACAATATTCTGTTTTTTTCCTCCTTTTCTGTCTTTTTCTATTTTGTTTTTTTCTTATTTTCTGTTTAGTTTAAAATAAGTATTTTCTAAAAAGAGCTCCATGAAGAAAAAAAAAAAAAAAAGATCAACAGAATGAAGGTACTCAAATTAAAGTAGATCAGGAAAGGCTTCCTATAGGAGGTGAAATTTTAGCTAGGACTTAAAGGAAGCCAAGGAAACCAGGAGGAGACAAGGAGGGAGAGCAGTGTCCCAGGCACTGAGGACAGTCAATGAAAATGCCCAGAAGAGGGAGATGCCGAGTCTTGTTGAAGGAACAGGAAGAGGGCCTGGGAGTATATGGGAGTGACGAGGTGTAAAGTGTGAGGAGATTGCAATGGTGGGGGGGAGGGGGAAGGGGGAGAAAAGCAGGTTATGAAAGGTTTTAAAAACCACAGGATTTTGTATCTGATTCTGAAGGGGATAGGAAACCCCTGGAGTTTACTAAATAGAGAGTGCTGATGCTGACAGTAGTGGATGAGGGGAGAAGGGAAGAGAGAAAGACACTCAGAAGACCAAACAGAAGGCTATTCTAATAGCACAAGGGTGAAATGATGAGAGCCTGCATGAGGGCAGTGGCAGTGTCAAAGAAAGGAGAGAAGGAGGCAAATGCTACAAAGGTAAAGTTGGAGGGGCCTGCCAACAACGGTGGATTTGGGAGATAAGAATTAGGAGTCAAGGATGACAGCAAGATTGTGAACCTGGGTGACTGGGAGGACAGTGGTATCCTTGACAGTAATAGGGAAGAGGGGAGGGCTTGAGGGTGAACAGATGGAATAATCAGTTTGGGACATGTTGCAGTTAAGATGTCTATGGGACATCCAATCTGAGATGTTCAATAGGCTGGTAAAGATCAGACTGGAGACTGGGAGAGAGATTAGGGCTGCCCAAGTAGATTACAAAATTGTCAACAGGGGGCAGCAAGGTGGGGCAGATAGAGCACCATCCCTGAAGCCGCTTAACCCCAATTGTCTCGGGGGGGAGAGGGAGGGGAGAAAGAAATGTCAACAGCTGAATCTATCAGAAGTGATGAGATCATCAAATAAAACAGTCCAGAGGTAAGAAAAGAGAAACCCAGGGCTGAATCCTGTGGGACGCCCAATCTTATGAGGCATGTCCTGGTCAAAGAGATAGCCAAAAAGACTGAGAAGGAACAGTCAGAAAAGTAGGAGCAGCTGGACAGAGGAATGTAACAAAAACCCAGAGAGAAGAGTATCAAGAGGAAGAGGTGATCAACGTGCCAAAGGTGGCAGATGTCAAGAAGAAAGAGGACTGAGAAAAGGTCATTAGATCTGACAATTAAAGGATTGTTGTAATTTTAATGGGAGCAGCAATCACTTCCGGAAGTGGGGCCAAGATGGTGGAGATCAGACAGGAGTCTCTGTAACCTCCTCTAACCTTCCCCCAAACCAACAACATATGAAGCCTCTAGACTGATTTTGAAGCAAAAAAATCCACAATATCTGGAGGACAACATGATTCTAGAAGAAGATACTCTGGAAGAACTTCAAAACAGACCTCATACTTTTAAAAAAAATGAATAAAAAACCCAAAAGAGCTCTCACCATAGACAACTTTTATGGAGAGAGGGAAGAACAGACCTCAAATCCTGAGGCCCCTAAAGGTAAAGCAACTCCATAAAAAGCCCCAAAGAGAGACATAAACTGGTCTCCATGTCACAAGGCTTTCTATGAAGATTGCATAAAAAAATCTTAAAAGAGTTAGAAGACACATGGGGAAACGAAATGAGATCACTGCAAAATAAAATAGAAAAAATGGAAAAAGAATGCAATGAACAAAAAAATGTAATTGGTCAATTGCAAAAAGAACTAAAAACAGTAACTGAAGAAAATAAGACATTAAAAATTAGAATCGAACAATTGGAAATGAATGACTCATCAAGACTTCAAGAATCAGTCAAACAAAAACAAAAAAATGAAAAGATAGAGAAAAAACATGAAATATCTCCTAGGACAAACAACTGACCTCGAAAATAGATCTAGGAGAGACAATCTAAGGATTATAGGGCTTCCTGAAAACCATGATGAAAAAAAGAACCTAGACACTATCTTCCAGGAAATCATAAAAGAAAACTGCCCTGATATTTTAGACCCAGAAGGCAAAATACTTATTGAAACAATCCACTGATCACCTCCTGAAAGAAACCCAAAAATTAAGTCCCCCAGAAATATCGTGGCTAAATTCCAGAACTATCATACCAAGGAAAAGATATTAGGAGAAGCCAGAAAGAAACAATTTAAATATCGGGGAGCCACAATTAGGATCACACAGGACCTAGCAGCTTCTACTTTGAAGGATCGAAGGGCCTGGAATCAGATATTCCGAAGGGCAAAGGAACTTGGATTACAGCCAAGAATAAATTACCCAGCTAGAATGAGGATTATCTTCCAGGGAAGAAGATGGTCATTTAATGATATAGGAGAATTTCACCTATTTCTACTGAAAAGACCAGAACTGAACAAAAAATTTGATCCACAAACACAGAACACAAGAGAAACATAAAAAGGTAACAAGAAAAAAAAACTCTTGAGAACTATATTTATGTTATAGATACTTATAGAATGAGGGTTGATTTTATGAATCTATTATTACATTATGATTATGATATGATTACTGTGATTTTATGATTATTATGATATGATAAACTGAAAAAGAAATTAGAGGTAGAAAAGGGATAACACTGGAAGAAGAGGAAAAGGAGGTAAAATAAGGGAAATTACATCACATGTAGAGGCAAAGAAAACCTATAATGATTGAGGGGAAAAAAGGGAGGGGAATGAGAATTTGGTTAATCTTCATCTCATCAGATTTGGCTCAGAGGGAATAATAGGCAAAATTATAAGGAAACAGGAGGGAAAGGGGGGAAAAAGGGGTGGGTGGGGCTCTAAAGGGGAAGGACTGTTTGAGGGAAGTGGTTATCAAAAGCAAAATAGTAGGGAGGAGGGAAAGGGGATAAGAAAGAGAAAAGCATAAGCTAGGGTAAATAAGATGGCAGGAAATACAGAATTAGTTATTTTAACTGTGAATGTAAATGGAATGAACTCTCCCTTAAAGCGGAAGCAGATAGCAGACTGGATTAAAAACCAGAATCCAACAATATGTTGTATACAAGAAACACATCTAAAACATAGAGATACATACAGGGTGAAGGTAAAAGGCTGGAGCAGAATCTATTATGCTTCAGGTGAACAAAAAAAAGCAGGGGTAGCAATCCTGATCTCAGACCAAGTAAAAACAAAGATAGACTTAATTAAAAGAGACAAAGAAGGAAATTATATCTTCCTAAAGGGTACCATAGATAATGAAGCAATATCAGTACTAAACATATATGCACCAAGTGGTATAGCATGGAAATTCCTAGAGGAAAAGTTCAAGAGATGCAAGAAGAAATAGATAGCAAAACTATAATAGTGGGGGATCTCAACCTCCCTCTCTCAGAACTTGATAAATCAAACCACAAAATAAATAAGAAAGAAGTTAAGGAGGTAAACAAAATGTTAGAAAAGTTAGGTTCTGATAGATCTTTGGAGGAAATTAAATGGAGACAGAAAGGAGTTTACTTTTTTCTCAGCAGTCCATGGAACTTATACAAAAATTGACCATGTGTTAGGACACAAAAACCTTAAAATCAAATGCAGGAAGGCAGAAATTATAAATGTATTTTTTCAGATCATGACAGAATAAAAATCACATGCAATATAAGGCCAGGAGAAAATAGACCAAAAGCCAATTGGAAACTAAATAATTTTATCCTAAAGAATGAATGGGTGAAACAGCAAATTACAGACACAATTACTAATTTCATCCAAAAGAATGACAATAATGAGACAACATACCAAAATTTGTGGGATACAGCCAAAGCGGTTATAAAAGAAAATTTTATATCTCTAGATGCTTATTTGAATAAAATAGAGAAAGAAAAAATCAATGAATTGGGCTTGAAAGAAAGAACAAATTAAAAATCCCCAATCAAATACCAAACTTGAAATCCTAAAAATAAAAGGAGAGATTAATAAAATTGAAAGTAAAAAAAAAACTATTGAATTAATAAATAAAACTAAAAGATAGATAGATAGAGAATAGGTAAATAGATAAAATAGATAAACCTCTACTAAATTTAATTAGAAAAAGGAAAGAGGAAAATCAAATTGTTAGTCTCAAAAATGAAAAGGGAGAACTTTCCACCAATGAAGAGGAAATTAGAGCAATAATCAGGAGTTACTTTGCCCAACTTTATGCCAATAAATTTGATAACCTAAGTGAAATGGAGGAATATCTACAAAAATATAGATTGCCCAGATTAACAGAAGAGGAAATAAATTACTTAAATAGTCCCATTTTAGAAAAAGAAATAGAACAAGTCATTAATCAACTCCCTAAGAAAAAATCCCCAGGACCAGATGGATTTACATGTGAATTCTACCAAACATTTAAAGAACAATTAACTCCAATATTATATAAACTATTTGAAAAAATAGGGAATGAAGGACTCCTACCAAACTCCTTTTATGATACAGATATGGTACTGATACCTAAACCAGGTAAAACAAAAACAGAGAAAGAAAATTATAGACCAATCTCCCTAATGAATATTGATGCAAAAATCTTAAATAAAATATTAGCAAAGAGATTACAGAAAATCATTCCCAGAATAATACACCATGACCAAGTAGGATTTATACCAGGAATGCAGGGATGGTTCAATATTAGGAAAACTATTTTTTTTTATAAAGCTTTTTATTTGTAAAACATATGAGTGACCTTTCAACATTGACCTTTGCAAAAAAAAACTTTTTTTTCCCAAGCTTTTCCTTTCCTTCCCC
>JAJPUD010000982.1:0-30017 GCA_023553655.1 Myrmecobius fasciatus
CCTTTATGATTTCTTTGGGATATAAGCCCAATAGAAATGCTGCTGGGTCAAAGGGTATGCACAGTTTGATAACTTTTTGAGCATAGTTCCAAATTGTTCTCCAGAATGGCTGTATCCGTTCACAGCTCCACCAACAATGCATCAGTGTCCCAGCCCTCCCACAACCCCTCCAACATTCGTCATTAACTTTTCCTGTCATTTTAGCCAATCTGACAGGTGTGAAGTGGTATCTCAGGGTTGTCTTGATTTGCATTTCTCTGATCAATAGTGATTTGGAGCACCTTTTCATATGACTATAAATAGTTTTAATTTCATCCTCTGAAAATTGTCTGTTCATATCCTTTGACCATTTATTGATTGGAGAATGGCTTGAATTTTTATAAATATGAGACAATTCTCTATATATTTTAGAGATGAGACCTTTATCAGAACCCTTAAATGTAAAGATGATTTCCCAATTTATTGCTTCCCTCCTAATCTTGTCTGCATTGATTTTGTTTGTACAAAAACTTTTTAACTTAATATAGTCAAAGTTATCTATCTGGTTTTCAATTAAAAGTTCCAGTTCTTCTTTGGACATAAATTTATTCCATCTCCACAGGTCTGAGAGGTAAACTATATTATGTTCCTCTAACTTGTTTACAAAATCACTCTTTATATCCAGATCATGAACCCATTTAGATCTTATCTTGGTATGTGGTGTTAGATGTGGGTCAAGCCCTAATTTCTTCCACACTAGTTTCCAGTTTTCCCAGCAGTTTTTGTCAAATAGTGAATACTTATCCCAAAAGCTGGGGTCTTTGGGTTTATCAAAAACCAAATTGCTATAGTTATTGCCTAGTTTGTCTTGTGATTCTATCCTATTCCACTGATCGACTACTCTATTTCTTAGCCAGTACCAAATGGTTTTGATGACCGCTGCTTTATAATATAGTTTTAGATCTGGTACAGCAAGTCCACCATCTTCAGCCTTTTTTTTCATTAATCCCCTTGAAATTCTAGACCTTTTGTTTTTCCAAATGAACTTTGCTACTATTTTTTCTAGATCTGTAAGATAATTTCTTGGGAGTTTGATTGGTATGGCACTAAATAAGTAAATTAGTTTGGGTAGTATTGTCATTTTTATTATATTTGCTCGTCCTACCCATGAGCATTTTAAGTTTTTCCAATTGACTAGGTCTGATTTGATTTGTGTGGAAAGTGTTTTGTAATTTAGTTCATATAGTTCCTGACTATCCCTTGGCAGATAAATTCCCAAATATTTTATACTATCAACAGTTATTTTGAATGGAATTTCTTTTTGTATCTCTTGCTGCTGAACTTTATTGGTAATATATAAAAATGCTGATGATTTATGTGGATTTATTTTGTATCCTGCCACTTTGTTAAAGGTGTGAATTGTTTCTAGTAGTTTTTTAGTTGAGTCTCTAGGATTCTCTAAGTATACCATCATGTCATCTGCAAAGAGTGATAATTTGATTTCTTCACTACCTACTCTGATTCCTTTTATCTCTTTTTCTTCTCTTATTGCTAAAGCTAACATTTCTAATACAATATTAAATAGTAATGGTGACAGTGGGCAGCCTTGTTTCACTCCTGATCTTATTGGGAATGGTTCTAGTTTGACTCCATTACATATGATGCTTGCTGAAGGTTTTAAGTAGATACTACTTATCATTTTAAGGAAAAGCACATTTATTCCTATACTCTCCAGTGTTTTTAATAGGAATGGGTGTTGGATTTTATCAAAGGCTTTTTCTGCATCTATGGAGATAATCATATGGTTTTTATTAATTTGGTTATTGATATAATTGATTATGCTAATTGTTTTCCTAATATTGAACCAGCCCTGCATTCCTGGTATAAATCCTACTTGGTCATGATGTATTATCCTGGGGATGACTTTCTGTAATCTTGTTGCTAAAATCTTATTTAAAATTTTTGCATCAATATTCATTAGGGAAATGGGTCTATAGTTTTCTTTCTCAGTTTTCTCCCTACCTGGTTTAGCTATCAGCACCATATCTGTGTCCCAATTCTAATTTTTAAGGAATTTTTTTCTGTGAGCTTTTTGTACCTGCTTTTCTATTAGGTCAATTCTGTTTTTTAAGGAATTTTTTTTCTTCAGTGAATTTTTGTAAATCTCTTTTTTTGGGGGGGGGGACCAATTCTGATTTTCAAGGCATTCTTTTTATTGGATCTTTGTACCACTTTTTACCATTTGGTCTCATCTGTTTTTAATGTGTTATTTTCTTCAGTATTTTTCCTTTGCCAAGCTGTTGATTCTTTTTTTCCCTGAGGCAATTGGGGTTAAGTGACTTGCCCAAGGTCACATAGCCAGGAAGTGTTGAATGTGTGAGGCCAGATTTGAGCTCAGGTCCTCTTGACTTCAGGGCTGGTACTCTATCCAGTACACCAACTAGCTCCCACTTGTTAATTCTTTTTTCATGATGTTCTTATCTTACTCTTATTTCTTTTCCCACTTTTTGCTCACCTCTCTTACTTGATACTTTGAGTTCTTCCATGGCCAATTCATTTTTTTCCCTTGAGGTTTGGGGCAGGAGTTTTGACTTTGCTGTCTTTTTCTGTGTGTATTTTGATCTTTCTTGTTATCATAGTAACTTTCTGAAGTCCAAATTTTCCTGTTATTTGCTTATTTTTCCAAGCTATTTTTTGACTTTTAACTCTTTGATAAAGTGGGACTCCACTTTGGGGGAAGAAAGTGAACTGTCTCAAAATTCAGAGGCTTTGTGCAGCAGTTTTCAAAGATACTTCTACAGATCTGTAAGTTTTCAGTTCTTCCAAGGTTATATGATCTAAGTAGAGGTGTTCTTACTATGCTCTTGTTTGAGAGCAGCCACAAACACTCTTTTCTGCACTGCAATTCAGATGATGGTTCTCTACTTCCCTGTGACAACAAGTTCTGGACTGTTAGTGTTCCTCTTCATCCCAGGACTGCCACCCAGGATTGTGACTGGGCATCTGAGTATGCACAAAGCAAGAGTCCTGCACTCAGTGCTAACAAAGAGATTCCTGTAATCTCCTCCTACCAGTTATTTGACCCCATTACTATCTGAGGACTGAGAACTCAAAGATGAAGACACTTCTGATTCAGTCATGCTCATCTCACTGTGACAGTCCTTTTGTCCAACCTTTTAATTTGTCTTAGGCTGGAAATTGTTCTATCCTATCTTTTTATGGGTTCTGTCACTCCAGAATTTGTGTTAGAGCGTTATTCGAAGATCTTTGGAAGGATTTGGGGGAGAGCTCAAGCAAGTCTCTGCTTTTTCTCTGCCATCTTGATTCTATCCCCCCAAAAAAACTTTTTATATAAATGAAATTAGAATTAAATAATTGAAGAAATATTAATTGGTCATAGGTTTGCAGAGCTAATATAACATAAATGACAAATCCCTATTAAATTACTCCTTAAAAATTCTGAACTAGAAAAAATAATAACAAAATTCATTTGGAAAAAAAACAAAAATATCAAGAATATCAAAAGAAATAATGAAACAATGTAAATGAAAGAAGTTTGGCTGTGCCAGATCTTAACCTATATTCTAATGCAATGTTATCAAAACTATCTAGTACCAGGTAAGAAATAGAAAGGAATAGAGCAGACAATTTATAGCAGTGAATAAACATAATAACCTATTTTATAACTGTAAAAACTTGATGGCAAAGATCTAAGAATTCATTATTTGGCTTAAGAAAGTTAAGAAAACAAAAGCAATATGGCAGGAAAGCATAAACCAATCTCTTACATCATTTATTAAGATAAAGTCAAAATGGATTCCTGACCTATGTTTAAAGAAAGATTTTTACAAGAAAATTAAGATATACTACTTGTTATATACTACTTATTAGACTTATGGGCACATGAACAATTTATAAATAAACAAAACATAGAAAGAAAAATAAGGTGAAAGTGGATAATTTTAATTGTTTCAAATTTAAAAGTTTTATACAAGTAAAATGTGATCAAGATCAAAAGAAAACTAGAAAATCAGAGGGAAAATTTTATAGACAGTTTATCATATAATGGTCCCAAATCTAAAATATGTAAAGAGACCTTTGTCAAATTTATGAGTATGTATCATTCCCCAATTGATAAATAACCAAAGGATATAAACAGGTGGTTTCCCAATGAAAACATCAAAGCTATCTAGAGGTTCACAAAGTAGTGCTCTAAATGACTTTTGGTTAGAGAAATGAAAATTTAAATAACTTTAAGATATCCTTTTATACCTACCAGAGTGGCTAAAATGATTGAAAGGGAAAGCAAGTATTGGAAGGGATATAGAAAACTGGGACACACATTGGTGGTGTGAACTGATCCAACCATTTTGTAAAACAATCTGTAATTATGGCCAAAGAGTTATTAAATTCTCTGTACTATTTGACCTAGTAATACCACTACTTGATCTATTTCTGAAGATGATTAGGGAAGATGGAAAAGAACCTATATGTTCTAAAAGTTTTATAGCAGCTCTCTTTGTGGTGGCAAAGAACCAGGAATTGCAGAAATGCCCATCAATTGGGGAATAGCTGAACAAATTGTGTTATATGATTTTAATGAAATACTACTGTGCTATACAAATTATGAACACTATGACTTTAGAAAGACATGGAAAAACTAATATGAATTAATGAAAAGTAAAATGAGCAGAACCAAGAGAATATTGTATGCAGTAACACCAACATTGTTTTTTGAATGACTTTGAGCAAATAAATCATTTTGTCTATTATAAATACTCAAAATAACTATCAGGAACAAATGAAGAAAAAAGCCATCTGCTCCAGAAAAAGAACTAATAAATTGAAGTATGTATAGAATAATGACATATATATATATATATAAACATACATATATGTATATTTGTATGTGTGTATATATATATGTATAAACTATATCAAAATCTATCTATTTAGATATATAGATACACCTTTTTGTGTCTAATGGTAGCCATTTCAATGGTAGGAGAGGAGGAAAACAAAGAAATTTTCAGAATAATTTTGCTTTATATTTGAAAGGAATAGCAAGTTATGCATAGATTTCCAGTTTCATGCACAATTAATATTTGAATTATATTGTTACAAAAATGCTTGTTTCATTCCACAAATTAAAAATAAAATTTAATAATATAAAGTCTATCTTCTTTTAAAACTCATAATATTGGGCATTAGTATAAACATTTTTCAAACCTCACATAAAATCTACAAAATCTACTCTGAAAGAGGGGATTTTTAACCTGAGGTTAATGAGCATGTTTTAAAATATATATATTTTGTTTACTGTATTTCAATAGAGTTTCCTTTATAATCTGATATATTATATTTTCTTCATTAAAAAGCATTATTAGGAGAAAGAAGCCTAAGGCTTCACCAAACTACCAAAGGGAAGCATTATTCACAAAGTAGGAGTATCTCCTCTAGAATGTAATGCTTACTCACTACTTTCCTAGAGAATAATGTCCTCCTTCTAAGAATACTATAATAGTTCTAAGAAGGCTCAAGACAAAATAAAAAGAGCCTCTGAGTTGCAAGTAGTGCTTTAAAAGTGGGCAAAATGAATGTTTTCTATTTTTGTCATAAGAAAAATGTGTGTATATATATATATAAAAACTGGACTGACTTTTTGTTTTTTTGCCTCTGTTAGCTTCAATTAGTTCTTCAGATTCCTGTAATGTAGAAATGATTACCCATTATTAAGTTAAGGAACTGTCTCTTTTAAAAATAAAAATTCCCTTGGATTGATAACATATTGAAAATTTTCCAACCTCTCACACTTTATTTTGGACTGATGTCAGTAATTTGATTTTTCAATCAAGCAGAGAAATATAGGTTAGATTAGGGTAGACAGAACTTTAAGAGATAAGGAATCAGGTAATAGAGGTTACAAAAATGAAAGGTGACAAGATTTTATATACAAATGTTACCTCCTTTATAATGTTTGCCTAGGAAAGGCATTATCTTTTGCTATCTAGAATATAAAAATCTTTGACTTTCAAGATCTTGAATTTCATTGAATCCTAAAAGTAAACAAAAAGAATCTTTAAAAGTCTCTAGCCATACATATTTTACAGATGAGGAAAGTAAGTTTCATAGAGGAAAAATCCTAGTGAAGCATTGATTTAGTGGCTTAGCCTTTGAAATTAGTAATATTTCTATTTTTACATGAAGCAAAGAAACTATAAATATGAAAAATCAAGTACTTTAAATTAAAAAAATAAAGTTTACATTCTTTCAAGGGCTATAAACTATAAAAAATTCCCTCGATCTTTCAGCCGGACCAAAGCCATATTTATTTCTTTGTTCCTTAGGGTGTATACCAGGAGATTCAGCAGGGGTGTGATCATTGTTTGGAAAATAGCCACAATCCTATCCATGACATGTTTTGAGCCTGGTCTTAAATAAATAATGAGAGTGGGCACAAAGAAGCAGAATACCACAATGCAATGGGAAGCACAAGTCTGGAAGGCTTTTTTCTGCCATCTGCTGTGTGAATCTTCAGGATGGCATGAATAATGGACACGTAGGAAAGGAAAATCAGGAAGCAACATTCAGAAGCTACCACTCCAATGTTAACAAAGATGACCATCTCATTGACTGAAGTGTCTGCACAGGCTAATTTGAGAATGGGGGGTATGTCACAAACATAATGCTCAATCTGGTTGGGGCCACAGTAGGGCAGGCCACTGAGCCAAGTGCCTCCAGTTAGAAGGGCACAGGTTTTTTTTTACTCATCATGGTAGCATAGCACAGGGGATAAATGATGGCCAGGTAGCGGTCATAGGACATGACTGTGTAGAGAAAGCACTCAGTGCTCCCCAGATCATGGAAAAAATAGAGCTGGGCCACACAGCTGAAAAAGGAGATGGCCCCACTGTATGGGGAGAGAAGACCCATGAGTATCTTGGGCACAGTGACAGTGGAGAACCACATGTCAATGAAGGAGAGATTGGCCAGGAAATAGTACATGGGAATGCAGAGGTGGGAGTCCACCTTGATGACCAGCAAGATGAGGAGGTTCCCCACCAAAGTAAGTGCATAAATCACTAAGAAGATCCCAAATAGAGTGATTGCCATGTCTTCTGCATGGGGAATCCCTGTAAGGATGAATGTAGCCATGAAGCTCTCGTTCTTTCTGTCCATTTAGATAACGGACTCTTTTCCGAAAGGAGGGAAAAAAATCCAATTAATTGACAAACCTTTTTAAACACCTACTATGTGCTAACCATTTGTTTCTTTACTTCACAACTAATTTTTTTTTATTGCTTTGGTACTCACAGTAAAGTTGTTGTTGAAAGAACAATTAACCCCCAACGGAAAGCACAGATAGAGAAGAGCTGGGTAATTGAAAATTTATAAACATATCAATAGGCATTGGAAATACAAACAGGAAAATAAAATAGCTCCTGCATTCAAGAATTTTATACTATGTTGAAAGAAATAATTTATGCACCTAAAATTGGAGCAGAGATGAGAGCCGGTGCTCTTTACATTTAACCTACATGACAAATTGTAGTCATGTTTACTTCTAACCATCTCTGATATTTCAGACTTTTTATCAGTTCCAGAAAAATAAGAAAATTGCTTACTTCTCTTAAAATATCAAAATTTTCATCTAGAATTCTTTTCAAAAGATAAGCTAAAATCTATCACAAAAACCAAAGAAGCACTGTCTAAAAAATAGGATTCAAAAGGTACTAAAAATATATATATTTCTCTCAATGGAGATCAAAAGTAACATCAAGACTACTCAAAACAATGTTTGGACTTCCCTGCTTTTGTTTTATCCCACTTAACACTAGCATTTCCTGTGAGTGCAAAAGTCAATGATAAGGACTGAGTCTGATAAATGGTAGAAATCAGAGGTGAGAAGAGAGGGAAGGGAGGAGAGTTAAGAGCCATAAAGAGTGGAACAGTGTCACTGGCAAGTTCTATAAGGTTTTTCCCCATGGGAAAGATGGTGTATAAATAAAATTTTACAGTTGTTCTTTTTGTTTTCTTATGTTTTGTTTTTTGGCAGAGGCAAAAGGAGTGATTGCTGAGATTCTTAAAATGGATGGTCTTGTTGAAGCTCTGGCAAAGTCATTGGTGGGAGTAGATTTAAAAGCAGAAGAGAAATATGAAGAGATAATCAAAGAAGCAACAGAGAGGTAGATAGGAAGAAGAGAAATATATTTAGATGAAGAAAGAGACAGAGAGGAGGGGAGGGAGGGAGAGAAGGAGAGAGAGGGAAAGAAAGAGGGAGGGAGGGAGAGAAAGAAAGAGGGAGTAAAGTAGAGAAGGAAAGAAAGAAAGAGAAAAAGGGAGTTATTGTCTTTCCTCTATGTGAAGAAAGAACTTTCCCAGAGACTTTATGTTGAATATTTCAAATTACAAGGAATTTACATTTTACAAAGATGGAACTATCACTGATTCAATGTTTCTCTCTTGTTTTACTTATTCTTTCAACAAAATCTTCCATATTATTGTCAATCCATTCATAATTACTTATTGTAACTTCCTATTATGATTTTCCATAAATGGAGTCCTGGATACAAAAGGTACATATATTAATTTTAATAAGGATCTGAAATTTCAAAGCACAGAGTGAGATTATCAGTTTGTATGACACTGAAGTCTTTAGGGTACTAAAAAAATGCTATGACCTAACAATAAAATACTGGAAAATTTCATGAGAGCAAATAGTTGAATGTCTACAAATATGAATAAAATATTAAAGGGAAATAATCCAAACTCTTCTTATAGGACAAAGAACCAATTGCAACATAGAAAAGGGATCTAGGAAATTTTATATCATGTCCCTGAGCTTTGGGACCTCAATCTCTCTGATGTTCTAGTATCTTGTAGAAAAAATGAAGATAATGATTAAATTATGACCCTCACACTATTCCTATGAGGAAAATGCTTTACATAAATTAAAAGTTGAATAAATGGGTATACAAAAAACACTTGTAATCACAATTCCTAAGTACATCAGTCATTGTGATGCTTCTGAAAATAAACAAACAAATTATTATCCTATCTTTGTGTGAGGTTACATGACACCTGTACCTGGAATTCTGTGCCCTGAGTTTGATTTGTTATAATTCAAGAAACATATATTGGAGCTAAAAGGTGTGTCTGCAATCAGAATCAACTAGGAATTGTTGAGTATGGCTTTCAAAGAGACACTAAAAAGATTAGGGATTGAGGGATATGTAATGACTGAGAAGAAACAGAGTAATATCTATAAATTAATGAAGAAAAAATGTTGAACATACATTTGGCCATTAAATCTTTCTATATGTTCTATAGTATATTGGAGACAAACTTCAAATTTGAAACACATATCAGAAAAATAAAAATTGTGCTTAGTGGGCACAATTAATTTTCAGAAAATTAATTTCCTAAGAAATTATTTCAACAGGAAATATAAATGGGTTTGAAAAAAATCAGATCAGTTACTGGACAATGAGAATTGAAATAGAATTTTAGAGTCCCTTTAGGACAATTTATTCATTAAATAGATAAAGAAACTGAGGGTGATAGGCAGCTAGATGGCATAGTGGATAGAGCAATAGCCCTAAAGTCAGGAGGACCTAAGTTCAAATCTAGCCTCAGACACTTAACACTATAGTTGTGTGATCCCAGGCAGGTCACTTAGCCCCAATTGCCTCACACACACCCCCAAAAAAGAAAGAAAACAGAATAAGAAAGAAACAGGCTGATGAAGGTTAAGTGTTTTGCTCAAAGCCAATAAATGACAATGGCTAGAAACATCTGAGTTGAACATCTCAGAAATGTGTTTTGCATGATTATACATATATGTAATGGAAGATATTTTTCTTACCTTCTTAATGAATGAGGGAAAATAAGAGAAATGAGAGAGAATTTGAAATTAAAAACAAAATATAATTGAATTTAGATGATTTTTTAAAAAAAAACAATATTACAAAAATGTAATTAGGAAATGTTTTTAAAAATATAATGGAAATAAAAAAAATGATCTGAGTATGAATCTTGCCTTAGACACTTACCGCTTGTGATCTGGGCAAATCATTTATTTAGTCTCTCTATGCCTCAATTTCCTTACCTCTAAAGTAAAAATAATGACACCTGCCTCACTTTTTTGTGTGTGAAGGTCTCAACATTTTGAAAAACAATATAACATCTGTCTTCTATTATATGTACATCTCTGAACCTTGCATTAAATCTAAAAATGATTTCAAAGATCACCTAGATTCCTGCCTAAACCTTTACTTTGGAACTCAGAAAACTTTATCAGAAAATTATTGTTAATTATCCAAGATCATACAACAGGAAGGAATAGAATCAAGTCTCAAAACCAAGGTTTTTGAGAATTGAACCAAGACCCTTGCTCCTCTGAATATATCACACCCAGAGGATTGGAAAATCCAGATATCCTCACTATACATACAATGCTCTTACCATGGCACTATCGATGCCTCTGTAGAAAAAAAAATTAGAATATTTTAACCTGATATCAGATGGAATTGCCAAGCACATTCTTGCGGGTCCTTGGAAGAGACAGAATCCTTGGTGAGAAGGATCATGGGCCTAAAACAATATACAATTCTATTTTTTTTATTTTCTAATATTTCTCTTATTCCTATTCTTGAAAAACCCATACTTTGACTTCTAGGATTCTCTCCTTTCCGTAAGGTGATTCTTAGAAAAATTCTGTGAAAAATGCTTATAAGAAAATGAGGCATTTATGCTCTTCAACAATAACTGAGCATAGTAATCAACCAGAACAACAGACAAGGACAAATGCTGCTCACATTTTAATAGTACCATGAGCCAAGTCCCATGCTGAACTGGGTTTATAAAATCCCAAAATATATGAGTGAAGCTACCAGGACTGTCAGGAGTTGCAGTGTAATTTCTCATCTCTATTTAGATATAAATGAATGTGGGTTAGGCTAATATGTCATTTCAGAAGTCTAGAGTAAAGAATATAACAGATGAGGAGAAATGAAGGCAGCTTTTGGTCAAGAGAAAGTAAAAGAATTTGATTGGCCACAAAATTGTAAGAAGTATCAGTTTTCAATCAGAATTCAAAATCCAACCCTCAAAAAGGAATTATAATGCCCAGTACTAGATTCTAGGTTAAGTTCCTTACTTTTGCAGCAAAAAACAAACAGAAAACTAGAAAAAATTATATGATTAAAACATAAAATGTAGCAAATATAATGTTAGGGAAAGCATTACAATGCCTAATATAACAATATAATGGAATTTCACTTACATGTAAGTTTTCTCTAAAGGAAATATTTCTCTTATTTCTCTGATTTGCTTCATATGTTCTTCCTCCTTACCTAATGTAAGCATCATGCAGATATCCAGAGTTTAACTTTGCATTCCTCTCCTTTTTTCCTCTATGTTCTATTGTTTCAAAATCTTATGCACTGCCATAGCATCAACATAATGTGTATAAACCCCAAATCTATACCACTATACATTGCCTCTTTCCTTCATTTCAATATCCCTATTGTGCATCCCTAGCTGGGTATCTCATGGCAACTTCAAACTTATGTCCAAAAGTCAAACTCAATTCCTTTCAAGTTAAGCTCTTCCTGATTTTTCCATCTTTATTAATGTCACTTTTGACTTTTCAGTCACATAAAATGGAGTCCTTTTAAATTTCTGTCTCTCACTCAACAACTTCAAGTTAATCACCAAAGCCAACTGATTCTGCCTCACAAACTCTCTTGATTCCATCTGCTCTTTTCAATCTTGTTGCAGTCTTCCTAGTTCATACTCTCATTCATTATCTCTCTTCTACATTACAGTAACAAATTTATATGACAAATTTGCCTGCCTTCATCTCCTCATATTTACCCACCACCAAGTGGCCCAAACTCTGGATATTGTTAATTCAGTTGTACTTCTATACTGTTTTAATTATGGCATGACAAGCTCAAGTACTCTCCATGGCATCTAATTATCTGTGGCTCAGTTTTTTCCATTTGTAAAAAGTGGAATAATACTTTTAATGTCTCTTACAAAGTGATTATTCAGAAGATGGTTTATAAATTTTGAATTCTCTTATAATTTCTAATAAATCAATAAAATAAATAAATATGATTTTAAATTCCCTGAGGGCAGGAAGTATATCTTATCTATTTTGCATTCTCTAAAGCACTTAGCACAGTGTCTTGCCCATAGTAGTCATTCAATAAATATTTGTTGAAGAATAAAGAGGAAGGGAAAAAGGGATCAAATAAATGAATGTTTTTTTTTCTAATGAAGAAAACAAGAGTTTTCTAACCCTTTGATACTGACCTGCTAAATGTAAACTCTGGGTCAGGAAATATGTTTTGAAGGGTAGGAAAAAAAAGGTGAGAGTTATTTCTTTACAATGAAGAGTCCTCCTAAGAGTAAGCTCCATCAGAATTATAATGGAAGCAACCCCTGATCCCCCAAAGTATATCAAATTAAATTGGCTTTATCCCACAGGGGGCAGAATTGCCCAAAATTCCCTTGGTACTGAAAAGAACAAGAGGTAAAACATTTAAGATTCAAGTGTTTACACCTTTAATCTACATTGGATTATTAGTATCTCCCTATGTATATTTTGGTCTGAAGCATGAGTATTCCATGAAGAAATACCAGGTTTTATGAATTATTCTCTATAAATAGTGTACATAAGAAATTCAGGAACTCTTTTTTTAATTTCATTTTTTTTTTTGCTAAATTTGAGCTCTAAACTTTCCCTTTCTCTCTTTCAACCCTTCACTAGAGAAAGCCACCATTGGACATAGAGATAGACAGATAGACAGATAGTGATAGTTGATAGAGATAGATGAATATGGATAGATATTCATAGTTATCTCAATCTATCATCTTTCTATCTATATATATATACATACATGTATATGTATATATAAAACCATATGATGCAGAATTCTATTTATCATTTTTCTCTGAAGATAGATAACATCTTCTTTCATAAATCCTTTGTAGTTGATTTGAGTATTTATAATATTCAGAATAACTTAACTGTTTACAGGTGTTCTTTTAACAATATTGCTGTTACTGTGGACAATGTTCTCATTTCTATAAATTTCACTCATTATTTCATGCAAATCTTTCCACATTTTTCAAAAAAAATAAAGCAGTTTACATTTCTTATAGCATAGTAATATTCCACCACAACCATATGCCACAAGTTGTTTAGCCATTCCATGGCTGATAGGCATCTTTGAAATTTCCAGTGTCTTGCCATCACAAAAAAACTGCTATAAATATTTTTAAAATAGAGGTTCTTTGCCCTTTTTCTTGATCATCTTAGATCAAGAATTTCTTAGATTTCTAGATCATCTAATAGTGGTAATTCTGGGTCAAAGGATACACACAGTTTCATAACTCTTTGCATATCATTACAGATTATTCTCTAAAATGGTTGGATCAGTTCACAGTTCTATCAACAATGCATACCTGCTTTAAAATTTTTCACATCCCCATCAACATTTGCAGTATAAGACACCTGAGAATATATCTACTAAAAGAAACCCAGGAACTACATAAAGATACTTATAAAATACTTTTTATAAAAAGTCAGATTTAAATAATCAGAGAAATATTAAATGTAATAATTATAAAAACACTTTATACTGGCTAAGGAATAAAATGGCTAATCTAGTAAAATATTACCATAATAATAGCAATAGAGGAATAGAGTAGGAATAGATAAGTTCTATTCCTCTAGTAGAGGAATAGCAGGGATAAAATAGATATACAATACACAGTAGTAAATGAATATAATAAATCTAGTAGAATACTATTATAATAGTAGTAATAGAGGAATAGAGTAGGAACATATATACTCTACTCCTCTAATACAGGATAGTAGGAATAAAATAGATTTATAATACATAATTGTAATTGAATATATTTACTTTGTATTTGATAAATCTAAAGATTTAAGTTTTTGAGACAGGAATACATTATTTGGTCAGAAAAAGAGCTGGGGAAACTGGAAAGTCTGGCCAAAACTAACTTTGAACAAATATCTTATACCATTTACCATCTAGAACCTAGGGCTAGCAAGAGCCTGGGTGCAGGTAAGGTCTCTGCTGTTCAATTGTTCAATTGTTTCAGGAATGGCCAATTCTTTATGACCCCATTTGATAGTATATGACTTCACTTACAAAGCATTAGCAGTTTAATTTTACCACATCCCTTCAGCATTTTCATTTCCATTTTTTTGTCTACTTAGCCTATCTGATAGGTGTATAGTGGTTGCTCAAAATTGTTTTAATATGTGTTTCTCTAATCAAAAGTGCTTTATAGAATTTTTTTCATATGACTATAGATAGCTTGGATTACTTTTTCTGAAAACTACCTTTTGAGATCCTTTGACTATCAGGTGAGGAATGCCTCTTATTTCTGTAAATTTGACTCCATTTT
This sequence comes from Myrmecobius fasciatus, assembly GCA_023553655.1. NCBI lineage: Eukaryota > Metazoa > Chordata > Mammalia > Dasyuromorphia > Myrmecobiidae > Myrmecobius > Myrmecobius fasciatus. The sequence continues at coordinate 14,428 of JAJPUD010000982.1, forward strand.
CTATATATATATATATGAGAAATGAGGTCTTTTTCAGAAAAACTTGCTGTAAAAACATTTTTTTCATAGAAATGATTACCAACTATGTGTTTCCTTTCATCCTCTTTTCTCCCTGTTTATCCTACTCTCTCTTTCCTTTCACTCTGTCTATTCTAAAAGTATTTTGCTTCTGACTTTTACCTCCCCCAACCTGCTCTCCTTTCTATCAGTCCCACCTCTTCTTCTTTTATCCCTCTACACTTTACTTCCCGTATGGTAAGGTAGAGTTCTACAATCAACCCTGTGTATGTGTAAGTGCATGAGCCCCTCTCTGGGCCAGTTCCAATGAGAGTAAAGTTAACATGCTCCCCTCCCTACTTCCCCCATTTCCCCCTCAACTGTAAAATTCTAAATGGGTAGGGAAACTTTGAGGGCTGGGAAAGAATTTAGAACTCAAAACAAAATTGAAAAAAGGGAGAAATGAAGTGTATATTTGTAGAATAAGTTGCCAAAAGAAAATAATAGATATTGAATGTTCTCATAAAAAACATAAATAACAATGAATCATAGGTTTCCAATTAAGTTTAGTATTAATAGTTGCAGTATATGTACTATTACAACAACTATCACTATAATAAAAGTAGTAGTAACAACAACAGCAAATGTGGTGCTCAAACCTGAAGCTGATTCCCTTATTTGACTATGGTGAAGTGCTTATTGGTTACCAACATATTTTCATTGGAAATTCTGTCTCCCCAAAATCAAATTAAATATTGCTTTTTTGGGGGGCAGCTAGGTGGCGCAGTGAATAGAGCACCAGCCCTGAAGTCAGGAGGACCTGAGTTCAAATTTAACCTCAAATACTTAACACTTCCTAGCTATGTGACCCTGGGCAAGTCACTTAACCCCAAATGCCTCAGCAAAAAATAAATAATAAATAAATAAATATTGCTTTTGAAGTCCTTTAAATCCCCAGAAATTTTAAAAGGCTTCCACTAGTTCATTGTCAAGTTTTTATTTTCTGTGGAACTGAAATGCTCCTTTTAATAACATTAATTCAGTAGTCAAAGTTTTTTTTTTTTTTTTGTGGCCATGGAGGATAAGGTATAAACATTGCATATTGTCAAATTTGTGTTCTGTGCTTAATTAATTCTTTAATTTAACCATTATTTGCTGGATGGATATTCCTTTATTTTTCTTCCCTGTACTTTCCTTTTTTATTTCTTTCTTCATCTTGCTTTCTTGTTTTTTTTTTTCTTTTTAGTGATTTTAAATGAATAAGTGAGCATGGAGGTGCAATGATATATGTAGCAACTAATTATTCTTTGTATTCATCTGGTACCATAGTGATAAATGTATTCTCTACTGCCCAACTTCTTAAATTGTGGTTTGCATATATGGGGTCTCATAACTGAATGAGGGATTGTAAAATTATGATTTATTATCAGTAAATGTTTGATTTTTATGCCTGTTTTATATACCTAAATAATTAGGGTCACATAAAATTTCTCAGGTGAACAGGGATCATGAATGGAAAGACTTTACAAACCAATGGCACTGGCCTGGGACTTGGAGGAACTTGCTGTTCCTCCCATAAAACATTCCATCTCCCCTCAAAATATTCTTTCCATTTTTACTTAAGTTTATTTCCTCAACATCCTTTATCTGAAATATTATAATAGCTAGCATTTCAAGAACTATATCTGGTCTTATTAGAAAAACTTCTTATATTTTTTCATCACCAATCTTGTTAATTCTTAGTTACAGATAGACACTAATTACAAAATAAGAAGACAATCAATTTGTTCTGATGTTTTCAAAGTTATTAATATGAATAAATATGAATTAATTAATCTGAAATTAATAGAATAAATATATTTTGCAGCAATTTTCTCTGTCTACATAATTATCTAATTTATGGTTATAAAATGGCCAATTATATTTACCCAAATATTAATAAATGAAAACTATGTTGTTGTAGCTTCTGTTAATAGTTTTCCCAATATTTTTGCATTGACATTCATTAGAAATTATCTAACATTGTTGGTGGAGATATGAATTGATCCAGCCATTCTGGAAAACAATTTGGAACTGTGTCTAAAGGCTATAAAATTGCTCAGACCCTTTGATCCAGAAGTGTCACTACTGGGTCTATATCCGAATTAGATCATAAAAGACGGAAAAGGACCCACATGTGCAAAAATGTTTGCAGCAGCACTTTTAATGGTGACAAAGAAATGGAAAATGATTGCAATGGCCTTCAATCGGGGAATGGCTAAATGACTTACAGCATTTGAAAGTAATGGAATATACTATTGTGCTATAAGAAATGAACAAGCTGATTTCAGAAAAGCCTAGGAAGACTTCCATTATGCTAAGTGAAGTGAGCAGAACAGGGGAAAATTGTACATAGCAACAGCAAGATCGTGTATTGATCCACTATGATACTTAGCTCTTCTCAGCAATTCACTAATCCAAGGAAGTTACAATAAGCTTTGAATGGAAAATGCATCCACATCCAGAGAGAGAACTATGAAACCTATATGCATCAAAAGTATATACATACAATCAAAGCATGTACTGTTTTCATCTTTTTTTGGTTGTTGCGTTTTTGGTTTTTTTTTTTTTTTTGTTCTTGTTTTTTTTCCCTTTTGTTTTGATTTTTCTCTCCCAACATGATTCATATGGAAATATGTAAAAGAAAAAAAAGAATGTACATGTATAATCAATTTTTAATTAAAAAGAAAAGTTACCTATCTATAGAGTTTTTTCTTTGATTTATCTCTCTCTAATTTAGGTATCAGGATTGCATTTGTCTCAGAAAAGGAATTCAGTAGAATGTCTTCTTTCTCTAATTTTGTATACAGTTATTTTTGTGTTATTAAAGTTATGAGTGACATCATCTCATGTATATTCACTGTGATGATTTAAAAAAATTTATTTCATTAACTATTTCTCAATAAAATGCAAAAAGTTTTGACAATCAGTTTTACAATTCTGAATCCAAATTCTCTTCCTTTCTTTAATCCTTCCTATTTCCTTAAGAAGGCAAGAAATTTGATAGTGATTTTGCATGTGAACTCATGTAAAAACATATTTCTATATTAGCCATATTGCAAAAGAAAATACAAATAAAATAAAGCAATAAAAATAGAGTTTTTAAAAGTGTGCTTTAATCTGCATTAAAACTTTATCATTTCTCTCTCTGGAAGTGGATAGCATTTTTAACATGAATTCTTTAGAATTTCCTTGAGTCATTGTCTTGATCAGAATAGCCAAATCTTTCACAATTAATCATCCTTTCAATATTGCTGTTATTCTGTAAAATGTTCTTCTGATTCTGCTCACTTTACATCAGTTCATCTAAGTCTTCCCAGGTGTTTTCTGAAACCATCTGTTTGTGATTTTTTATATCACAATAATCTTCTATGACAACTCTGTACCACAACTGATGAGCATCCCCTCAATGAAAAGAGCTGCTGCACATATTTTGGCAAAACCAAGTCCTTTCAGGTCAGCTAGGTGGCACAGTGGATAGAGCACCAGCCCTGAAGTCAGGAGGACCTGAGTTCAAATCTGTGTGAGCCTGGGCAAGTCATTTAACCTCAATTGCCTCAGCAAAAAGCAAAAAAAAAAAAAAAAAAAAAGATGGAAAACAAAGTCCTTTCACTAGTATGATTATTCATTGTGTTTTCTCCTCCATTATGCCTTCCTGTATTTTTTCCTTTTACTCCTTCCTCAGAAATGAAAAAGAATGAAGTGATCTGAGCCCATTTCTCTGCATCTCTTCTCTTTACCTAGTCCATTCCCTAGTCATTGATTTTTTTTCCTCACTTTTTAATCCTGCTTTCCAAAATTAAAGTTTGTTTTGCCAGTGATTCTTCCCTCACTCTCTAAACTTCCCTCTCCCTTTTTTTCTTGTTGCCACTTATTTCTAGGTTAATTTGATTGTATTTCTGTATAAAACTCCTTTTGTGTGTGTATATTTAAAATTTCTTTGCTCAATTAAAATAAAAGAGATTTTTGAGTTGCCTTCTCCATTTTTCCACTTTTCCATGTTTGTATTTTCTCTTCTATCACACTTTGGCAGCTGTGAGAAAGAAAGGTAGATTGGAACAAAGAAAGGATTAAGGAAAATAAAAGGAATATCAGATTATTGCAATAGTCCAGATGGTCTGGGGTGGTGGCAATGGGGGAAATGGGAGACATATGATAGAGGTGTAAAAACAATAACAACAAAAAAGAGGAGTCAGAGGTGACAGAATTTTTGCATTTTCTCATCTTTTTACTTGATGTAACCAAAGCTTATATTTTCTTGTTAATAAAGCTCTTGACAATTCATTTCAGAAGAACATAATTGCTAATAGTGATATTAGTGAGATGTCATTAACCTTGTGCCCCCAGGAGGGGAGTACCAAAAGTAGGAGATTCCAGGGAATGAAACCTCTGAGATAAAAGGTTCAGGGAAGTGGAAAAGGCAAATGAGTCTAGGGCTTGACTATGCTGACTTGTGACAGATTAAAGAGAAGGCTGGGAAGAGGCAAACAATCTACCAACTTCAGAAAAGGAGGCTCAAAGGGAAGTGAAAAGGGCAAAAGGAAACTGAAGATAACTGCTCCAGCTTGCACAGGTGACTTCTCATTGTACACATTTACAGGGAATGACCTGAGAATAGATTATACAAAGATTATACAAAATAGATAATATTCAAGTGTGGGGAAGAAATCCTAATGGGATATATTCTTATTAAAAGGAAAATGGAGAAACACAGAAATAGGCGAATCACATTAATGCAGACAATTATTACCCTGAGACCCTTGTTAAAGTTTAAAATTAGGTAAAGCAAAAGTACTCTCCACTCATTGTCCTCTAAAATATGGTCACTATAAAATTCCTAAACTATATCTTTGCTCTTTCTGATTTAGATGGGATCAAAGTCTGCCTTCATTCTAATTGAATCCAACCAGATTATGTTAGCAACCTTGATAATCATATACTTTCCCCTAGTCCAATGAAAATGTCTTGTCCCCCAACATAAGGAAGTAGAATGAGAAAGAGGGGGAGAGCAAAATGTGTGATATTTTGATGTAACAATATTTCTACCTTTGATTTGTTGATACAAAATAACTGGAATAGTGAATTATTAATCAGGAAATCAATAAATCAACAAGCATTTATTAAGTAGCTATTAAGTACCAGACACTCTGATATGTTTGCTATGCAAAAGCAAAAACAAATCAGCTCCTTCCTTGAATTTACAAGAAATCTGAAAGGCACAATGCACATAAATTTCAGCGATTGTTCAATCAATTTTCAGTTGTGTCTGACGTTATGACCTCATTTGGAGTTTTCTTGGCAAAGGTCCTGGAATGGTTTGCCATTTCCTTCTTTCCCTTATTTTACAGATAAGAAAACTGAGGTAAACAAAGGTAAGTGACTTGTCCAGGGTCACATAGTTAGTAAAAACCTGAGGCCAGATTGGACCTCAAAAAGATGAGTCTTCTAACCCCAGGACCAGTACACTTTCACCTAGCTGCTTTATGTCAAATAAATAAGCATACAAAAAGTAGATATTAAGTGATTTGAGCACAAATTTGCTAGCAGCTGAAGGATCATGAAAAAATTCATGTAAAAGGTAACAATTGATCTGAATCTTGTAGGAAACTAGAATTCTATAAAGTCCAGATGAAGATGGAATTCATTGCAGGTATGGGAGATAGACAATGCAAAAGCATGAAGACAGGAGTAAGGTCATTTATGAAGGACAGTAAGAAGAAGTTTAACTAGACAGTTTGAGGCAAGGCTAGAGATATCTTTAAATCCCAAATGGAGAAAATTATATTTGATCCTAAAGTTAAAAAACAACTATTAGAATTTATTGAGTAGGGAAATAATATAGTCCAATCTTTAAGAAATCCATTTGGCAAGTCTATGGTATATGGATTTGAAGCAGAAATACCAACTGAAGTGGTGAAAGCTTAAGAAGAAGAGAAAAAGATAAGATTGGATAGAATGTGTGATATTTTAACATAGTTAAATTTTTGCCTCCAATACTTGTTGATGGAAAAAAAAAACTGGAGCTGTTAGCTCTAAATCAATAAATGAAGTATACTTCCCTGTCTGCCTCAAAAGATAATTAATAGCTCTGGGTAAAAATTGAAAAGAATCCAATGTAACAGTCAAATATTAACATATCCTCTTTTAGAGTCATTGAAAAATGTAATGACTAATGTGACTTAAATGCCAGTAGACTTGACATTTTTGATTAAGAAATTTGTCAAGACAACAAATGCCATGGATAGCTAGAGAAAAGCAAAAGAAACACAAGGGAATTTGGTTTAGAAGTAAGACTGGAAAGAAAATCTTTCTTGAGTATCACAGAGTGGGTGAATTCATCTCAAAGTGAAAAGAAAAAATGATATGGGTTCTTAAGATAGTAAGGATTCTTCATTTTCTAATAATGAGAGTAAACTGATTTCATGCAGGGAAATAATCAGCTTAGACAGTTTAGGGAATTGGGCAGCAGGATCCTGGATTCACAGTCAGGAATAGATATAACTAGGCTATGGGAAATCAATGAGATGTTTCCCAAGTTGGTGAAAGCTGGACTTTTATTTCTATGTTTTCATAATTGTTAAATCTTCATAGTGTGTATCTTTATGTTCTCTCATTAATTAGAATAGTTTTTGTGGTCATTGAAAAGATTGGACTATGAAATACTAATGGCATCAATAATTTAACAATGTATAGAGTTACAGGAGACTGGTAGGAGGAGAGGAGCAGATGGAACTATGAATATGAGACCAAAGCTCCAGGTTTTTCCCCTAGAAATTACCCTGTATTATCTCTCAACCCACTTTTCAAACGATTTCTTTAACAAATTAAGAGTGCAGAATTGATGAAGTCCTAAATAGTGGCTGTGATGGGCAGAAAGAAACTGAAGTACTGATAAAAATTAAATTATTCCCTGGGGCAACAGGGAAAAAATTTATTTCTGATAGAAATAAATTTAGTGACATGGTTTCATCCTTTGTGGAGGTAAACCAGTCAGAAATCCATGGTATGTCAAGTCCCTGAGGCTAAATTTTCCCCTATAAAACAATTTATTGCCCGTGACTCTTCTATTGCCTTCCTCTTTTTCCTTATCCTCCCCCATACCACATGATATCTCTATGCTTCTCAAACTTATTTCTCCTCCTTATAGCAAACTAACTCTTTTAGGGTTCTAAGTCCTTTTCAGGATTTAGCCTGCCAGCTAAAAACATATCCAAATGTCAATCCTTTTTATTGGGTAATTGTGTTCCACTAAGGAACATGCTTTCACATGCTCCCTCATTCTGTTTCATATTTACCATTCCTGGTGTCTATTATATCCCCCCCTTTTTGTCTATAACCTCTTCCCTAAATAAACCTATCTTTTAAGAAAAAAAGACAGAAACAGAGAGAGACAAAGAAAGAAAGAAAAAAATTACCCCATATTTATTTATCTATAATGTGTTAAATTCTTGACTTGGAGTTTATGATAGATTTCAAAGGAGTTTGATCTTTTATGGATCAAACTGCAGATTTATCTCAGCATAATTGACTTCTTTTATAACCCTATATAATTTATGCAGTTAAAAACTTTATTCTGAGAAGGGGTCCATCAGCTTCATCCTATTGGCAAAATGATTCAAGGAACAAAAGGAAGTTTTGCCATATTTGAATGAAAGTTCCCTATGGGCAGATATATGTCTAATGTTTTCCTTTGTAATTCAGAGCACAGGCTTTGTAACATAATAATAGTTTTATAATTTGAAATATGAATAAAAGCATTGCCCCAAACTCTTGCTGGGAAAAGGATAAATGGGAAACCGAAAGGAAAGCAGCCAAAAAGGATAGTAAGCATGCATTTTATTTGGGGTCAGTACTTTCGCACTCAAAATGTTAAATCATCTATTAAATCGTTTCTTTTTTGTAGTTTAATATGACAAAAGTGCCAGGATAAATATGATTAACAATACCCCCACTCTTATGTAAGACTCAGAGAATAGTCTTAGCCTCTCTTTCTTTTCTACAATTTTCTCTCTTAGCAACTGCTAATAAATAATAAACTTTGAGGCCACCCTCCAAGAAACTTAAAGCTCTCATTGGGAAGCTGCATGGTGGCAGCAAAATGTGTAACAGATTTGTCAGCACTTTTGGCTTATCCCTTCCTCTGCTCCTCTTTATTTTAACTTTGCAGGTTGTGCTGGATCTCTACTCAGGAGGAATGGCCTAGTATCATGGGGAGAGAGCAGTACCAATAATGCTGCAGTATTCCTGCAGAGAGAGATTAAGAAGCATTATAGAAAGAGTGATAACAGACTGCCTCTTTTTTCTCCCCATGGGGACAAGAAACTTGGGCTTTTTTGTTTAGTGAGCTAACATGAGGAAGAATTGTTAAGGAATAGAGATCAGGAAACCTTGGTTTCATCATGAATTTAGTCTAAATATCTGGTTTTCTCATACAAAAATTAATGATCTTATTCTCCATCTCCTCCCCAGTACCTGGATCTATTCCACCATGGAATCAGTATAGGGACGCTTAGAACCAGAAAAAGAGATGTTTTCTGCTAATACCCACCAGCCTTTAGATTTCTGAAAAATAAATATGATAATGACTTGGACTCTTTAGGACTCATTTTAGAAACCAGGGTGAAAGAAACTTATATAAAGCCTTCTTTTCTTTTGCTTTTTGCTGAGGCAATTGAGGTTAAGTGACTTGCCCAGGGTCACACAGCTAGGGAATGTTATGTGTCTGAGACCAGATTTGAACTCAGGTCTTCCTGACTTCAGGGCTGGTGCTCTATCCACTGCGCCACCTAGCTGCCCCATAAAGCCTTCTTTTCAAAGGTTTCTAGAAAGTTAAGGTATGTGTAACACTTTTTCCTTCATGCAAACAGAATAGTCACTAATCCTGCTGGAATATGGCTCTGTGTTGGGACTATCTATGGATGTTACTGACAGGGGGCAACTTTACTCCGGGATTGAGATTAATCTCAGATCCAGAAAACAATGTCAATTTTAATCTAATCAACAAGAATTTATTTAGTACCTACTATGTGCCAGATACTGTGCGGAGAACTAGGGATACAAAGAAAGACAAATAGAGATCCTGCCCTCAAGGGAGTCATAATCTAATGGAGACAAGATGAACAATCATGCAAAAATAATATATGTGGAATGAGTAATCTCAAAGGGAAAACTGTCATAAAGGACTAGGAAAGACTTTTTGCATAAGATGAAAGGAAAGACTTTTTGCAGAAGATGAAACTAGGTAAAACACTGAAGGAAATTATAGAGACAGAAAGACAGAAAGACAAGGAGGGAGAAAATTATAGATCAGTCAGCGAAAATGTATAGAATCAAGAAATGGAGTATTTTATGTGAGGAACAGCAAAGAAGTCAGTATCACTGTATTGCCAAGTCTCTATATATGTATAAGGGGTAAGAAAACTGAAAAGGTGTCATTATTGGGGGTAGAGATGGGTGGAGGAAGTTTATGAAAAGTTTGAAAAGCCAAACAAAGGATTTTATATTTGATTCTGGAGATAATATGGAGTCACAAAGTTTATTGAATGTGAGGGGGATGAAACAGAGCCCTGCTTTAAGATCTGCTTGAAGGCTGTGTTGGACGAACTGGAGTTGGGAGACATTTGAGACAGTAAGATCAGTCAGAAGGCTATTGCAATAGTCTAGACATTAATTAATAAGGGCCTGCACCAGGGTAGTATCAGTGTCAGAAGAGAGAAAGGAATATATATGAAACACATTGTTTATTGTACCAATAGGACTTGGCAGTGATTATATATGGAGAGAGTAAGAAAATATGAGTAGTCAAAGATGACCCTTACTTTGCTAACCTGAAGAGTGATGGTGTCCTTAATAATAATAGGAAAGTTAAAGAGGAGGGATTTGGCACAAGGGTTAGGGGAGAAAGGTAATGAGTTCACTTTGGGGTCTGTTAAATTTAAGATAGCCATTTCAGGATGTCCAACAGAGAGTTGGAACCAGGCTGCTAATAGATCTAAGAGGTGTGTATGAGGGAGGAAAGTGAAAGAACAATGAATTATTGTAGAATCATATAATTAAATCTGGAAGAGAATTTAGAGATTCATAAATCCAGTCTCCTCATCTTGGACATAAGAAAATTGGGATGCAAGAAAAGTAAGATTTGCCTAAGATCATATAGCTAGTAAATATCTAAGGCAAGATTTGAATGCAGATCTTCCTAATTCCAATTCTGGTTCTCCTCTCTTTATCCTTGCTAAATATATAAACTAATGTGCAAGGCTTGATGCCATAGGAGAGATCCTGAATTCTCCTTCTTGCAGTTTCTTTAGCAGCAGGAGTTAACATCAAGGCAATGCAAAGTGGCAATCAAACTTTTGTGACCCATTTCATCCTGGTCGGCCTTCACCATCACCCCAAGCTTGGGGTCCCACTCTTCCTCGTCTTCCTTGCCATCTACCTCCTCACCATCTCTGGTAATGGGCTGATCATCCTCACTATACTGGTCAATGTCCGACTTCATCGGCCCATGTACTGGTTTCTATGCCATCTGTCTTTTCTGGATATGACCATCTCTTGTGCCATTGTCCCCAAGATGCTGGCTGGCTTCCTGTTGGACAGCAAGGTTATCTCCTTTGGAGGCTGTGTGATTCAGCTCTTCTCCTTCCACTTCCTGGGGTGCACTGAATGTTTCCTCTACACCCTCATGGCTTATGACCGCTTCCTGGCCATCTGTAAACCCCTGCATTACGCTACCATCATGACCCGAAATGTCTGTAATTGTCTAGCCTTGGGCACTTGGCTGGGGGGCTCTCTCCATTCCATCTTCCAGACCTGCTTCATGTTCCGTCTGCCTTTCTGCGGTCCCAACCGGGTCGACTATTTCTTCTGCGACATTCCCGCCATGCTGCGGCTCGCCTGTGCAGACACTGTTGTCAATGAACTGGTCACCTTTGTGGACATTGGCTTCTTGGCCCTCACCTGCTTTGTGCTCATCCTTACTTCCTACGGCTACATTGTGGCTGCCATCCTTCGCATTCGCTCTGCCGATGGGCGCCGCAAAGCCTTCTCTACTTGTGCTGCCCATCTCACAGTGGTCCTTGTCTACTATGTGCCCTGTACTTTCATCTACCTGCGGCCAGGCTCCCAAGAGCCAGTGGACGGAGTAGTGGCCGTTTTCTACACGGTCATTACACCTCTGCTCAATCCCATCATCTACACACTTCGGAACAAGGAGATGAAATCAGTGTTGTTGAGGCTGGGGGGGCACAGGGAAGTGCAGCCCCATTGACCCCCTCCCGTGAAGGAAGATTTAAGCAAAACTTAAGAAAGGCAGAACAGCAGTATGAGAGGGATTTCCAAGAGGAAGGAGAGAGTTATGTAAAGAGAGAGAGCCCCGGGTAATAACTCAGAAACCATCTCTCTCACTTGTATGGTAATACAATAAAAACAGAACAGATAACTAAGCAGGGCACTTTGCTAAGATAATAATTAGAGATGAGTAAAAAGGAATCTAATTAGAGTCTCTTTCTTCTCTAAAAGAGCCTTTTTAGCTTGAAATTCCCTCTGAGTTTGAGAGAACAGAGGTTTTTGGAGTTTTGCACTTAACTAGAACTCAAGGATCTCTAGGACTCCCAAAGTGTCAAATCCATTGAAGGTATACTCCAGCTAGGAGCTAAGACTTCTAATAAGACTGAGACATGTATACTGTAAGAGTAGTAACTCTGTCAAGTCATGGGTAAATAAACCAAGGGCACCAACTCCATTCTTTCCTAAGAATGATTAGGTTTGCCTTCTACTTCTTAGGATTGGGTATGTATAGTGAACAAGGAAAATCACTTTTAAAGGACATGAAATCTATGAAGAAACCTGATTTGGAGATAATGGAGGTATGAAAGAGGAAGACATTACAAGAAGCCCTGGTAAACTAATTTCACTATGCCTAATTCCCAGAACATAGGAAACAGGAAAATAAAGAGGCTTTTGCAGAAGGTTTCACATACAAATAGCACAGGCCTCCTTAAAGTTACTCTATTTCCTAATCTCTCATGGGTTCCAAATGTCAAGTATTTGGTAGAGGTGGGGAGAAGTTGTTCAGGACAGGATGGAATGTTTCTGAGAATTAATGTATGGTGCCTGCATACATCTTCTGGCATAGTACGACAAAGGTGGAAGAATAAAAGGAAATAAAATGAAAAAGATGCTGGAATATTCAGTTAATTTCTAGGATGATTTATTAAGTACTTCACATATGTCAAGAATGGTGCAAACACACAAAGATGTCATAGCACTTGTCTTCAATGAACTTATAGTCTTTTGAAAGAGACAACTTACAGATATGAAAAACAAACAGGCTTATTAAAAATATTTAAGTGCCAATAGAGTAAATATCAGAGCAGTTCATTAAAAAAAAAAACTTTTCCAGAAGATATGGGAATTGCATATAAACAAGTCTGTGTAGCCTTGGTGGAGGGGGGCAGAATGAAAAGGGAGAAAAGAATAAAAAGTACATACCAGAGAACAAAAGAATAATTTTCATTTTTTTAAATTATTTTTTAAATTTTATTTGCATAACATATGTGTGGGTAATTCTTCAACAATAACACTTACATAGCTTTCTGTTACAAATTTTTCCCCCAACTCCCCACCCCTCCCCTAGATGGCAGAATATCCACTACATGTTAATTATGTTAAAATATTGGCAAATCGAATATATGTATACATATTTCCAAACTTATCATTGGTGTGCAAGAAAAATCGTGTCTACAAGAAAGACATATCAGATAAAGGAAACACAATGTAAGCAAACATCAATCAAGGAGTATGAGAATGTTATGTTGTGGTCCACATTTCACATCCCTCTCTCTGGGTGTATATGGCTCTCTTCACCGAACAATTGGAAGTGGTTAGAAACATTTCATTGTTGAAGAGAGCCATGTCCATCAGAATTGATCGTCGTATAGTACTGTTGTTGCCGTGTATAATGATCTCCTGGTTCTGCTCATTTCACTCAGCATCAGTTCATGTAAGTCTCTCCAGGCCTCTCTGAAATCATCTTGCTGGTCATTTCTTACAGAACAATAATATTCCATAATATTCATATATCATAATTTATTCAGCCATTCTCCAATTGAAGGGCATCTATTCAATTTCCAGTTTCTAGCCACTACAAAAAGGGCTGCCACAAACATTCTTGCACATGTGGGGCCTTTTCCTTCCTTTATGATTTCTTTGGGATATAAGCCCAATAGAAATGCTGCTGGGTCAAAGGGTATGCACAGTTTGATAACTTTTTGAGCATAGCTCCAAATTGTTCTCCAGAATGGCTGTATCCGTTCACAGCTCCACCAACAATGCATCAGTGTCCCAGCCCTCCCACATCCCCTCCAACATTCATCATTAACTTTTCCTGTCATTTTAGCCAATCTGACAGGTGTGAAGTGGTACCTCAGGGTTGTCTTGATTTGCATTTCTCTGATCAATAGTGATTTGGAGCACTTTTTCATATGACTATAAATAGTTTTAATTTCATCCTCTGAAAATTGTCTGTTCATATCCTTTGACCATTTATTGATTGGAGAATGGCTTGAATTTTTATAAATATGAGACAATTCTCTATATATCTTAGAGATGAGACCTTTATCAGAACCCTTAAATGTAAAGATGATTTCCCAGTTTATTACTTCCCTCCTAATCTTGTCTGCATTGATTTTGTTTGTACAAAAACTTTTTAACTTAATATAGTCAAAGTTATCTATCTGATTTTAATTAAGAGTTCCAGTTCTTCTTTGGACATAAATTTATTCCATCTCCATAGGTCTGAGAGGTAAACTATATTACATTCCTCTAATTTACTTATAGTATCACTCTTTATATCCAGATCATGAACCCATTTAGGTCTTATCTTGGTATGTGGTGTTAGATGTGGGTCAAGCCCTAATTTCTTCCACACTAGTTTCCAGTTTTCCCAGCAGTTTTTGTCAAATAGTGAATACTTATCCCAAAAGCTGGGGTCTTTGGGTTTATCAAAAACCAAATTGCTATAGTTATTGTCTAGTTTGTCTTGTGATTCTATCCTATTCCACTGATCGACTACTCTATTTCTTAGCCAGTACCAAATGGTTTTGATGACCGCTGCTTTATAATATAGTTTTAGATCTGGTACAGCAAGGCCACCTTCATCTGCCTTTTTTTTCATTAATCCCCTTGAGATCCTTGACCTTTTGTTCTTCCAAATGAACTTTGCTACTATTTTTTCTAGATCTGTAAGATAATTTCTTGGGAGTTTGATTGGTATGGCACTAAATAAGTAAATTAGTTTGGGTAGTATTGTCATTTTTATTATATTCGCTTGTCCTACCCATGAGCATTTTAAGTTTTTCCAATTGACTAGGTCTGATTTGATTTGTGTGGAAAATGTTTTGTAGTTTAGTTCATATAGTTCCTGACTATCCCTTGGCAGATAAATTCCCAAATATTTTATACTATCAACAGTTATTTTGAATGGAATTTCTTTGTGTATCTCTTGCTGCTGAACTTTATTGGTAATATATAAAAATGCTGATGATTTATGTGGATTTATTTTGTATGCTGCAACTTTGCTAAAGTTGTGAATTGTTTCTAGTAGTTTTTTAGTTGAGTCTTTAGGGTTCTCTACGGATATCATCATGTCATCTGCAAAGAGTGATAATTTGGTTTCCTCATTACCTACTCTAATTCCTTTAATCTCTTTTTCTTCTCTTACTGCCAAAGCTAACATTTCTAAGACAATATTAAATAATAATGGTGTCAGTGGGCAGCCTTGTTTCACTCCTGATCTTATTGGGAATGGTTCTAGTTTGACTCCATTACATATGATGCTTGCTGAAGGTTTTAAGTAGATACTACTAATCATTTTAAGGAAAAGCCCATTTATTCCTATACTCTCCAGTGTTTTTAATAGGAATGGGTGTTGGATTTTATCAAAGGCTTTTTCTGCATCTATTGAGATAATCACATGGTTTTTATTAATTTGGTTATTAATATAATTGATTATGCTAATTGTTTTCCTAATATTGAACCAGCCCTGCATTCCTGGTATAAATCCTACTTGGTCATGATGTATTATCCTGGGGATGACTTTCTGTAATCTTGTTGCTAAAATCTTACTTAAAATTTTTGCATCAATATTCATTAGGGAAATGGGTCTATGGTTTTCTTTCTCAGTTTTCTCCCTACCTTGTTTAGCTATTAGCACCATATCTTTGTCATAGAAGAATTTGGTAGTGCACCTTCTTTCCCTATTTTTTCGAATAGTTTATATAGTATTGGTATTAATTGTTCTTTGAATGTTTGGTAAAATTCACATGTAAATCCATCTGGCCCTGGAGATTTTTTCTTAGGGAGTTGATTAATAGCTTGTTCTATTAAAAGAATAATTTTCTTTTTTTTATTTTTTTTATTTTTTTTAATAAAGCTTTTTATTTGCAAAACATATGAGTGACCTTTCAACATTGACCTTTGCAAAAAAAATTTTTTTTCCTAAGCTTTTCCTTGGGGGGGGGGGGGGGGGGGGGGGGGGGGGGGGGGGGGGGGGGGGG
>JAJPUD010000982.1:64781-78267 GCA_023553655.1 Myrmecobius fasciatus
AGCGGTCATCAAAACTGTTTGGTACTGGCTAAGAAATAGAGCAGTCGATCAGTGGCACAGGATAGGATATCAGGACAATCTAGGCAATAACCTTAACAATCTAGTATTCAGTAAACCCAAAGACCCCAGCTTTTGGGATAAATACTCACTATTCGGCAAAAACTGCTGGGAAAATTGGAAACTAGTGTGGAAGAAATTAGGGCTTGACCCATACCTAACACCACATACCAAGATAAGATCTAAATGGGTACATGATCTAGATATAACGATGGACTTTGTAAGCAAGTTAGAGGAACGTAATGTAGTTTATCTCTCAGACCTGTGGAGATGGAATAAATTTATGTCCAAAGAAGACCTAGAACTCCTAATTGAACACCAGATGGATAATTTTGATTATATTAAGTTAAAAAGTTTCTGTACAAACAAAACAAATGCAGACAAGATTAGGAGGGAAGCATCAAATTGGGAAATCATCTTTACATTCAATGGTTCTGATAAAGGCCTCATTTCTAAAATATATAGAGAATTGTCTCATATATATAAGAATTCAAGCCACTCTTCAATAGATAAGTGGTCAAGGGATATGAACAGACAATTTTCAGATGATGAAATTAAAACCATCTCTAGTCATATGAAAAGTTGCTCCAAATCACTATTGATCAGAGAAATGCAAATTAAGACAACTCTGAGGTACCACTACACCCCTGTCAGATTGGCTAAAATGACAGGAAAAGATAACGATGAATGTTGGAGGGGATGTGGGAGGGCTGGGACACTAATCCATTGTTGGTGGAACTGTGAATGGATCCAACCATTCTGGAGAGCAATTTGGAGCTATGCTCAAAAAGTTGTCAAACTGTGCCATACCCTTTGACCCAGCAGTGTTTCTACTGGACCTATATCCCAAAGAGATCTTAGAGGAGGGAAAGGGACCCACCTGTGCAACAATGTTTGTGGCAGCCCTTTTTGTAGTGGCTAGAAACTGGAAACTGAAGGGATGCCCATCAATTGGAGAGTGGCTGAATAAATTATGGTATATGAATGTTATGGAATATTATTGCTCTGTAAGAAACAACCAGCAGGACAATTTCAGAGAGGCCTGAGGGACTTGCATGAACTGATGCTGAGTGAAATGAGCAGAACCAGGAGATCATCATACACAGCAACAACAGTATTACATTATGATCAATTCTGGTGGACATGGTTCTCTGCAACAAAGAATTGTCTCAAACCAGTTCCAAGTGTTCACTGAGGAAAACCATATACACCCAGAGAGAGGGATATGAAATATGGACCACAACGTAACATTTTCATGATCTCTATTGACATTTGCTTGCATTGTGTTGCCTTTCTCTGATTCTTTTTTTTCTTGTAGATAGGATTTTTCTTGCATAACTTCTCAAGCATTTCAATATTATTAACATGTAGTGGACTTCCTGCCATCTAGGGGAGGGGAGGGGACTGGGGGTAAAATTTGTAATGGAAAGCTTTGTAAAGATCAATGTTGGGAAACTACCCATATACATGTTATACAAATAAAAAAGCTTTAATAAAAAAAATTCTTTAAAGCCACACCTACCTGGCACATATTGAATAATAAATTATTTTTTCATTTTAAAAAAAAGATTTATTTGATATGTTTTCTTTACATACTTTCTCCCTGTGTCAAATAAATTTAAATTACTGAAATAAATTTTCAATTGCTCTCAGTCTTCTTTTTCTCATCCAAACAACATATCCACATAATTTTCTTAAGTGCAGCACTATTTTGTTAGTTTCACTCCTTCATTCATAAAGCTTTAATGACTTGCCACTATCTAGAAAATGACATTCAGAGATGATTCAGACCAGTTCCAATAGTCTTGGGATGAAGAGAGCCATTTACTCCCAGAGAGAGGACTGTGGGAACTGATTGTGATTCACAAAATAGTATTTTCACTCTTTTTGTTGTTGTTTGCTTGAATTTTGTTCTTTCTCATTTTTTTTCTTTTTTGATCTGATTTTTCTTGTGCAGCATGATAATTGTAGAAATAAGAATAGAAGAATTGCACATGTTTAACATATTTGGATCACTTGTCATCTGGGAGAGGATGGAAAGAAGGGAGGGAGAACAATTTGGAACACAAGGTTTTGCGAGGGTGAATGTTGAAAATTATCTATGCATGTGTTTTGAAAATAAAAAGCTTTAATAATAATAAAATAACAGTCAAACTCATTAGACATATAAGTGGTTCAGATGATAGAATGATGGATCTGCAGTGGAAAGATCTGAATTCAAATATTGTCTCAGACACTTGTGATCTTGGCTAAGTCACTTAATCTGATTGCCTCAATTTCCTAATCTTTCAAATAGGAATAATGATATCATCTACCTACCAGGGTTGTTGTAAAGATCAAAAGAGGTATTATTTTTAAAGTACTTAGTATAATACCTGGTACTGCAGACAAATCCCATGGTCCCTCCTCATTGGAATTTTTTCTTTTTGTGTCTTCATAATTTCATTCTTGAATAGTTCTCATCTGTACTTGGCTAAACTTCTCCCCTTGAAGCATTTTTTGCACAGTTTATATTTATGTTTTTTCTAAATTCTCTGAAATTTATTTTTTAAATCTACATTCCAAAGGAGTATATATATATGTATATATACACACACATATATATATATAAGACCTTACATAGATTTAGTCTCCTCTGTCATAAACTCTAGTCACTTTCTAGCAGGATTCCCATCATTTCCATCATAGCAATTATGTTCCCCCTGTTTGCAAGATTTAAATCTAGAAAAGAATTTCCCTTTGGTGTTTACTTTGCCTTTTGAAGGATGAAATTATCACTAAGAAAATCAAGAAGATATTTACCACTCTGCTTTAGGTAGAAAGAGCACCAGCAAATTTTTGCATGATTAAAGTTTCCCCCATAATTAAAAGCTAGCATATATATAGCACTCTGAATTTCCTAGAGCATTTTCATCTTCACAAGATTCTAGTGAAGTAGACACTATTTTACTCATTTTATATTTAAGGAAACTAAAGCTGAAGAAGTTAAGGTACTGCTCAGTGTCAAACAAAAGCCAAGATTCAAAGTCAGGTCTTCTATCAACCAAGGTCTCTGTCCCAATTGACTTTTGGAGGTACTTCACCAAGATTGAGGGAAAGGGCACAGCTTCCTGTTGCAATATATTAGCCTCCAAAGACACTTGCGTGCACACACATTATCTTGGTACCCTGTCCCAGTGCCTCTATTCTTTAATTCTTTGAAGATGCAACAAAGGAGGGTCCATATGATGTGATAGTCCTACCAGGAGGTAATCTGGGTGCACAGAATTTGAGAGAGAGCCCAAAAGTGAAGACACTGCTGAAAGAACAAGAGAAAAGAAAAGGCCTTATTGCTGCCATTTGTGCACGACCTACAGCTCTCTTGGCTCATGAAATAAGTTTTGGAAGCAAAGTTACAACCCACCCTGGGGCCAAAGACAAGATGATGGATGGAAATCATTATACCTACACAGAGAATCGTGTGGAAAATGATGGCATCATTCTTACAAGTCGTGGTCCTGGAACCAGCTTTGAGTTTGGGCTTGCAATTATTGCAGAACTGATGGGAAAAGAAGTAGCAGAGCAAGTGAAGGCTCCGCTTGTTCTTCAAAATTAGTGAGAAAAGCTTTCTTGATTAATAAGCTTAATAGTTTTGAGTTTTGCAATCATGGTGATACAGTGATTACCCACAGACAAAATTCCTGAACCTCTCCTGAGAGGCTGTAGCAATTTGGCTGTCTGCCAAAGCCAGGACAAATTTCTGTGGTCTAAAGACAAGGTTTATAGACACTGGAAAGAAGAAGATGGAGGGGGTGACTAGAGTATAGGGATATATTTTGTTGCAAGCTTGTGTCCTTTGGGATAGCTAGTACAATCTTACTACTTATGATATGGGAAATGTGAGAGGGTTAATAAGCGACATCATTGTCAATTTACAGGTGTTTCTTCTTTAAACCTTCTTCTGGAAGCTGGGTTCCTAGATCATGGAGAAAACTAAAGTTGTTTTATCTTTGCTGCATAATTTTTGCTTTGGAAAGGCTGGAGAGGTCATAGAGATTACAGAAAATGTCTAGTCTGCCATCATGTTGTTCATGTGATCCATAAATCCTCCACCTCAATATTATATATTTATAAATACCACTCCACCTCCCACTCACAGTTTATTCTATGTCTTCCCCCCTAACAGTAGCACAGATTTATTTTATTCTTAGTAATATTTTAATTTTCCAAATAGATGCAAAAATAGTTTTCAATATTCACCTTTACAAAACTTTGTGTTCCAAGGTTCCTCTCTCCCACTCCACAAGACAACAAGCAATCTGATATAAGTTAAACATGTGCAATCCTTCTAAACTTATATCCAATACTACCTAAATTAATCTACTTATTTAGAGCCATACCAATCAAACTCCCCAGAAACCATCTAGCAGATCTAGAAAAAATAGTAACAAAGTTCATCTGGAAGAACAAAAGATCAAGAATTTCAAGGAAATTAATGAAAAAATGCTGATGAAGGTGACCTAGCTCTGCCAGATCTAAACTTATGTCCATATTCATCATGCTACACAGGAAAATAAGATCAAAAAGGAGGGGAAAGAGAAAGAAAAAAACAAACAAGAATAAAGGTGAAAATACTATGCTTTGATCCATATTCAGTTTCCATAATTCCCTCTCTGGAAGTAGATGGCTCTATCACAAGTCTACTGGAATTGCCTTGAATCACTTCATTGTTGAAAAGAGCCAAATCCATGAAAGTTGATCATCATATTGTCTTATTATTGCTGTTTACAATGTTCTCTTGATTCTATTCACTTCACTCAGCATCATTTCATATCTTTCCACACTTTTCTGAAATTAGCCTGCTCATCATTTCTTATAGAACAATAGTATTCCATTACCTTCATGTATCATAACTTATTCAGTTATTCCACCCAATTTTCAGTTCCTTGCCACTACCAATAGGGCTGCTACAAACATATTTGCACATGTGGGTCCTTTTTCCCTTTTTATGATGTCTTTGGGATACAGGCCCAGTAGAGACACTGCGGAACCAAAGGGTGTGCTCAGTTTTATAGCCCTTTGGACATAGTTCAAAATTGCTTTCCAGAATGATTGGATCATTTCACAACTCCACCAACAATGCATGAGTGTCCCAGTTTTCCCACATGCCCTCCAAAATTTATCATTATCTTCTTCTCATCTTAGTCAATCTGCAAGGTGTAAAGTTATCCTGTTTCTTTTGAATGAAGTACATCCAGTCAGAGTATCATCAAGAGATGTTCTGATGTATGTTTAACAAGGAGCTCTCTAATATGAGTGTGTGTGTGTGTGTGTGTGTGTGTGTGTGTGTAAAATATATGTTTAAGTTTAATCTCATTAATCTCACAATTAGGGAAAAAATAGATCTTGATTTATAAAATTTGTTGATTTTAGAATTACATACACTCACATTGAAAAATTAACAGTTGGTTCTTGTGAATTGGCACACGAAGGCTTTCAACTCTCCAAGGCTCACACAATACCTATGAGATCAGATTTGTCCCCTGGCATGAAGACTCCAAATTTCTCTTGTTATTGTTGTCATTTTCAGTTGTATCTGGCTCTTCATTGACCTTTTCAAGGGTGGGGTTTCTTAGCAAACATACTGAAGCGGCTTGCCATATTTTTTTCCCAACTCATTTTACACATAAGGAAACTGAGGCAAGCAGAGTTAAATGACTTGACAAGGACCACATAGTTAGTAGGTGTCTGAGACCAGATTTTTAATTCAAATCTTCCTGATTCCAGCATTCCATAGAACTGTCCTAGTTTCTCTTGACTACTGTCTAAATTTGAGCCTTACGTAATAATAGTTCATCAATTTGATGAAGATTAAAAAGCCCTTGTTTTGAAAGTTGACCATGTCTTCCTCATAGGTATAAATATGCTCCTAGATTGTTCCAATCCCAACATTCAAGTGAATCAAAACTGAAATACAAAGGTGCAGACCTATAAAAGGGAGCAGATCAGTTTGACAGAATTAGTCAGATAGATCCTGAAACAGCTAAGAGAGAGAGAACTGGCTGGACTTTGAGTAAAAAAAGTCCAACCTACAATGTCCCCTTCCTGGAGAAACCAAATCTGATTACAAGTTCCAGTACAACACCCAAAACTGTTATTTACGGCCTGACGATCCTCTGGTCTTTTTCTCCTGAAGAAAATGGGTTGACTCTCTAGCAGAAAAGAATGAAGATAATTCTAAGGGAAAATCTCCAAATTGTCAGTGTGTCTGTGTTTTCTGAAGCAAGAGCCTCCCTTTCTGGAAATCTAAAAGAATAAAAAGTAATTCCAACTACTATTAAACAATTTCAAAGTTATCTTTAAATAAAGATTTATCTTCCCAAAAACAAAATCTGAAGAATATGCTTGAAGGACTAAGCATGGGCCCACTGGCTACATGTTAGTAACTAATGTATAGTAACTGATCTTGCTGAGTGAAAATAATAATATAATCAGTAGTGGCCCTGCAGGCTGCAATATATTCAGAATTTTTCCCCCTCTATAAGTTTTGCACTTCTGGTTATAACACATTTTCCATTGCATGAAAGAGATTCATTTATTTTTAAACATGAAATCTGCAATTCAAGGAAGTACCACCAAATGGCTCTATTTTCTGAATGTCTGGCAAAAATCAGACCAATAGAAAAGTTGGACTTCTATGAATTTATGAACAGCTTGAGGTCTCATTAGTATAGTTTGTCAACTTAAAAGAAAGAGGACCACCAGAATAGCAATAATAAGAGTATTTAATTGAAACAAAGGAACTGCAATTCAGGACACTATACTGAAGTGCAAAAATGTTGGCAAAGGAATAAAGAGGCAGAATTTCAATGAGTTTCAACAGGCAGAAGTGCCAAGGAGCAACACCAACAGGGCAGGAGTTAAGTTATTTTGCAAAATGGCCAAAGGCTGGAAAGTGATGATATCTGGTCAGAACAAAGGGCTCCAGATGCAGCAAGTTTCCATAGATATCACAGGACTTGCTCCAATAATGGGGTCAGTAAGGTCAAGGTTAAATAGCTTGTTCTGATGACTGCATTCAATAAGCTCCTTCCAGAAACATCAAAAAAATCAAAGAATTTGATTATGTTTACACAAGCAATATGTGTCAAGATTTGAACCCATCACTTTCGGATTCTGAGGTTAACTTGTTAGCCACTATACCATGTCACTCTAAGCTTTGTAACTAGAATTTAACTTTGGTTGAATATAGATCTTTAGAATTATCTAGTCATTTTTACAAGCATTTTATCTCAAGAAATAAAGAATTATTGGATCTAAGATATATACACTACAATGGACATCTAAAGTCTATCATAGGAATGTCAAAATATCAAGTCCTGTGCTGCACTGAGAAAACCAAGAAAACCAAAAGAGCTTTTTCCACCAAATTTTGGAGTGGTAATGTGCAAGACAGTACCAACATATTTGAAAGATAGTATAATGAGAGTAAACAATAGAGGCAAAGTACCCTATATAATTATTTGTCTTGTACTAGAGCTGGGGAAGAAGCAATTCCTTCTGCATCATGGGATTTGAATAGGAGTGAGATGTATCTAACAGAATTTTAAATGCTCTACCTCAAGAAGAGATGAGGATTATTAGCAATGATCTTCCCAATTATCAACTTCTCAAGTCATTCTTGATTATTCTTTGTCTCTCACTTCCTATATCCAATCAGTTTCTATATCTTGATGATCTTGCCATCAAAATACCTTTTCCAGTCATCCTTTTGTTTCTATTCAACTCCACCACTATATTTTAGGCCCTTGTCACCCTTTCCCTGGTTGATTAAAAGTTTTCTAACTGATCTTCTTGTCTTTAGTCTTTCACTTTTATAATTCATCCTTCATACAACTTTAAAATAACATTACTAATGTTTAAATCAATTCAATTTCACCTTTCCTAAGGACCCATTGTGTCTAGTAGGTGAGGAAAGAGAATGATAAAAATAAATGAAATAATCCTTGAACTTTAGGAACTTACATTCTCATGAAAGAATACAACATGTGCATGAGTTAGCAAATTTAAAAAATATATATTAAATTAAAGATAATTCCAAGAATGTGGGAGCACTAAGAATATCAGGAAGACTTTGTATAGGAGATAACATCTGAGATGCATTTAGAAAGAAACTAGGTCACTACAAGGCAGAGATGAGGAAGCAGTGTATTCCAGTCATCAGCTATCACATGGATGAAGCCTCAGTCAAACTGAGACCTATTGAAGATTTTAGTTTAAAAAGGCTAAGGTCTCCCCTTTCATCCAGGACCATCTCCAGTGGTCTTGGTCTATATTTTGCCATTGGGTCCAGATGACCACTGGGGGAAAGTGAGACAGGTGACCTTGCACAGCCCTCCCTCACTTAAATCCAGCTCACTGGTATGTCATGCCATCACCTCCCTAAAGTCATGGTCCCTTTTAAGAATGAGGGAAAAACAACAATAGCAACAACATATGCAAAGACTTGTTGGTAGGGAATGGAATTACATGTAAGGGGATCATTTAGTAGGCCATAAAGATGAATAGTTTTAAATAAGACCAGAAAGTTACAGATAAATTATCTTGCTGAAGACTTTAAAAGCCTGCCTGAGGATTTTGTATTTTATTCCAAAGGCAATAGGATGCTATTATAGATTTTTAGAAAGGGAGGAACATCCTGACAGAAGTGATGCATTTAGAATGCAGACAGAGATATCTTTCTTTTAGGCATTGCCAATGTGGCAATTTTCTTGATGATAAATATTTGTAACATAGATTTTGTTTTTCTTTCTTTTTTAAGTTGTCAGTGTGTTGGGAAAGAACAAGAGTGGAAGGAAGAAAAGGTAAATTTTTGTTCATTAAAAATTTGATTTAAAAAATATTGTGACATAGTCATGTTTACAGCTTAGGAATATCTATTTGATGACTGGATGGAGAATGAATTATATAAAAGAAAAATCTTATAACAAAAGCTTATTTCTGTAATACAATTTATGCATAATAAAGGCTTAAATAAGAGTATGGGTTTTGTGAATCAAGAAAATAAAATGAATGTAAAATATGTCAGATGTTGTGGAGATAGTAGTGAGACAATTCTTAACAACTGATTGAAAATGTTAATGGAGAGAGATAATCTGAGAAAGAAGGAAGAGACGAGAATAACAATAAATTTGTGAACCTGCACGACTGAAAAAAATTACACTTTCAGAAAAAGTAGAGAAGTTTGGAATAGGGATGAGTTTGGGAGTAAGTATTTTGAGTTTAGCTTTGGACATGTTGAGTCTGATATTCTACAATAACATCCAAATGAAAGGTATCTACTGGGCCATTGTCAATGTGGTCCTGGAGCCCAAGAGAGACGATAAAACTAGATATAGAAAAAAAATGATAATTCAATTTATAAAATAGAATAAAAAGAAATGATAACTGAATCTACTGATAAAATAACTAATGTGAAAAGTACAAAGAGGACCCAAGACAGCCTCTTAGAGGCTCCTTAAATCTAATATGTGGAAATCAGTAGGAGGCAAGAAAAGAGAGTAATGTTATAAAAGAAAGGAAATAGAATATGTCTAGAAGAAGAAATGTGTCATTGAATCAAAAGAAACAGAAAAGTCAAGTAATATGACAAGTGGGAAAAGATCATTAGCTTTTTAGCAAGAGATCATTAGTATTGCTGAAGAAAAACATTTTTGCAAAGGAGTAGGATTGAAGAGTGGATTGTAAAGAATTCAAACTGAGTAAGAAGTGAAGATTGGAGGCTATCAATACAATCTACAATTTCTAGGAATTTGATTGTGAAAGGAAGAGATCAATGATGATTGCTTGAGAGGATTGCAGAGTCCAGTGAATTTTTTTCAAATAGACATCTATTTCTTTCATAACATTTTTATTTTTCTAAGATTTCTCTTCTCTGTTATTCAGCTTGCTGTTTCTTTTAATAAAGAATAAAAAGAAAAATGGTATTTAGCAAAACTAACCGACAAATCAAGCTAGTCAGATGGAATATTCCACATCCATAATCCTCAACTTCAACAAAGATGGGTGTTCAGTTATGTTGTATTTGTTGTTATTACTCTTTTGATTTATATTGCTGAATTGTTTGAATTGTTATATTTATAGTTCCCTTATGCCAGAGTTATGCATACTGGAAATGGAAGCCTGCCACAAGAAATAGAAATCCTTGATTGTTTTTGATTCACTCATTTATAAAATGGGATTATTTGGAGGCTGGAGCTAATATGGCAGAGAACATATATGGTTTTGTATCAGATTAAGCCTCTGAACTGGTCTTGGAGTGACAGAACCCACAAATATTTGGAGTACAACAAATTTCCAGAAAAAAGATTCTTTGGAAGAACTTCAGAACAGGTCTGTTTCAATTGGGCAGGAAGACAGTCTGCTGAGCCCAGATCACAGCATAGGAAGCTTGGGTCAAGGAGCTAGGATGGGGAACCAGGGTATTTTGACATCTGCACAACAGCGAATCTTCTGAGGCTACTCTGTACTAGTTGCAAGTGTGTGGCTAGCAGATTTCCATAAAACCCCAAAAGTGAATATAAAAGGCAAATTGAAAGTTACTAAGTCCAAACAGGACCTGTCCTCGATTACCTAGCAGCAGAAGTCAGTTAGAAACACTGGTCCCAAGACAAACTAAAGCAGCTGTCACCCCTTTGCCATAAGAGCAGTTCTCAACCCTTAAAAAGAGCAACAAAGCAAAAAGAACTCTGATCATAGATGACTTTTATGGAGAGAGAGAGAGAGAGAGAGAGAGAATAGACCACAAACCCTGAGGTTCCTAAAAGCAAATCAACTCCAGATGAAGCCCCAAAGGGAGATATTAGCTGGCCCCCATTTCACAAGGCTTTCTTAGAAGATTTCAAAGATAATCTTAAAAGAGATTTAGAAGAAAAATGGGGAAAGGAAAGGAGGTCTTTGCAAGAGGGTATGGAAAAGGAAAAACAGAAATTATCTGAAGAAAACTCCTCAAAAATAAATTTGATGAAATAGGAAATGCATATAACTCTTTCCAAAATAGATTAGATGAAATAAGAAAAGGATATAATTCCTTACAAAATAGATATGAAAAAGATACCAATTTGTTGAAAAACTGAATTTGCGAAATGGAAAAAAATGCAATGAACAAAACAATTCAATTGGCCTAATAAAAAAAGGAGCTAAAAAAGGTAACTGAAAAAATAATACACTAAAAATGAGAATTGAACAAATGGAAGGGAATGGCTCAATAAGACTTCAAGAATCAGTCAAACAAAACCAAAAAAAATGAAAAAATAGAAGAAAATATGAAATACCTCCTAGGAAAAACAACTGACCTGGAAATAGATCTAGGAGAGACAATCTAAGAATTATTGGACTTCTGGAAAGTCATGATGAAAAAAAGAACCTAGACATTATCTTTCAGGAAGTCATAAAGGAAAATTTCCCTGGTGTCCTAGAATCAGAAGGTAAAACAGATATTGAAAGAATTCACTGATATCCTTTTGAAAGAGACCCCACAATGGAAACTCCAAGGAATATTGTGGTTAAATTTCAGGACGATTGGAGCAAGGAAAAAAAATAAAGCAGCCAAAAAGAAGCAATTCAAATACCAAGGAACCTCAATTAGGATTACTCAGGACCCAGCAGCTCCTACCTTAAAGGATCAAAGGGTCTGGAATCTGATATTCCAAAAGGCAAAGGAACTTGGATTACAGCCAAGAATAAACTATCCAGCTAAAATGAGCATAATCTTTCAAGGAAGAAGATACAGATTCAATGATATAGGTGAATTTTATTTATTTCTGATGAAAAGATCAGAGCTGAACAAAAAAATTTTGCTCTACAAATACAGAACTCAAGAGAAACATAAAAAGATAAAAAGTAAAGAACTCTTGAGAACTATGTTTTTGTTATGGGTATACTTAGAGAGTGTGGGTATAATTTATTTTATTATGATAATATGAAAAAGAAATAATATATAAAGGGGATTGTACTGGAAAAAAGAAAATAGGTAAAATGATGGAAATTATATCTCATGAAGAGGCAAAGAAGATCTATTATAATATCAGATTAAGCTCAAAAAGAGAATATCAGACATATTTGGTTTCACAGAGAAACTTGTCTCACCTTATAGGAATGTAGGAGGGGAAAGGAGAAAAGAAAGAGGAAGGCTAATAGAAGGAAAAACAGAAATAGTAGAAGACAGGTGTAAGAAAGGGAGAGAAGCTCTAAAGGGGGAGGGCTATTTGAGGGAGATGGTGGTCAAAAGCAAAATATTGGGGAGGAGGGAAGAAGGAAAGGGAAAAAGCATAACTTGAGGTAAATAAGATGGCAGGAAATACAAAATTAGTGATTTTAACTGTGAATGTGAATGGAATGAACTCTCTCATAAAAACAGAAGCAAATAGCAGACTGATTTATAAGCCAGAACTCTACAATATATTGTTTACAAGAAACCCATTTAAAACAGAGTGATACATACAGAGTAAAGGTAAAAGGCTGGAGCACAATCTATTATGCTTCAGATGAAGTAAAAAAAAGCAGGGGTAGCTATCCTGATCTCAGATCAAGCAAAAACAAAAATAGATCTAATTAAAAGAGGTAAGGAAGGAAACTATATTTTACTAAACAATACCATAGATAATGAAGCAATATCAATACTAAACATATATGCATCGAGTGGTATAGCATCCAAATTCCTAGAGGAAAAATTAAGAGAGCTGCAAAAAGAAATAGACAGCAAAACTATACTAGTGGAAGATCTCAACCTTCCTCTCTCAGAACTAGATAAATCAAACCACAAAATAAATAAGAAAGCAATTAAGGAGGTAGACAGAATTTTAGAAAAGTTAGGTATGATAGCTCTTTCAAGAAAAATGGAGACAAAAAGAAATGTACTTTTTTCTTGGCAGTTCATGAAACCTATACAAAAATTGACCATGCATTATGGCAAAAAAAACCCTCAAAATCAAATGCAGAAAGACAGAAATAGTAAATGCATTTTTTCAGATCATGATGCAATAAAAATCACATGCAATAAAAGGCCAAGGGAAAATAGACATAATCAGTAACTTCATTCAAGAGAATGACAATAATGAGACAACATACCAAAATTTGTGGTATGCAGCCAAAGCAATAATTAGGGGAAATTTTATATTTCTAGATGCTTACTTGCATAAAACAGAGAAAAAGAAGATATTGATTCATTGGAATTGGGCTTACAATTAAAAAAGCTAGAAAAAGAACAAATTAAAAACCCTCAATTAAACACCAAATTTAAAATTCTGAAAATAAAAGCGGAGATTAATAAAATTGGAAGTAAGGA
The DNA here is from genome assembly GCA_023553655.1 of Myrmecobius fasciatus. Taxonomy (NCBI): domain Eukaryota; kingdom Metazoa; phylum Chordata; class Mammalia; order Dasyuromorphia; family Myrmecobiidae; genus Myrmecobius; species Myrmecobius fasciatus. The sequence goes on from JAJPUD010000982.1 coordinate 78,163, forward strand.
AAACTATTGAATTAATAAACAAAATCAAAAGTTGGTTTTATGAAAAAACCAACAAAATAGATAAGCCTCTAGTTAATTGTATTAGAAAAATGAAAGAAGAAAATC
>JAJPUD010000982.1:91016-115484 GCA_023553655.1 Myrmecobius fasciatus
CGTAAAAGCTTTCTATGGTGAGAGCTCTCTTCTGCTTCTTGCTCATGATTTAAAGTTGGGATATTGGTCCAAAGCAGAGAAAACTGCAACAATTTGTATTTGCCCTGGGGCAGTTTGCCGAGTTGACTTCCGGTCTTAGGCTGGTCGGGCTAGATTCGCACTAGGACCACGTTTTCAGCTGGTCTGGATCCACCCTTTTCCAAAGGCAGATCTGCCAAAGCACCTGCCCGCAAGCAGAGCAAAGTGGCCCAGGCGTCTCCCAGGGGCTTTCTGGGTGCCCAAAATCCGCCCCTCTATCGCAGCCCTGACTTCCACCCCGGCTGGAGTCTGATTGCGACCAGTGGCCGATTTCCCCTGAGGCTAACCTTCTCCGGAGTTCTTTCACTGTAGATCTTTGATAGAAGTGCGTTGTAGTCCGAATGCTTGGAGTTGCTCTCACTTAGAAACCAGTTGGAAGGCTCACTTTGTCTGAGTTTGAGGGAATGTCCCGGGAGTTCACAGAGAAAGCTGTCCGCAGTTCGCCATCTTGGCTCCGCCCCCTCTGTTATGAATATTTTTGTGTATGTCACACATTTGTTTTTTTCTTTGACCTCCTTGGGTAATATGCCTGTAGTAGAATCTCAAGATCAAGTATAAACATTTTGTTTTCTTTTTTTTAGTGTAATCTCCAATTACAAATGAATGTGTCTTTAGGATTGAAAAACTTGGTCATATTTATAAGCACCAGAAAAAGCAGAAAAATAGATTGAAGATAAGCAAAAGAGAGAAAATGTTGAGGGAGCAACTTCTCAGAAAAAGGGGAAGGGTTCAAGAACATTGAATAAGGATTAGCATTGCAAGGAGAAAGTCTACATTTTCATCAGATATTAGGGAAAGGGAAAATTATAAAAAAAACAGGGATATTTGGGGGTGTGGAGAGAGGAGAAAAGGTAGTTCTTGAAGGATAGTGCTTATTTTCTCATTTAAGAGATAAGCTTCTCTGCTGAGAGTGAGAAAAAGAAGGTAATATGTAAGGTTTGAGTAAGAGAGAAGTTTACAATAGAAGCTTGGGAGACAGTGGTAGTCAGAGGAGATAAAACAATAATAAAGTCCCAATGGAAATTAAATAACATAAATTTCCAATGAATCCTGTTGGCAAAGTTGTATGACTTTTTCAAAAAGTATTTCATAGGATATTAAGAGGAGGAGTTTGGTGGAAGTACAAGCACAATGTCACAGAAAAGAGAAATTAGCGAGAAAGATTGAAAAATAATCACTAGTGAAGTTCTAAAGATATAAAGGGAAATAATTCTGGTAAGAAAAAAAGCAAGAGCTGTATAAAGAGACAAATATGATAAAGTAAGCTATTGACTTTAGGGAAGAAGAAGCTTTTAGGAGCAAGATATGTGTTAGAACAGAAAAGATAATATGAACTCAAGAACTATCCCTGGCAATTGAGAACTATTTTACAAGAGAATCACACAAGAGAAAGAATTTCCTGGGCCTGAAATTCTAGTGTTGTGAGCTCACACGTGATCTACAGATTTGCCTCATTAACAAAGTAGCCTAGATTTGAGACTACATTTCTTATGGATACTGTATATATTTCTGAAAGACTGTGTACCAGGATGGAGGAAAAATAACCTCAGATATGCTTCTTTGTCAATTGGCTTTATTTTTTTTTCTTTTGTAATAAAGGAGGTTTCAGTGGAGGAATAGGAAATGACAAATCAAACAAAAAAATCAGTTTTGCAAAATCATGCAGGAAAGAGAAAAGGTGCAGAACGATACACTCATCTGTTTTACTTTGGTGATAATTGTATTGAATATGGACCTTGGGCATATAAGTCCTAAAGTCTTTTTGAGCCTTTTTGAACCTTCTCCCCTAAACCTGAATCTGCTTTATCAATTTGCTGTAAGTGAGTAGATATGAACCTATTCCCAGATCCCAGGATGTACTCACAGAATCCTAGGAGTCTCAAGCTATGTTTAGAGTTGTCATTTGGAGCTATATCATAAAGGACTGAAATTTGGAAGATGCTGACAATTTTTGCACTCCTTCAGAGGCATAGAAGCAAAGTGTATAAAGTAGCAAAACTAATTAAAATATAAAGCTAAAATATATGCCTCCTAACTACCCACATCATTGTAGATTAGCTTCTCTATACCCAGCTTCCCTACAATGGTCTCTTATCTCCAAAACTCTTCTCAGACTTCTCAGAATTTTCAACATCTCATGATCTCCCCTACCATGGGCCCTAGTGTATCAGGTTCTCATCAATTTTATTTAAGTTTCTCTTAAAAAGCTTATTTAGAAAGTATGTTTTAAGTTGTTTATTTTCAATACATTCCATGTCCCTTTCCCAACTTCTCAAAATTGCTAGTTATAGTTCTAATAAAACCAGCTCTCTTTATAGGTCAAAAAGACAATAGTTATAGCAGCAATAAAGTTACAGCCATCACTTAACCTCTTCCCCCAAGAGATTAATTACAACATTCTTGTTTAATGAATATGGGTCAAGATGGTTTTCTTTGGAGACTATAGTTCCAAAAAAAGTTAAAACAAATTTTAATTAATAGAGTTGGGAATGAATTAATTGTGTCAAGTTTGAAGATCTCAGCTTCTACTACTGAACAGGATGTTTCAAGTCAGTAGAAATGAGAAGTCTTAGCTACAAGCCAAACTTTCTGTTTGGAATATCCAGCTGGTCTTTAGAGTCAGTTGATTCTCTGAAGTAGAAATTTTTGAAAGACCAAAAGAAGAAATCCAGGAAAGTAAGGTGTTAGAATGGGTAAGAGAATCAGTTTATTTTAAATTGCAGGCCCCATTGACTATTCAGACTTAGCCTTTATATTTGATCCTGATTCCGACTTTCATTTTTGTTCACTTATATGGACCACTGAGATATAAGGATGAGGAAGACAGAAAATTGTGAACCATGGAATCAGATGCAGTAAGTTAATTAAGTTACATAACCTTTTGGGACTCCGTGTAATCATCTGTACAATGAAGATGTGAGACAAAATTATTATTATGGATAATTTCATTGCTGATTATAAGATGCTAAAAATCTAAATTGTCAGTTCTGTGAAGATAGTTTTCCATTTAGATTCTGGGTGATAGGGGTCAACAATTCATTCTGTATTCAAATTTCTTATTTTTTTTCCTGTGTTCTAGGAACTGCTCTAGGTACTGGTTATACAAAATTAAAGTTCCAGTAGTCTCTTTCTTTGACAAAATCATATTCTCCTAGGGAAAATGTACATAGATAAGTAAGTATAAAATAATGAAAGCAAATACAATGTGATTTTTGGGTGGGGAGAGGAAGAAGATACTAATATCTTGGAGGGTCAGAAAAAATAGAAAATCAGCCTTTACCCATAGATTGGAACAAAATTGTTAAGGACTTTGAATATCAAACAAAAGAATTTGCATGTTATCCAGGAAAGAAAGGAGTGAGAAATGAAGGAAAAAGAATTTGTTAAATATTTACTATTTGCCAAAAATTATGCTAAGTGCTGGAGTTTTCCTAGCTTTCAAAGAGACGATTTTTTAATTAGGAGAAAGATAACCTCTTTTATATTGTTATATAGTGTTTTAAAGTATGTAAAGTACTTTACATACATTCATTTATTTTTTCATTGCTACAACACTGTGAGGTAGATGATTTTATTAATTTAATTTTACAGGTTAATAAACTAAGGCAGACAGAATTTAAGTGATTTCCCCAGAATTCCAGTTTTTTACCCTACAACTAAGAATGAGAATTTAAACAAAGGTCTCCCCTTTGTGACTCTATTCACTATATAAATTGATTGTTCATATAGGAAAATTCAGCTCCAGAACAGATAGAAAGGCTTAGTGGTCCTTAGAGTACTGATATAGAACAGGTGGTAAAAAGCAGTGATCTATCACCTTACTGTAAGGATAGTGATTGGTAATTCATTGCTCTATCAGGTGGTATGAGCAGTCACACTCTCCAATTTGGGTAAGGAGGTAAAATTTCAGAGACATATTCTGTGATTTTTGAGAACAGAAGATTAGACATGAGGGTCAAAGTAGAGTATGAATTCTGGATTCCTTTACAAAAGAATGGGAATGGAAGGAATGTTATAAGCATCCAGTTTAGAGGAAGAGTCCAGCACTCACTAAAAAATGGTTAACAGGGACTGAAGAAAGAAAAATAAAGGGCTTATCAATGTCTGCTCTCTTAGGACCTTCCAACACCTGTTAAAATTTTCACATCAGGTAAATTAAAGTATTTTAGAAACAGTAGAGAGCCAGAGAAATTTTTTGATCTACCCATGTCTGTGCTTTAAGAATATCAATTTGGCAGCTTGGGGAGATTAGTCTAGTAGGCTACCATAGATGAAAAATATGTTAATCATTGGTTGGCTCCATCTGGGCTTCAAGAATTCTGCATAATAAGATGATTATTGATTTCATATTGTAAAAAGATGGCTCTTTTGATATAGCTTCCTTTCATTTGGAAGTGATATATGATTGTTGTTGTTGGGTAGATTGTGTGTTTACAAATACGTTATAATGGAGAATATGGATCATAAATCAAACACTTCACTACTTTTTTTGTGGAACAGTCTAGTATGAGTGCAGTGACTTATGGCACCAGGAATCAGAACACTTGATTTCCAGTCCTGAGTCTGACTAACCAGAACTTTAAGACCCACAGGACTTCATTTAACCACTCTGAGTTTAGTTTCCTCTTCCCTAAAATGAAGGACTAACAAGTATTTTAACATAATTAACATGTAGTGGACTTCCTGCCATTTAGGGGAGGGGTGGGGACTAGGGGGGAAAAATTTGTAACAGAAAGCTTTTTAAGGGTCAATGTTGAAGAATTACCCATACATATGTTTTACAAATAAAAAGCTTTAATAAAAAAATAAAATAAAATGAAGGACTAAGCTAAATAATGTCTAAGATACCTCCCCAAACATTCTGCATGTTCAGCATAAGTTTTATAAGAAGTTGGCGTCATCTGAGATGATGGTGAAAGTAGCCAGAAGATTGTGTAGAGATAATACTTTGCCAACAAATGGATCAGTTGGTTTCATCCCTGGCTTAGAAAAGGGAACAGTGCTGGAGTGGAAAGCAGAGTCTCTGGATGTCTGCCAAATCTGGTAGGCAAATTGTTTGCTCAGTTCCATCATGAGCAACCAAGCCTTCTCTCTACCATTATGTTACAAATCACAATAATGATGTATGATAGAACTGTTAAAGGATCCAAGGAACTTAAGAAAATTATTTATCTGGTTCTCTGACCATTTATACTTGAGGCGAGGGGAGAGGAAGGATTATAGACTTGCTAAAATTGTCCTTGGCTTCCTCAGTTCTTTCTCACAGCTTCCTGCTGGTTAAGGTTGTTTGTTGCATCTTTCCTTACCTCCTGAAGCTCTCTCTTGTGCATCCAGTTTAATTGTGACTTCCAAGTTTTGCTCTATTCATAATCTCCAATTCTCTCTTTTATTATTCCCCTCTCTAGAGGGGTATTATTTATCCCTGAGTCAATTTCCCAGTACCTTTGCTAGTCACATAATATCTGTACTTCTTTTCAGGCATAACTCTCTCAAAGTCACTCAGCTTGTAAGTTTCAGAATTGGATTAGAAGTCAAGAATCCTTATTCACAACCCAATGCTGTTTCTTTTCTGCCGTGTTTTAAGCATTCTTATAAGAAGCTACCAAACATATGCTCTCACAAAGTAAAAGATAATAAAAGTAATTAGAGTTCATTTATATAGACTTTTATAGCAACAAAGTGATTTTCTCAATGTAATACTATCAGGTAGGAAATATAAACATTATGGTCGCCATCTGACAGATAAGTAAATTGAGGCTTATATACATTGAACAATTGTTCATAGGCACAAGCTAGTAAACAGCAGACTAAGGAATCAAATCTAAGTGTTTTATTTTCAATTCTAGTGTTCTTTTCATTTAAACAACACTAGGGACTCAATAACTTTCTGCTGAATTGATTTCATTGGATTTTAATATTTCTTTGTGTATTTAGAGCTAAGAGAAAATTTATCCATCATTTAGGTCAACTACCCCATGTTTCCTGTGTGGAAAATGATGTGTTTTATATTACTATTCAGGCCATACTGGTCTTCTCTTTACCATATAAGCAATAATGCATCTCCCATCCCTTCTATCTGTCTTGTACTAGCCAAATATGATGCCAGTCCAGCCTTGATCAGTGGAGCCTCAGCCCCAACCAGCACACTAGACCTTACAGCTACTGTGTGGCAGGGACATACCTAACAGCTTTAGGACAAAAAAAGAGTGCTTCTGGTCGGATTCCTAGAAGGATCTCTAAAAATAGCTGCACAAAAACCCTGAAGCTTGGGACAATGCACCCTCTACCCTGGAAATAGAGCTGTCTTTAACAAAGCCAATAGGCTAGAAAAATGAGCAGAAAACAAAAAAAAATTTCTGACCATTGAAAGTTATTATGATAAGAGGATCAAAACACACCCTCAGAAAATGATAACAAAGTCAAAACTCCTACATCCAAAGCTTGCAAGGATAATAATAACTGGGTTCAGGCAATGGAGGAGCTCAAAAGAGATTCTGAAAATCAAGTAAGAGAGATAGAAGAAAAATTTAGGGGAAGTATTGAGAGAAGTGCAAAAGAAAATACAAAAAACTAATAAAGAGAAGAATACTCTAAAAAAGCAAAATTGGCCAGTTGGGAAAGAAGGTACAAAATCTCACTGAAGAAAATAATTCCTTAAAAAAATAGAATTGAGCAAATAGAAGCAAATGACTTCATGAGAAATCAAGATACAATAAAGCAAAACCAAAATTATCTTTCCAGTATGCCAATACAATTCAGAAGATGCTAAAGAATATTCTGCCTACAAGAATCAGGAGCACTTTATACTCTACTTATAATTGGTTTGTAAGTGTATATGAATATATTAATGAATCAGATACATAGTTGGCTATATATGTGTCATACTTGTGGCCATGAGGCATGCTGAGAAAGCTATTGCTAAGTCCCACTATCTTTTCTCTGCAAATGATGACATTTCCTTTTCCTTCATTTTAAAAGATTCCAATTGGAGAGGCAGAAAAAGGCAACATTTTTCAAATTCATAGAATTTTAGAGTTGGAAGAAACTTAAGGAGTAATCTAGTCCTATTCTGACACGAAGTATGAATATTTCCCCATAACCCATTAATGCAGCAACTGATTGAACATGTTATATGGAAATCACAGAATTTCATAGTTGGAACTACCCACCTTGTCTTGCCGTCTTGCCTACTGATAAGTAACTTCATAAACATGTAGATGTTTGGAATGTGGAGATATCTAGCTGAAAGGGGCCTTAGTATTTCTCAAGACTGGCTGCCTCAATTTTAAAGGAAGAAATGGGGGTCCAGAAAAATAAAGTGCTAGATGAAGGTCACTCCCTCAATGAGTGAATAGGCGAGCCAACTATGAAAACCACATCACCTTGCTTTGTTCCTAGTTCAGTTACTATTCAAAGTTAAGGCAAAGACAATCAGATTTGTTACTGTAACTCTAACAGTAATCACCTAGATTAGGGCTTCTTAAACTTTTTCATTCTTAGCCGCTTTTCACCCAAGAAATTTTTACATGGCCTTGAGTATAGAGGTATTTAAAATAGGTATACAATTCAAACATTTACTTACAATAAATCATACTTTTGCAACCCCCACATTCAGTTAAGAGACCCCATATGGGGTCATCACCCCTAGTTTAAGAAATTGGGACCTAGACAATGTCCTTAATGACTTTGAGTTAAAGATCTTCAATAAAGAAGAAACCCTTCCCTCGAAAGGCAGTTAATTGTGTTCATAATTGTTCAGAAGTGTTTCTTTCCATTAAGTCCAAAAATCTACTTCTTTGCCACTTCTGTTTCTTGTTCCTAGTTTCCTCTTCTGGGACTAAACAGAATAAGTTTAAACATTATGCCTGTGACAACCTAGAAATTTGAAGGTAGCATCTTGACTTACTCCCGACCCCAGCTTTTCTCCAGACTATTTCCACAATTCTTTTTTTTAAATGTTATTATTGTTTATATTTCCACAATTTTTTTGATTGATCATTGCATGGCATGATTTCCAGTTACTTCACCATCCTGATGTCCATACTTGTTAATTTTCTTCCAAAAATTAATCCTAAAACAGCACTGAGATTGAAATTCGACATTCATTGACACACTATGTTATGCTACATTTACTATGTACTCTATTTCAAAAAGTGTTGGTTATACAAAGATGAAAACAAACTATTCATTGCCTTTCAGGAATTAAAATTCTGCTAGGGAGATGTAACTTGTAGCAAATAAAATAGCTGATGATAAGAGATGGAATATACCTGAAATTTGATAAAAACTAAAAATTCTAAGAGTAGAAGGAAGAAGAGAATACATTCCAGGGAAAGAAAATACTCTATACAAAGAAGAGATGTGGAAGATGAAATATAAAATTTAGAGAAAAGTTAATTAAATTAGTTTGTCTGGGGCATTAAGGATTGAAGAATAATGTCTAGTACATCTAGAGAGGCATATAGAAGCTAAATTTTTATTCTTTTAAATATTATTCTTAGAATTGTGTATTTATCCTGGAGGCAACAAGGGGTTTTTTGTTGATTTGCTGATTAAGAGATTGCAGTCAAGCTTGTTTCTAAGGAATAGGAATGAATGCATGATTTCATGAAAGAATGGATGAAACATATTTACTAAATGTCTGTTATGTGCCAGGCTTTATACTAAGCACTGAAGGTATAAATGAAAGTCCCTAGAGAAGCTTACATTCTAATGGGAAAGGTGACATATATAGAGAAGGAAGAGTTGGAAAGATTAAGAAAGGTTGGCAGATGTAGGATTGGTATGCCATCTCTTGGAAACTGTTAAGGAAATGTAATTCTGGACACAGGTAAGTGAGGTAAATCATCATCAATCAGAACTTATGTCCAAATAATAGGAGTCCACGTTCAAGTGAAGAAAGAAAAGGAGAAACAAAAGGAGGAGACCACAGTGCAGACAAAATGGCTTGGACATGGTTAAGAAGTTCTTAACATAGTACGTGGTACAGGGTAGGTTTTTAATAAATGTTTATTGATTGACTGACTGATATAACAAAGTGGGTCTAGGACAGGATAAGATAGGGTGAAAACTTACCAAAGGTCCAGAGGAGTAGGAGTTCAGTTTCATTGGAAGGAAGATGAAGATGTGCCTTCTGAATAGAAAAACAATCAAGAAGGACTCTCAATTTGGAAAACAGGGTAATTGGAAAGATGATACCTACAACCAAAATAAGAAAGGTTGAAAAAAGAGTAGTTTAGGAGGAGAAATAATGAGTTCGTTTTGGACATTTTGAGTTTGAAATGACAATTCAGAGAGATGGGATCTGACCAGGGCAAGGAATTTTAGAAATACTAACCCCACTATGAATACTACTTTACTTAAAGCAACTAAAATACTTTTGACTTTGTTGACTGCCACATCATACTATTGACTCATAATCTACTGAAACACATGGGTTTATGCTTTTTAAATATTAACTGTTTTCTACTAATTCTTTTTCTAATTTGTGAGGTCTATTTTGAACTCAAATGTTGGACTTTACATTCATTTCTACTGGATTTCATCTTACTAGATTCAGACTTTTATTGTCCTTCCTTCAATATCTAGTTGATGAGTTGCTTCTTCAGCTAGACTTCCTTGCTTGTCCCAACTCTCAATAATTGCTCCATGTTCTGAATTCCCACATAATTCATTGTACATGCCACTCCCCTAGAACTTAATTTTTTTCTGATTTTTATTTTTAGTGATTTTTTACCTCCTTTATTTTTACTTTATTTTGCCTCCTTTCCCCCCTCCCCCCTTTTTCTTTTTCAGTATGGTATCCCTTCCACCTCTAATTTCTTTTCCATTATTATCAAAGAAAAATCAAATTATACTGCCATTCTTTAAAGGATACCTATAGTAGAAATATAGTTCTCAAGAGTCTTCCTTTTTACTTTTTATGCTTCTCTTGAGTTCTCTACTTGGAGGTCAAATTTTTTGTTCAGATCAGGTCTTTTCATTAGAAATAGGTGAAATTCTCCTGTATCATTGAATGACCATCTTCTTCCCTGGAAGATGATGCTCATTCTAGCTGGATAACTTATTCTTGGCTGTAATCCGAGTTCTTTTGCCTTTCAGAATATCTGGTTCCAGGCCCTTCGATCCTTTAAAGTGGAAGCTGACAGATCCTGTGTAATTCTAATGACAGTTCCTCGGTATTTGAACTGTTTCTTTCTAGCTGCTTGCAATATCTTTTCCTTGGTGCGATAGTCCTGAAATTTGGCCACGATATTCCTTGGGGTTTTAATTTTGGGGTCTCTTTCTGGAGGTGATCGGTGAATTCTTTCAATGCCAATTTTGCCTTCTGATTCTAAAACATCAGGGCAATTCTCTTTCATGATTTCCTGGAAGATAGCATCCAGGTTCTTTTTTTCATCGTGGCTTTCAGGGAGTCCAATAATCCTTAAATTGTCTCTCCTGGATCTGTTTTCCAAGTCAGTTGTTTTTCCTAGGAGATATTTCATATTTTCTTCTATTTTTTTATTTTTTTGTTTTTGTTTAACTGATTCTTGAAGTCTTATTGAGTCATTTACTTCTATTTGTTCAATTTTAATTTTTAAAGTATTATTTCCTTCAGTTATCTTTTTTAGCTCCTTTTGTAGCTGGCCAATTGAGTTTCTTGATTCAATGCATTCTTTTTCCATTTTGCCAGTTTTATTTTTCAGTGAATTGTTGTCTTTTTCCAATTCACCAATTTTGTTTTTCAGTGAATTGTTGTCTTTTTCCAATTCACCAATTTTGTTTTTCAGTTCACCATTTTTATTTTCCAGTGAATTGGTGATTTTTTCCAATTCACCAATTTTGTTTTTCAATGAACTGTTTTCTTTTTCCAATTCACCAGTCCTATTTTCCAGTTTTTGATATTTCTGTTGCCCTGATCTCAATTTATTTCCCCATTCTTCTTCTAGCTCTCTTTTGAGATTCTTAATGCAATCATCCAGGTAAGCCTTCTGAAAGGGAGACCAACTTAAGTCTGCCTTTGTGGCTTCATCTGGGATTGTTTTCATAATGTCAGGATCTGGGGACTGTTCTATTTTTTCTCCGTAAAAGCTTTCTATGGTGAGAGCTCTCTTCTGCTTCTTGCTCATGGTTTAAAGTTGGGATATTGGTCAAAAACAGAGAAAACTGCAATGATTTGTATTTGCCCTGGGGCAGTTTGCCAAGTTGACTTCCGGTCTGAGGCTGGTGGGGCTAGACCACGTTTTCAGTTTCTCTAGATCCACCCTTTACCAAAGGCAGATCTGTCAAAGCACCTGCCCGTAAGCAGAGCAAAGTGGCCCAGGCGTCTCCCAGGGGCTTCCTGGGTGCCTTAAATCCGGCCCTCTATCGCAGCCCTGACTTCCGCCCCGGCTGGAGTCTGATCGCGACCAGCAGCCGATTTCCCCTGAGGCTAACCTTCTCTGGAGTTCTTTCCAGGTAGATTTTTGATAGAAGTGCGTTGTAGTCCAAATGTTTGGTGGAGCCTTCACTCACAAACCAGTTCCAAGGCTCACTTTGTCTGGGTTTGAGGGAAGGTCCCAAAGGAGTTCACAGAGAAAGCTGTCCGCAGTTCGCCATCTTGGCTCCGCCCCTTTTAGTGATTTTTTAAATGCATCTTTACCCTGAAGCTCTGGCATTGATTAGGTTGCTGAATAAAGATTATAATGAGCATATATGAATAGCTATAATTGTAAATATATGACATTGTCTTTCAAAAAATTAGCTTATTACAAGAGTGATAATCCTGATTTTCTATTAGTAATATTATACACAACCATCCAAAATTCAGTCTGTGTTAAACTAGTCAGACCTTCAGCACTTGTTTCCTGTTTGACTACAACTAACCCAAAGGTATTTATTTCTTAGTTTTCGTTGGTGGTGCCCACCAAAAAGTTAAATCCTTTGAAATTGTAGACTCTATCTTATAGTTTTCAAGTCCTCAAAATCTATCCCAATATCCTACAGAGGTTAAATGATCAACAAATAGTTGATTAACTATCTGTCACTAAACCTCAAATGATCTCATATGTTCTTCTGCCCCCACAGGTAAAGGAAAATGTATTCAGAAAACTGGACTCAGGTAACAGAATTTGTGCTGATTGGTTTCCCTGTAAGCTGGGGCCTGCAGATCATACTATTCTTGGGGCTTATGGTATCATATATTGTTACAATCCTAGGGAACGTGCTTATTGTTGTGCTTAGCTGGACTGATCATCGTCTGCAAACCCAGATGTATTTCTTCCTGAGAAATCTGTCCCTCTTGGAGCTGGGGTGGGTCTCTGTTGTGGTCCCCAAGATGATGGTCAGCATCATCACCAGGGACTACTCTATTTCTTTTGCTGCCTGCATCTTTCAGTCCTACCTCTATTTCCTCCTGGGAACCACTGACTTCTTTCTCCTGGCTGTCATGTCCCTGGACCGCTATTTGGCCATCTGCCATCCATTACACTATGAAATTCTCATGAATCATTCTATCTGTATCCAACTAGTAATGGCTTCCTGGATTGCTGGTTTCCTTTGGGTGCTCTTTCCCACCATCCTCATGTCTAGCTTACCTTTCTGTGGCCCGAATGTCATTGACCACTTCTTCTGTGACAGTTGGCCATTGATGCAACTCTCCTGTGGGGATACTCAACTTCTGGAATTTGTGGCCTTTCTACTTTCCACAGCTGCTCTTCTGGGCTCCCTGGTACTGACTTCTGTCTCTTATGTCTGTATCTTTGCTACTGTTTTCCGAGCTCCAACAGCCAAAGAAAAGAGGAAAGCATTTTCCACCTGTGCTTCACACCTTGCTGTGGTTGTTATTGCCTATGGAAGCTCCATCTTCCTCTATATTCGCACATCAGAGACCCAGTCAATGTTCCTTAAGAAAGGGGCCTCAGCCTTAGCGTGCATCATCACCCCACTTCTGAATCCATTCATCTTTAGTCTCCGTAATGATAAAGTGAAGCAGGCACTGGGAGATGCTCTGAGGTGGCACAGAAACATAGGTGCCAGAAGGTTATGAGGACCCTGAGAAAAAAGTGAGCATCTCTGTAGTTTGGGAGACAAGACATCCCAGGTAACAGAGTACCATTTTCTCTGGCATCAACAGCCTTAAATCTTAAATATTAGAAAAGGGACATCATCCATAAGCAAAGAAAAGGCATCTTGGTGATTTGTTTATATTTCTAGCTACAAAGAAGGCAAACACAACTTCTGTATAGTTACCTTTAAAGGGAAAGGATGGCATTGTGGTCTAGTACAAAGAGCAATGGAGTCAAAAAACTCAGAATCCAAGAATTATCAGTTATTAACTCTGTAGCATAAGGTCTTAAGTTTCCATCTGTGAACTTATTTTGTTTAAGGTTTTTTTTTTTAATAAAATGAGCTGGAAGCAAGCAGTAAGCACACTTTATTCTGATTTTGTAATTCTGAGATAAAAACTACACATAGAGCCATAACAAGAAATTGAGGAAAAGGAAGGGGATTCCATGGAGATAACAGGAAGGGTGCTATCAGAACTGGAGTGGAATATAGTCAAAATGACATTAGGCTTAGAAAAGTCTTGTGCCTCTAAAAGTTCATGGCAGCAAAAATATTATCCAGAAAAATGGTGTTTTGGTTATGGGACCCTTAGGGTGAAATTTTCTAAACTAACAGAGAGGATCTAAGTTGCTGAGAGTTACAAGCGATGAAGGTAATGAAGTACCTTAAAAAACTAAATCTGTGATATGATATACATTTTTTCACAGTGATGGAAATGAAACATGAAACATCTCTTCACAGAGAAATTATACATGCTGGAAATTGGCATGCTGTGATAAAAACTCTATTTGCTCCACTGTAGCTATAGTTCTCAGAATATACAGTGTTTTTAATGCACATATATCTAGAAAAGAATAGAATTGGCAGGCTTTAAATATTCTACAAAAAATATCTATCAATTTGTGTGTTTCAGCTAGCTTCTCTATGAGATTAATAGAGTGGCTTGATGATGAACAAGAGAATCTTCAAATTGGACTCAGGGCAGCATAAAATAGTAGAAATATTCCTGAATTTAGAATGAAGAACTTTTGAAAACTATGACCAATGAGATCATGGCCACTTAATCTTTCTGAGTCATAGTTTCTTTGTCCATCAAATATGGATAATATTGCCTGTACTGTCCTCTTTGAAGGTTATTATGGGGATCAAATAAAATAGTGTATAAAAACAGTTTTGTAAGCCTTAAAGCTCCATATGAATACTAGCTATGTTTTATAGGAAAGAACTGTCATTGTCTTTATACACCTAATGTTTAACACTGTATCTTATATAATAGCTGAAAAGAGAAATTTAATGGACATTTAATAGTTGCTCATTCTTATTTTTATCATTAATAAATATATATTTAATTGAATTAAGCCAAAGTAATTTTGGGGATCTATGGTAATTTGAAGTTTCACAAATAGAGTGTAGAATCAGAGGTTTTACACTGCAAGTAACAGAGAATTGATCTGTATCCCCCAGAATCAATAATTATTAATATCCATAGGGTACATGACAATTAGCTTGATGTTGTGGGACACTAGGATTACAAGTCACTATCGTGATTTTGATAGGAACAATGAGCAAAAACATTTTTACTATATCACCAATTCTTCTTCTTAATAATTCTCTCAAATTATGTACTCTTAGAGAAGCAAATTGACTTTTGTCAGTTTTGGAGTGCTTGACCCTCCTGTCACACTCTCTCTTTTGATTTCTGCTACTCTTAAAGTTCATTAGAGTGATACATATGGCCTTGATCCTAAACTCACAGTTGGATTTTCATAGTTACTACCAGACCTCCTTCTGCCATTATGCATGAAGGATATCATCTTATTTTACATATAGCTATAGGCAGGGCTTCAGAAGACCTGAATTCAAGTTTTACTCTTATTTCTTACTAACTAAGCACACCTGAACAAGTCATTTAATCTCTGACCCTGTCTCTTTATCTTTGAAATAAGGATAATAATTACATTGTCTACCCCACTCAGTGGTTGTAAGTTTCAAATAAGATAACTAAAAAGGGCTATCTACACATGAATCATAACTACTAAGAGCCAATTGTCAGAAAAAGATCTGTCTACTGCTTTGTCCAAATGCATGTCACTTTGGACTAGATTTTTGTGCCTCGTCAAAACAAAATTTATTCTGGGGAAATCCCCCCCTCAAAATAACTTACATAGTTTATCAGGAAAAGGAGAGAGGAAGAAATAATGATGGTCTATTACCATTGGAAACCATTGATTATATTGGAACTTACCCAATTTGGTGAAGTTTTTGCAGCCCTTTGCAATGCTCAACATTACCATGCAGTGTGTGGATTATTATTATTACTATACTTACTACTACTCCTGCTCCTACTGCTGCTGCTGCTGCTGTTGCTACTATAGTTTAACTAGGTTTTTTAAAAATTCTCACTTTTAAATTGTTCTGAAAGTGTTTCCACGTACTTTCTTTGCAATGATTAATGATGATAAGCATAAAGATCTATATTAATGCAATTTTGAGTTCTCACTGTTTTTTGAGATGTGACTTAAAGCCCCAGTGAACACCGTTTTCAAGAAATGGGAAATTGGGAACCTGTGATATTTATTGTACAGTTTGTTGCACTCACACAGTGGCAGTCATACACTCAATATAAACTAAATGATGAAGTAGACAAAGCCATCCATCCAGGAACCTTCCATGAGTATCCCACATAATGTGCAGTAGTTAGGAATGACAACATAGTGGCCCAATGTGACATGGCTGGCAACAGGATAAGCCCCTTGATAAACCCATTGAAATGAAAAAAAATGTTACATAAAACAAACTTCCAAAGGAGGTTTGGTGTAGAGGGTCACAGATAATGGGGGAACTCTGGGTGAGGTATAAGACCCTCCAGTCCAGATGTTGCAGCTTAGCCTTCCTGAGAAGTCAGGGGGCATGACAACCTGTGATGTAATAAAAGCAGAGTTATACTAAATGGCAAAGAGACATCTGCATGCAATAGCAAGTTGTTTATGTGGTCCCACAGCATTTTATATATAATTATATAGTATATATAGTTAGCCCATGTGCAATATGCTACAGTTATGGAAGGATATTAGGGTATATAAGGCTGAGAGAATTTGAAATAAATGAACACCATGTTTGACCATCCACATGAGTTCAGCTCCTTCCCTCCTCACCCATGGTCAGGATTCGGGTTGGTACCAAAATCTGCCAGTGAGCAGATCCAGGCATTAAAATTTGGGTTTTCTGTGAGTAAACTAGCCATTATCCTAGAGCTATTGATGGAGGAATAACAGAAGTCAAGAAAAAAAAGGAGGAACGGAGTATTGTGGCTGGTGTTTGGTGTGTTAGGGGTCACATTGACTAAATTTCTCAGAATTTTCATAAAGGACACAGTGAGAAACACCAAAAAGAGGAGTTCCTGCATCTAGGAGAGAAGGAAAAATATATACTGCAACCTGTGTATGATTATCTGGATTCAACTACTCAATCCAAATTTGGAAATGAGCCTGATTAAGTCAATAGTAACTCTTCCAATATGCTCCTTAGGGATCACAATAAATATCAGTACTAGCAATAATGTGGCTATCTCTGGCAAGATTAAAGTGTTACAGTCTCTGGGGTCTGTGTTTGTGGTAGACAGACAAGATGGTCACTACTAGTATCCAAAGGAATTATGGTTGGCTTCTTCTTTCTCAGATTTATTATCTGGAAATTGGCTTTGTGAAAAATCTCTGTTTCCATTAATATTTTGTGCCAGTGGTGTATTCTCATAAACAGATGAGCAGAGGCTTCTAGAAAAGACAAGAATCCACATGGATTGACAAAGTAACTTCTGAAAAATGAATTAATAAAAGAGTAAACTTCCTGTAATGGGAAGCTAATCTCCATTTCATGTAGTGACAAAAATAATATTCTTTGATCTTTATTCAAAAATATTCTAACCCCTGTTCCCTTGGGATTAAATTGCCCCCAAACGGGCAAAATGAATGGCAGGACTTCCTCAAATCCAGTGAAGCAACTCCTATTGAGGAGTTAGTCATTCTCACCAAGCGCCAAGCAACTGACACACGGTCAGAATAGGGAAGTCATCCTTGCTGTAATAATGGGGAAATGCAAGTAGTAGAAGGCAGAATTGTCAAATAATTCAAAACAAAACCATCATCATTTTGATCATCATTGTCCCTCACACCCTGACGGGGACAACCCAGGACTCTGAATCCAAGAGCCTTAAAAAGTACAGTATCACCCTTTCTCCCAAAAAACTACCAGACATCATTGAGAAAGGACGTTATTGTGTGGAGAGGACCCATGTTCCTCCTCACACCCAGCAACACTTGAAAGACAACTATTAGCCAAAAAGCACAGGATTCCTACAATCTCAGCTGCTGAAGAAAAGAAAATTCTTGCCACCAAATACTTGTTGAATTATCAAAGGGTTCAATAACAGAAACTGATATGAATTTATCAGTGAGAATGATTTTAAAGAAGATAAATTATCATCTACTTTGCTACTGCAACCTGAAGACCATAAAACCTTTACTTCTAATTTGCAGCTAAAACTTTCCATATCTGTTGTCTCTGTTTTAGACACTGAGCTCTTTAAGATCAGGGTCTGTCTTATTTTCCCATTCATTTTTGAAAACAAAAAACATAATGATCTGTATACCTCCTTTTAACAAAATAAAAAGAGGTATATGTGGATCTAGAAACAAAATTTTACAGTCCTTAAAGGAAATTCATTAAAGGAAAGTCATAGATTAAAATCACATATACATAGAGTTTTTTTGATGGTTGATTTTTTTAAATAAAGCATAAATTTTTAAGTGTTGAAAGAGGTTTAGATTATGCATGAAAGAATCTTTCACAATTATTATAAATTATTATATTTCTATGGATTTCATCCCATGTGAATTTTCAGATGTTTAACAAGGATTCAGCATTATCTGAGAACAGTACATCCTTCATATCCATACAACCTTTCTCCAGCATGAGCACAATAAAGTCATAAGTTTAGGAAAGTAAACTAAATTTATAAAAACTAAGAGCTATTTGCCAACTGAAAAATTGTAAAAGGACATAAATATGCAGTTTTCCAAAGAAATTAAAACTGTCTATAGTTATGTGAAACTAGCCTATCAATACTAGATATTAAATTATTAAAAAGGAGAAATAATCACAGAAGCAGCTAGAAGGGACAGTGGAAAGAGCACCAGTTCTGGAATCAGGAAGACCTGAGTTCAATATGTCCTCAGATACTTACTAGTTGTGTGACCCTTCCCCCTGCAAAAAATAAAATAAAAACAATCTAGTACTGCTTAAGAAACAGAGTAGTGGATCAATGGAATAGATTAGGTATACAACATACTATAGGATATGAACATAGTAATTTAATGTTTAATAAACTCAAATATCCAAGTTTTTAGGGGCAAGAACTATTTCATAAAAATTTCTGGTAAAAGTAGAAAGCAATTGACAGTCATCTAGGGGTGGGGGTTGGGGGGAAGGAGGGGAAAAGCTTGGGAAAAAAAGTTTTTGCAAAGGTCAATGTTGAAAATTCACCCATATGTTTTGTAAATAAAAAGCTTTATATATTAAAAAAAAAAGAAAGCAATTGACAGTAACTAGATGGAAGATGGACATATAATGGGTATATGATGTAGACACAAAGGGTCTTACTTTCCCAATTACACATGGTAAGCACTTAATAAATGCTTCGCTTGTTCTTTCAATTATCCTAAATACCACTTGTAATTTAACTTTACTCCAGTAAAGATATGATTTAACCATTTCCAGGGACTTCCTACTGCCTATAAGGATAAAATATGAACTGCTTTGTTTATCTTATAGGGACTATAAAACCTTAGCCCAATCCTTCTTTACATCTCCTTTGTACATTACTTCCCTTTCCACACTTTGTGATCAAGCCAAATTCTGCTCTTCTCTCTGTTTCTCATATTCAACACTCTACCTCTTACATTTTCACTAGCCATCCTCTAAATTAGGAATGCCTTTTTGCTTTCTTGCCTCCATGTCATATAGATTCTCTCTTTTTTAAAAATGTAGCTCAATGAATTATCTTCTACATGATTTCTGTTCCAGAATTTCCAATTATTAGTGCCCTCCATTCCAATATCATATAGTATCATATATATCATATTATATTAAAATATGGAACCAATAAGTAAAGCATGCATACTGATGGGTTTGCTGTCATTTAAATGATGTCAGTGTCCTGTTAATCTGGTAGCAATACCATGAAACTGTACTGACAAAGTTCATGAAAAATAATCTGATTCTCTGCCTGATCTTAGAGAAATCTATTCTGTACAGTATGAGTAATCTGTTGTCTTCATCTTCCTAAAACTTTTCCTTTATTGTCTATTGTCTTAGATATATATGTCCTACTTTTGAGCAAGTTTCAAGGTTTTGGTTCAGGGGAGGTGACCTTTATGCACCATACTATTAGGAGAACAGTATTCTTTGGAAAGCTTGGAGACCACTGTTCCATATCTATCTATTTAATGCTAAAGATATATATTGGCTACTGCCAAGCTGATTAAAGCATTAAGGGTACTCATCCCCAGTAGTAATAGGCCATCTAGATTTTCATCTAGGTTTTTGCCTAAATTTCAAATTCCAAAGGTCCTATCAATATCTACCTGTATAAAGAAGAAACTATGAAGAAAATAGATCCTATAAAACTTTCTGTATCAAAGGTATAACTTTTATTCCAATTCAGAATTTAATTTTTCATTCAATTCTTTGCCTTAACTTCTGAAAAACTATCACTGAAGTATGATAAAGATTTTTCCCATTTAACTGATAAATGTATGTGTATACTAAGGCACAGAGACTTTGTCACTAATTAAACATGATAATGTTTAATTATGATGTAGAACATAATAATGAAATACTAAGTATTTAAATATTCTATCATTTTCTTCCCCTAAAACACTCAGTAAAGCAGTGTTTATACATAGATTTAAAATGATAAAATTTCAAATGATACCTAACAATCTGAAGCAATGAAGTGTCCCTTTTTAATTGTTTTCTTATAAATCTATAAAATGTGTTAGAACACTAAAAGGAAATAAAAATTTAAAACAATTACTCCCAGCATTGGCTAAAGGATTAACCATAAGGTCCCCTATAAGAAGTAATTAGGTGAGGAGACAGATTCCCATTTGTGCTCCTTATTTATTTAAACTCCACAAAATTTAACTCCATAGAAGCAGCTAGTGGAAAGTAAATATGAAGATGATACCAACATCTCAAACTAGATACCATGTAAATGTAAAGATTCACTGATACTTCTTATACTAAATTTCTTTTCTACTTTAGACAATTTATTTTTATTCATAGTCTCACTACCTGCACCCAAGCCAGGTCCTTGTATCACTTCCCTTCCAGTAATGACACCATCGCTTCAAAAAGAATGCAGAATTATAAAGCAATAAGGGACCTCAGATTAAAAAAAAATTCCAATGACTTATCTGAAAGTGTTTCCTTTATTTCTGCTTAAAGACCTCTATTGGGTTTTAGGGTAAAGGGATACTACCTCCTGAGACAAATCCTTCCACTTATGGTTAGTAATAATTTACAGGAAGCTTTTCTTGACATTAAGCCTAGATATAACCCATTGAGTTATTAATGTAAAGAAAGCTTCATGAGCAATAAAATATCATAGCAAAAGTTTTTATAGTAACAAAGAAGTGGAAGCACAATAACTGCCCTGCAATTTGGAAACAGATAAATAAATTACAATGCATGAATGTAATGGAATGTGACTGTGCTATAGAAATAGCACAGAAATATATAGAATAATGAATATGATGAATACAGAGAAATTGTATGCAAAGTGAACTAATGCAAAATGAAACAGAGCAAAACAAAATAGCTACAGCAATTAAATGAAAAGAACAATCACAAAGCAATCCAAAATAAATGTTGTGAAATTACAAAGCACAAGATTATTCCCCAAAAAATTATTATAAGAAAATCGTACCCATTCCTTTACAGAGATGAGAGATTCATGAGTATTGAACAATACATACATTGTAATATATGTGTGAAAATAATTATTTCTGAATTTTTCTCTTATTTCTCTTCCTTTTAAAAAGCCTTTGCTATAATGGACAGTACCCTGGGAGGGAGGGAAGGGATACAAGAAGAAATTTAAGTACTTTAAAAACAAATTATAGCAATAAAATTTATGTGTAGAAACTGGCCTTCTCTTCTTCCTAGATCTGGCTTTGAAAACCATGCTCAAATATGCCCAGCCATTTGTGAAATACCTTTCTTCTTTACTGCTATCAGAATGAACTTCATCCAGTGCCCAGCCACTAATCAAATTCTCTACTATTATTCTTCTATAATATTTCTCCTCTTTGTCTCACCTTTACATTTTTCACTATCACTATTCCAGTTGTTGCCTAGACTACCTCAAACCTGATCTTTTATAAGAGCCATAATAACCTTCCTCTAACACTACTTTTATTTTTCAGTCTTCTGCTTTCAGACTTTTAATAATTTTCCATTATCTAGTCAAAACAATACAATTTCATTTTTCTAGTATTCATTCCAGTCTTGCTTTCAAGACCCTCCAGGCTCTGGCCCTAAATGATATTTCCACTTTTGCCACTGTTCCAACATGTACCCTACATTTAAGTATACGTGAACTATCTACCATTTCCCAAAAATGCCTATATGCAATGCTATTTTTATGTTTTGTCTCATGGCATTCTTTCCATCTAGACATTCCATCTTTTCTCTACTTATTAAAATTAATAACCCATTTTTAAGAACTATAATAGCATTATATTCATTTTTCTGTTATGCCCTTTGTCACAGTCTACTTTATTTTTTAGGGTTATTTGTGTACATATTTCAATTGCCCTAGACTATATTAGTCATGAGGTTTGTATCACCCTCATTTCCTAGAACCATGTTTTGCCTTTGAAAGACATTCAATAAATTTGTTAACTGGAAGAATAGAACAGGATACAGGTACATAATTGGTGCTTGTTTGTGCTTCCGCTTCACTTTATACAAAGCCTCAGATTCTTTGAAAAATACAGTGTCCTACTTCTAAGAAATTAGATTAGGTTGACAAACAAACTTCTAGGGCACTGATTACTAGAAAATCTCATGTTGTACAATATGACCAGAAACACCAAATTTCCCAAGATTTACTTCATACTTTTGTTCACATGATCTTTAATACCTAGAATGCCCTTCCCTGTTAAAATATTATCCTTTTGTCAATACCCAATTCAAAAGACCTTTCCTTCATGAAGTTGTCCGTGATTTCTCAGGTTATAAATGATATTTAGTGTCTCACACTTCATTTGGTACTTTACATTGGCCTTGTGAATTAATATGCTCTTTTTATGAGAGTTGCATAATCTAAATTCCTGGGTTGTTGATTCTAGAAGATTTGGAATATGCCTTTTGTCTTCTTTTATATCACCCTCAGTATGGAGCACAATAATTAATACTTGATGGTCATTAAGTGAATATTTCTAAAATGGTGAAGATGAATGGCAATCATAAAGTGCCTAGTTTACATTGGAGCTTCAGCTTGATTCTTACTCCCCAGGTATTCTCAACTTTTTCTAAAACATAAAGAAGATCAAAAGAAGTAAGAGAGTGGAGAGAAAAAAAGGTAAGGAGTAAGCCAACAAGTTAGTTTAAAAGATGAATATGAAGAAAGAAAGAAAACTTCCTATCTGTCTCTGTTAATCCATTTACTATAACTAGGAAAAGATAATGCCTAAGAAGAAAAATAGTAGAAAAAGAAGTGGTAATTCAGAAGAGACAAAGTCTAAGAAGTGAGACAACAATATAACATCATGAACTCAAGATGTGTATATGTGAATATACAAAGTATGGATAACAAAAACATATAGTAGAACTACCAAATATATAATAATTTTATATCAAATGAGTCAATATTAAGTTTGGTGGTAATGGGATCACAAGAGTATGGTTATGAATGATTTATTTAAGTCACTTAAAACAAATTTGTAAAATAAAAGAGATAGTGAGACTAAGAAGACATACTCCAATAAAAAGAAATAAAAATCCCTAGGTGAGTAATATTTGCACATTTATATGAGGAACATTATGTTCATATGAACTTGAAGGAAGGTTGCTAGCAATACTTCTCAAAAATCTGTCTAACCCTAAATGGGTACTTAAACTATTCTACATTTTAATGAAAGACTTGTAAGAAAATATAGACAAAAATTTACACAGTGTAGCTTTTTAACCTTGCTACATACCTACTAGCTCTATATCAAAAAGAGATCAAAAGGGGGGAAAGTTTTGTACATAAAAATATTTATAGAATCTATTTTAGTGTTCTCAAAAAATAGAAAATAATGGGATGACCATAAATTGAGAAATGACTGAACAAATTGTTTGGTCACTCAGGTATATAAATGTGATGGAAATCTGTGGTTCTGTAAGAAATGAAGAAATAGGGGCAGCTAGGTGGTGCAGTGGATAGAGCATCAGCCCTGAAGTCAGAAGGACCTGAGTTCAAATCTGGTCTCAGACACTTAACATTCCCTAGCTGTGTGACCCTGGGCAAGTCACTTAACCCCAATTTGCCTCAGCAAAAAACAAAAAAAAAGGGGGGGGGAAGGAAAGGAAAGAAAAAAGAGAAATGAAGAAATAGAGGATTTCAAAAAAGATATGAAGACATATCAAATAATTAGAAGAAAGTGATTAAGACTAGACAAGAATAATTTCTGTAATAGTATCAGCATTACAAAAATGAACAATTTTGAATTCTCTAGTAAACTAATATAGGATGGAATAAGTCAAATCAAGAGAACAATATATATATATATATAGTGACAACACTATAAAGACAACAACTTTGAAAGTTGTAAGAAATATGATGAATACAATGAACATTCATGATTACATGGTGTGGTTAAAAAAGCATGCTATCCACCTCCTTGTAAAGAAATGACAGATGTAAGGTATAGAATAAGAAAAAGTATTTTTTAAATCATGGTCATTGAAAGAATTGTTTTTCTTTTCTTTGTGTTGGGAATTAATATCTTTAAATTTAAAAATATATTTTGTAACTTTTGAATTATGTATGAAGGAAAATTTTTCACATTTTCACTCATCTTTTGTCTATAGTCTTCCTACAAAAACTATTTTACCTAATTTGTTTCTCCATAAAAGATAAGGTAACCTTCAAATTTGAATGTTGACATCACTTGAACATTATAGAAAATATAGAAATGGTATTAAAAGAAACAAAGATGAAGAAAGCAACCAGATTGGAACAATTATATATAGAGATAATTTATTCTGAAGATAATATTATTGTAAGATATTAGACAGCTGGATATTCAAGTT
>JAJPUD010000982.1:131903-151635 GCA_023553655.1 Myrmecobius fasciatus
TGAGTAGAGGGCGGTGGCTGGGGACCCCGATAGGACCCCCGGCAGAGGGTGTGAGGCATTATTTGAATATTACTCTTATTTGAATTAATTCAAAGAGGGGAAAACACATATATACATTCTTTGGGACATAGAAATCTACCCCTACAGCAAGTTACATAGGGAATAGGACAAAGGAAAGGAGTGGAGGGGTGACAAAAGTGAAGACAGTCTAAGAGTGTCAAAAAAAAATGAACAGGAGCTTAATAGACTTGTGAGGAGAGTCATAGTGAGAAAGAGTGAGATGGAGAGAGAGAGAGAGAAACACGCCCACACACACACACACAAACACAGAAAGAGAGAAGAGACAGATAGAGAGAGAGAGACACAGAGACACAGACATAGAGAACCATTAAGAGAAGAAAATAGAATGAGGAGAAATACATAGTACATTTTTCTATAAAAGAAAATGAGATGAATTAACTCATAAAATTGAAGTAGATAGGAGAATGGATTAGAAATTCAGAATTGAACAATTGTTCAAAGCAGTTGTTTATTTGATACATAAGACATACACATTAAAATAAGAAGCTGCAGCAGAATCCATTATGCTTCAGAGTAATAGTCATAATCTCAGACACAATAAAAGTGAAAATAGACAACTAAAAGAAACAATCAGAGAAACTATATTTTATTAAAAGGTATCATAGACAATGACATAATATTTTTTTTAATTACAGCAAGATCTCTATAGTCAAGTTTATAAAGGTAAGGTCCATTCCCTGATTGATAAATGATCAAATGATATGAGGAGGCAATTTTCAGAAAAAGAAATCAAAGTTATTTATAGTCATGTAAAAATGCTCTAAATCTTTATTGATTAGAGAAATGCAAATTTAAAAAAATTGTCAGGAATCACCTCACATTTATCAGATTGATTGATATAATAGAAAAGGAACATGACAAAAGTTGGAGGGGATGTGGGAAAATAATACTAATGCATTGTTGATAGAATTGTGAATTGGTTCAACCATTCTGAAGAACCATTTGAAACTATGTCCAAAAGCCTATTAAAACTGTGTATATCCTTTGACTCAACAATACTACTCCTAGGTTTAGATCAAAAAGTGATCAAAGGAAAAGGAAAATGACCTATCTGTACAAAAATATTGATAGCAGCTTTTTTTGTGGTGGAAAACCATTGGAAAGTGAGGGAATGCCTATCTATTAAGGGATGACTAAACAGGTTATGGTAAATTGTTTTGATGAAACACTACTGTACTATAAAATAATGATAAGATAAATGGTTTCAGAAAAACCTGAGAAGACCTATATGAATTGATGCAGAGTAAAGTGAGGGGAACTAGGATTTCAATTGATACAATAACTAAAATATTGTAACACTGATCAATTATGAAAGACTTAGCTACTTTTACCAATATAAAAATCCATGATAATTCCAAAAGACTCATGATTTTTTTTATTTATTAATACTTGTTTATTTGCAAAACATATGTATGGGTAATTCTTCAACATTAACCCTTACAAAGCTTTCCATCACAAATGTTTCCCCCCTACTCCCCATCTCTCCCCCAGATGGCAGGATATCCACTACATGTTAATTATGTTAAAACACTTGACAAATCTAATATATGTATACACATTTCCACACATCATTTTTGTGCCGGAAAAATCATATCAAAAAGAAAGAAGAATCAGAAAAGGGAAACAAAATGCAAGCAAATATCAATAGAGAGCATGAAAATGATATGTTGTGGTTCACATTTCACATCCCTCTCTCTGGGTGTATATGGCTTTCTTCACTGAACAATTGGAACTGGTTTGAAACATTTCATTGTTGAAGAGGGGCATGTCCATCAGAATTGATCATTATATAGTCTTGTTGTTGCCGTGTATAATGATCTCCTGGTTCTGTTCATTTCACTCAACATCAGTTCATGCAAGTCTCTCCAGGCCTCTCTGAAATCATCCTGCTGGTCATTTCTCACAGAACAATAACATTCCATAACATTCATATACCATAATTTATTCAGCCATTCTCCAATTGATGGGCATCCTTTCAGTTTCCAGTTTCTAGCCACTACAAAAAGGGCTGCCACAAATATTCTTGCACATGTGTGTCCCTTTCCTTCCTTTATGATTTCTTTGGGATATAAGCCCAATAGAAACACTACTGGGTCAAAGGGTATCCACAGTTTGATAACTTTTTGAGCATAGCTCCAAATTGCTCTTCAGAATGGCTGGATTCGTTCACAGTTCCACCAACAATGCATCAGTGTCCCAGCCTTCCCACATCCCCTCCAGCACCTGTCATTATCCTTTCCTGTCTTTTTAGCCAATCTGACAGGAGTGTAGTGGTACCTCAGAGTTGTCTTAATTTGCATTTCTCTGATCAATAGTGATTTGGAGCACCTTTTCATATGACTACAAATAGTTTTAATTTCATCATCTGAAAATTGTCTGTTCATATCCTTTGACCATTTATCGACTGGAGGATGGCTTGAATTCTTATAAATATGAGACAATTCTCTATATATTTTAGAGATGAGACCTTTATCAGAACCCTTAAATGTAAAGATAAGACTCATGATTTTAAAAAATGCTATCCACCACCAGAGAGAGGACTGATGAATTTTGAATGAACATTGAAGTATAATATTTTCACTTCATTTTTCTTGACATGGCTAAGATAGGAATAAATTTTGCATGATTTCACATATATAATTTGATATCATATTGTGTGCCTTGTCAATGGGTGTGTGAGAGATTGAAGAGATGAAATGATTTATGGAATTTAAAATTTTTTTAAATGTTTAAAATGAATATTTTTAAAACCCATAAAATAGATGATTAACATAAAATGGCTGCTTGACAGTATAGTATTTTTTAAATAGGCTGTATTTTAATACAGGAGAGTAAATACTTTTTCAACAAAATTAGGAGTAAGACAAGAATTTCCCTTATTACTAGTATTATCTAATATATTTCCAAAAATACTAGCTATAGCAATAACACAAACAAAAGAAACTAAGAAAATTAACAAGGCAAAGAGGGAGAGATGATCTGTGCAGATAATATGATTGTATACTTAGAGAACCCTTGAATTCTAAAATTAATTGAAATGAGAGGATTCTGGTAAGATGGCAGAGTAGCTCAGAAAATACCAAGCTCTCTAGATTTCCTTCACAAACAAAACTAAATTGCACCACAGGGTGAACATACACAGGAAAAAAAATACAAGTTGGAGCAGAATATTGGTTCAAAGAAATAAAGATCCAAACAAAGACCCCAAGACACAGGTTTGGCTGATAGAATGGATAAACACCTCCAGGGTAGCTCTGGGGATAGCTAAGTTTGAAAGTAGCCTCAGACCCAACCACAGAAACTTTCTCTTCTCAGACAGCATGGAAGTCAGGTCCCTGAATTGGAGAAGATTGAGGAAATCTCTGCTGATAAGAAATGTCAGGCCCAGTTGGATTGAAGAGAGGTAGCCCAGAATGAGAAAGAACCAGAACAAGCCCAGTGAATGCAGGGTCAGTGGTGCAAGGTAGCTACTAGCTGCAGGCACTTACAGAAGGGTAAAGTTTTTGGTTTGGGGTTCTAGGCCAAAGGGGAGAATTGAAGTGAAGCCAGAAGGACCATCACCACATCACAGGACTGGAGGTAATTGCACTGCCAAACTTTTTTTAATGAGCAGGAAAAAAGAAAGCATACAGGAACAAACATTGCTAAATTTCAAAAATTCCAAATCAAAGAAAAAAATTTTACAAGCAGCAGCAACAACAACAAAATTCAATTATGCTGGAGTTACAATTAGAATTGCACAAGGCCTATGAAAAGCTACAATAATAGACTGCAGGTCCTGAAATATTATATCTCAACAATCAAAAGAACTTTGGTTGTGGCCAAAAAATATTATATCCAGAAAAATTAAATATAATATTGAATTGTCAAATTTTCAGAATTTTGTTCCAAACTGTTCTGAACTAAATAAAACTATAAAAATATAAATGAAAAGGCTATCTTTAAATATATATATAGAGAGAGAGAGTCAGTGTTTTATCAATTGAAGAATATTTGAACAAATTGTGGATATGTAAAATATTGATTTTTTTTTACTCTATGAGGAATGGGGAAATGTGGAATTCAAAATAGCAGAGAAAGTTGTAAGAATAAATATAGAATAAGTTAAGCCAATACAGGACTATATGTATAAAGAACTGCAAAAATATAAAATGAAAAAGCAATCTTTAAATAAATCTTATAACCAGTGATCCTAGAATAAGAGAAAATGTACCTCCTTTCCTTTTATTATATGTCAGGCAGTACAAGTATAGAATGTTCCATACATTATCAATTATGTCTCTGTGGTGGTTAGTGCTGCCAACTTATTTTGTTTTTGATTTTGATTTTGTTTCGGTTTGTTATTATTGTAGTTGTTCTGCAAGGCAAGAACCAACCTTTGAAGGGGTGAGAATATGTCCAGGATATCTTTCTAGAATATATTAATTTTACAATCAGATTTGGGAAGAAAACAGTCTGATGTTAAAAACACAACTCAGTAATAAAATATATTTATAAAAAATTTAATTAAATTAATTGAAATAATTAGTAACTTTAATAAAGTTCCAGGATAAAAGGTAAACACACATAAATCATCAGCATTCCTATATTTAACCAATAAAATAGCAGAATTAGCTAAAAAGAAATTTTATTTAAAATAACTATAGAAGATATAAATAATTTGGAGTACATCTACCAAAACTGACAGAGACTATATGAATCCATAAACTGCAAAGCTTGGTAACATTACAGATATGTATACATACATACATACAAGCATACATATATGCAGATAGATATTTTGTTCAAGATTTCTATTAATGCTACTTCAAACTGGCTTGGGGACACAGCCGTATCTGAGTATATGAGAGGTCTATGTCAATTTGTATACATCTCTCTCATGCTTTAAAATTTAGAATAATGCTAAATTAAATAAACTTGTTTCTGGAAATTGTACTGAAAACATTGTGAAGAATCAATGGTTTAAGTTCAACACAAATCAGCAAGCACATATTTCAAAGACTAGTTGGGAAAGACAAAGACAATTTGACTAAAGATTTTACTGACTCTCTTCCTTTTCTATAGGCTTCTTTTCCTTGCCACTTTTGAGACCATGCTGACTTAGTGCATATTATGGAATAGAAGAATCCACATAGCTGATCTTGTCCAATGGAGAGAATGTTAAGACACTCAGGCTGATGTTAGGGGAACATTGCTCCATAGTAATAGGGGAACTGCCCATCATCTTTCTCTTAGCTCCCTTATCTAAAGTTTTATCAGTAGAAGATTCAAGTTAATAAGTACCCATCTTTTGAAATTGAAATACTAATCA
This sequence comes from Myrmecobius fasciatus, assembly GCA_023553655.1. Taxonomy (NCBI): domain Eukaryota; kingdom Metazoa; phylum Chordata; class Mammalia; order Dasyuromorphia; family Myrmecobiidae; genus Myrmecobius; species Myrmecobius fasciatus. The sequence goes on from JAJPUD010000982.1 coordinate 137,296, forward strand.
TGGAAGGGCCAATTAGTACAATAGTTTTATCAGTTTGCTTTCTTACTTATACCAGTATGAGATCAGATATAATAAAGATAATGGAGCTATAATGAGAGGATGGGAGAAGAGGGGAGAGAGACCAAGACAGAGATACGGAGAGACAGAGAGAGAGAGAGACAGAGAGACAGAGAGACAGAGAGACAGAGAGAGATAAGAGACAGAGAGACAAACAGATAAAGAGAGACAGACAGAGACAAAGAGGAGAAAAATAATTCTGAGTGTGAGATACTTTCAAAGAAGCCAAACATGGGCAGGAAAATCATCTGGGACATTTTGACTAGCCAGTACATAACTATGGAAGAAAAATTTTTAAGGAACAACAGGATGCAACAAAAGGCAAAATTCACCTAAAAGAATCTCTCCTGATGTTTCCTACTACCAATTTGTCTTTCCCCAGAATTCATGCCTTTCTCAGTAGAGTTTTACCTAGAAAAGTGAATTCTGAGGAAAATGACAATATATAGATAGCCTATTCTTTCCTTTAATATGTATATAAAATAGTAACTAGGGCAGGGAATGTGATGTTTTACCAATGGTTACCAAAATTTAGAGGATACCAATAGCACAATCTGGGGCATGCTTTTTTGCTCCAATGGCCACATCCACAAACTCCCTCCACACCAAATTTTCAAAAGCATAGAAAATTCGAGGTGTTATGTGTGCCTCCTCTTAGTAGCCACATCCAGGTGAACACTACAACATTCCCTAAACCCCATTCCCTAAAACTCTTATCCCTTGCTTCAGACATAAAAATTCCTAGTTATGTCTCTGATTGTGTACCCATGTGAATTTAGGTTTAACTTTATTGATAAAGAGAACTATGTAGCCTGAGAGATATGCAAGAAAGTGGAAACTGGCTCCACCTTCTTTGGCTTGATAATGACGGATGACCATGAACTATACAAGTATATAAAGATGAATATAATATCTTTTTGAGCTCTATCTAGACAAATTTCTTTCTTCCTCCCTTTCCCCCCTGCAACCCTCCTACCTCAAACATAATGTGTCAGTACCATTGAAAAAGAAATAACCCAAAAAAAGAAAAGAAAAAAAAAAGAAAAAAGAAAAGAAAAAGAGAAAAAATAAAAGAAAAAGAAATAACCCAAATCATAGAGGTCAGGACAAACACACAGAACCCCCACTATAGCTCTGTCTCTGAATGACAAATGTAGCAATTATGATAATGCTAAAACCACAGTCAATACTTATCTTTTGCCCTCAACAAAAAGAGTTACAATGTTCATGTTTCATGGATGTGGTTCAAAGTACTTAAAGGATCCCAACTGTATGAAAATGAAAGTAGATTTTAATTGCATGAATTGCAATGAATTAATAATATAAAATTGGGGGAACTGAGGCTATTGCTACTGCAAAAAATGGCTCTGCTTAAAGACATTTGGAGAGTATTTTTTTCAGGTTGGAGCACTCCATGCAGGGAATTAGAACCATCTATGTCCCCTGAGATTGAAACCTCTAAAATGGCCGTAAGAAGTAACTCAGGAGAATAAGACAACAGGTCAGGTAAGTACATAAGTTTCTATCAACTTGATGACCCATCTGCTATTTTAAGCTCATTAAATATCTTCAATCCTGGTTCAGATTTTAGTCAAATTTCTATGAACATTGAATATATGATATTCTAGGGTATAGGTAATAGGGAAGTATGGTATTTCTTTTTGCAGAGTGTAAAGTAGACAGAGCACCAATTTCTGTATAGTTGGGGGGAAGAAGCAGGAGAAACACTAGACCTGGAGTCAAAGAGACCTGATTTCTTGGTTTTATCAGTAATTTCCTTTGTTACTTTAATAAATCACTTTCTTTCTATGTGTCTAAATTTCTCTATTCTATCATATGGCTCTTGGCTTCATTTTTGTCTCCAGTTACTTGGATCAAGGACACTGAAAGACAAAAAGGTTCAGCCTTAACATATTAAAAGTATTAAAACTTTGGGTAGTCAAGGGCTTCTGGAATTCTTTCTTCTAAGGCTGGAACAAACATTGCATATTGTATCCTCCATTTTGGTAGTAATTAGTGATTGTAGTTTCCTGCTGTTCATAATGTCCATAATATGTATGGAAGTGTCCATATGTTCGATGAAACACATTTATGCTGGATCAACTATCTTTCTATTTTATATGGAACTATATTAGCAAAAGTATACTGATAAATGTTTAACAAGTGGCTCTCAGACAGGTAAAACATACAACAAATATTTAAGTTTAAGCTCCATCATTAACTCATCATTTATCTCCATCACTTTATTAAACCTAAATCATCAACAAAACAATATAAAACATTAAAAATTTAACAATCAGTTCTTATGTCAGTTTGAATTGGCTCTAATACACTCCTGGATATTAGTGGTGAAAGTAATCGATGAGGAGTCAGAAGGTCCATTTTCTATTCCCAGGTCTGTTACCAACTAGTTGTTGGTTAGACATCAGGGAAATCAATTAACCTGTGAAGTTTCAGTTTCTTCATCTATAAAACAGATGTTACCCAAGCTCTTAGGAGACAATGTGGTGAGTGAGTGCTGACTTAGAATACAGAGGACTTGAATCTATATGCTAACTCAGATTCTTATAATCTATGTGGACTATCTGCATGTCATTTAACTTTTCTTTCAGTTTCTTCATATGTAACATAAATGTTTGGATTAAATAACCTCTAAAGTATCTTCCAATTCTGGGAATTATGTTGCTTCCAGATCTAACATTCTGTGATTATGAAAGGGCCAAGTTTGCTCACTGTAGTGTTATACTATAAATCAATTTTACAAGCATAAGAGTATTTGAAAAATACCTGATATAAAGATTTGAGAGGACTCTGGATAAAAAAAAAACAAGAAAAATTTGGTCAATATGTAACTCAATGGATTTTATTTTTCACTTAGTCAAAGGGACATTGAAGAACTATTTGATATAGAATGGAGGCACTAGACAGCCATCCATTGAGCAAAACAAGAAATTCTCCACCTGTGTTTTGAAAAACTATTGGCTTTTGGAAAAAACAGGATAAGTTTTTTCACTAATCAATCCAGTAAAGAAAAATGAAAGAATCCTTAGAGAGTTTTTAGAAATTTGAGGGTTTTGTTAATCAGGAGATGATATCTACTGAAACTATTTTGACTAGGTGATACCTACTCAAACTATTTAGAACAACTTGCTTATTAGTTCTTTAGGCTTCGCTGGTGTATTCAGCTTCCTGGAAGTCTCTAAAGGCTACAAGATTTTGCTCCTTTCATAGTCTTCAATTCTCCCTTGTCTCAGGATAACTCTCTCTGGAGAATTGCTATCCATTATTAGGTCACTGTTACAACCCCTCTTCTGAGTCTGTGCCATCATCTCTAATGGCCTAATGGGAATGATCTATCAAGAAAAAAAATGACAACAAATGACAGAAGTGGAATTAGAACCTAGGTGTCCTAATTTCTACTCCAAGATTCTCTCCATTATATTATACTGATTAGACAAATAAACAAGAACTATCCTTAATTTGGTCCCTCAATATGCTAAAAATAATAGCAATAATAGCTAACATTGATGACAGCCTTTTATAAATAACAAAAGGTTTTTTTTTTCCAAAACAGCCCTGTGGGTTAGGTGATACAAATATTAATGTCCTTATTTTAGACATGAGGAAGTTGAAGTTCAAAGTTCAAAGCTCAATAATTTATGTCTCAGACCTAGGAATTAAATATTCATATTTTTAATTCGACCAAATATTCAATAAAAGTCTCCCATATGCAGGATACTATTACAGGCCCTGAAAATGCATTGTACAGTGGAAAGAGCACTGAAATTTCTGTCATTGGACCTGAATTTGAATTCCAGGTTTGACACTTCTGTAACTTTACATAAATCACTTAATCGCTCTGAGTTGGACTTCTGATTTCTAATCTGTAAACTGAGGAAATTTAACAAATTCATCTCTGAGATATTTTCCTTGACAGTGAATGCTAAATACTATGAAATAGACCTTGCCATTTATTTGATTCTACTTGGGTAAAGGGTGAGGAGAAAAGGAGAGGACAAGTAAAGGAGAATATAGCATAAACAAATCCTTATAAGTTATTATATGTATATAAATTAATATATTTATATGTGTGTGTATAACAAAGAAAAGAATCTACAGGCTCTCTAATCAGAGGACATAGAATAAAATCCCATTGATCTTATTTGATCATATTTGATGTCTACTACCTGTTTTGGTTTGGGTGAATCACTTAACCTTACTGAGTTTAGTTTATTTCATCCTTAAAATGAAGAAGTAAGATTGGATAGTTTAAGAGGTCCCATTTAGTCCTCAATTTGCAATCCAAATAAATACAGAGATTATACAAATTAATTCCAGTAGAGAATATCTAATAACTGGAGAGACCACAATTTTATAAGGAAATAGCAGGTTAGCTGACACTATGAAGGAATTTAAGCATTCTGTAAGACAGAAGGGAGGACCAAGTGTAATATATATGAAGAACAACTTGGAGGTAGAAGAATGACATGTGTGGAGAACATTAATAGATTGGTTTAACTGGTAAAGTGAATATATGAATGTAAGAAATGATATGACAGAGCCAGTAGTAGAAACTATATCATGAAAAACTTGAATGAACAGGCTATTTCTAAATTTTATAAACTCAATTTTTAGGAGATTTATGACATGACCAGATCTGTATTTTAGGAGTACTTGTTCAATAATTTTATGGAAGACAGATTGGAGAAGGGAAGATATTGGTAGCATAGAGGCAAATGAAGAGAAGAAAAATAGAGACAATAGTCCAGATATAGGTAATGAGGATATTTCCTGGGACAGATATGATAGGAGGACAGAGAAGGTTATGAATGGTCAGGATGTTGTAGAAGTGAAGGCAACAAGCCTTAACAAATGAATGAAATGGAAGTGAAATAACATAAAAGAGTAAAAAATAACTACAAAGTTGGAAACCTGGCAAAACAGAAAAATGAAGAATTTGTAGAAAAGATGGATTTGGAGGAAATGATAAGTTGTGTTTGGGATGTTTTAAGTTTCAGATGTCCATGGGACATCTGTTTTCCCTTGACCATCAGGAAATTAGTTTTATAGAAGATAGTTTCCATGTAGAAAGCAAGATCTCTTAAGAAAATCACACTTGAGTTGAGCCTCTATGGGAAAGAGTGGTTCTAACAGCAGGGATAAAGAGGGAAAAGATTGTAGATATCATAAATGCCCAAAGACACACAGGCTGCTGACAGGATATAATATATGGAGAATAACAATAATTTAGCTGCAATAATTCAGTTGGGCTGGAACAAAATGTTTGTGGGGGAGGGGTTGTAAGCATATGAAATAAACCTGCAAAGGCAGTCAAAAAACTAGCTTGAGGAGGGCTTAAAATGTAAATAGATGCTTTTGTATCCTATCCTAGAGGCAACAGGAAGCCACTGAAGCTTCTTGAGCAAATAAGTGACCTGTTCAGAGGTGTGCTTTAGGTTGACAGCTGTATGGAAAATGAGCTAGGCGATGAAGATAGTCATATACATCCAGAGAGAGGCCTGTGGGAACTGAGTGGGAACCACAACACAGCATTTTAACGCTTTCTGTGAATATTTCCATGCATTTTGTTTTCCTTCTTAGGTTGTTTTTTCTTCTTCTCTTTCTAGATCTGATGTTTCTTGTGCAGTAAGATAACTGTATAGATATGTATACATGTATTGTATTTGTCATATAATTTATCCTATTTAGCATGTATTAGATTACCTGTCATCTAGGGGTGGGGGTTGGGGGGAAGGAAGGGAAAAGCTTGGGAAAAAAAGTTTTTGCAAAGGTCAATGTTGAAAAATCATTCATATGTTTTGTAAATAAAAAGCTTTATATATTAAAAAAAAAGTAATGTTGTAAGAAAAGCACAGATATGCCACCTTAATAAAAATACCATCAAGGAAAATAAAGTTTAAAAAAGAGAGGAAAAAAAAGGAAAATGAGCTAGGGAAGGGAGAGACTAGACACAAAGATCAGTTAAGAGGCTCTCCAAATAACCCAATAAATGAATAAAGACATGGCAACTTGAAGAAGAGAATACTAAAAACTGGAAGGTCTAGGAAAGCCTTTCCTTATGAGGTGAGCCTTGAAGGATATCAGAAATTCTCAGAAGCAGGGGTGATCAGAGAACATGTTAAAGGTATACAAACTCTGAAAAAAGATTCAGATACCAGAGATGGTATTTTGAATCTCAAGGACAGCCAGTAAGACAGTGTAGACAAAAAAAGACTGCAATCTAAAAGATTTAGAGGGCTAAGTGGGGGCAAAGGAGACACTTCATGGAAGTTGGAACACCTTCAGATTTTTTTTCCTTCTGTAGTTTCTGTGCTTCTGGTTATTACACATTTGCTATAATTTTATACTTCTGATTTTTCAAGGTGAGTATCTATGAAATTCATTACTGATTAGATCCTAGATCATTGCTTTTTGTGGCAAAGGGGATTATGTAATGCATTGAAACTATGAATTATTGCATGCAGCATTAACAAAGATGGAAAGGTCATAATGGAAAGTTTTGACAAAAGGTGATTTACTAAAGAAGAAAATGGCAAATCACTTTAGTAGCTTTGCTAAGAAAACCCAGTGAATGATAAAATGATAAAAAAAGATATAATACCAGAAGATCAGCCCCAAAGGTCAGAAGGTATCCAACACATTAGTTGGGAAGAGCAAGGAAAAAGTGTAAGTAGCTCCAATACTAATGAAGCAAGTGGGACAAAGCCAAAAGGAAGTTCAGTTGTGGATATACCTGGTGATAAAAATAAAGTCTGATTCTATAAAAATCAAGATTGCATAGGAACCTGCAATGTATATTGGTATGTAATGTTAGTATGAACCAACATAAATTGGATATAGACAGACAGGATATGGAAAGATTAAACATTGATATCTTCAATATAAGTAAACTTAAATGGTCTATAATGGGTGAATTTAATTCAGGTGATCATTACAAATACTATTGTGGACAAGAATTTTTTTAGAAGAAATGGAATTAAAGGATGAAAAAAGCAATACTGGGGTATAATCTCAAGAACAACAAAGATATCTATTGAAATGCAGGGTAAACCATTCAATATCACGGTAATACAAACCTATATTCTAACTGCCAATGCCAAAGAAGCAAAAGTTGATCAGTTTTATGAAAACCTATAGCATGAAATTAGAAATAACACCCCAAAAAAGTTACATCCATCATAAGAGATTGTGATGCCAAAGCAAAAAATCAAATGGTATTGGGATAACAGACAAGTTTGTCTTTGGAATATAAATGAAGCAAGGCAGAGATTCATAGAGTTTTGTCAAAATAACTCATTGATCATATCAGGCACTATTTTTCATCAGCACCAAAGGTGAACTACACATGGACATCACTATATGCATATTTAATCAATATCGATCAATATTGAAATTATATTGATTATATACTTTGCAGCCAAAAGTAGAAAAGTTCTATGGACTCAATAAAAACAAGTGGCTTAGATCATGAATCTTATTGCAAGATTCAGACAAATTGGCAAAGTAGGGAAAATCTTCAAGCTACATAAATATGTCCTAAATAATATCCTCTGTGCACATGAAGTAGAAATGATGCATGGATTAGATCTTCTAGACAGAGTGCCTAAAGACCTATGGACAGAGGTTTTCAGCATTGCACAAGAGACAGTCAAAAAATAATTCTAAAGAAAAATGAACAAGAAAGGAAAATGGCTGACTGACAAGGATTTACAAATGGCTGAGGAAAGAAATAAAGGAAGAGGGAAAGAAGAAAGGAAAAGATATATCCAACTAAATGCAGCTTTCCAAAGAATATCAAGGAAAGGTAAGATTTTCTTAAACAAGCAATGCAAAAAAATAAAGTGGGAAAATGGTGTCTTCAAGAAAATTAAAGATATCAAAGGAATATTTCATATAAAAAAAGGCAAGATAACAGACAAAAAATAAAAGGGACTTTACAGAAGTAGAAGTGATTAAAAAGAGGTGACAAAATTATATTGGAGAGTTATACAAGAAAGATCTTAATCTTAATTTGACTTAAAGTCAAATATGTCTTAGGAAAGTTTGCTAATAATAAAGATAGTAAAGATGACAGAATTTGAGCTAAGCTATTAAAATCTTTTTTACAATAATTTTGTTAAAGTGCTGCACTCAATATGCCAGTAAATTTGGAAAATTTAACAGTGGCCAACATATTGGAAAAGATCAAGTTATGTCCAAATCCTTGAGATACACTCAACTCTATGATGCCAAAGAATTTTCAAATTACTGAATGAGTGTGCTCATTTTACATGATAGCAAAGATATACATAGGATTCTGCAAGCAAGGCTCTAGCAATATGGGAACCAAGCATTACCCAAAGAGCAGATTGGTTTTCAAAGGGGCAGAGGAAATTAGATACCATATTGAGAACATCTGATGGATTAAGAGAGCTATGGAGTTCCAAAAAAATCTACTTTTATTTCATTGACTATACTAAAGCCTTTTATTTTGTAAATCACAATAATATGGCAAGTACTCACTAAGAGGGGAGTACCAAATAATCTTACTTGTCTCCTGAACAACAAAAATACAGCACAAGAAATAACAAAACTAAACAAGAAACAAGTGATTGGATCAAGATTGGAAAAGGAGTATGACAAGGATGTATATTGCAACATTGATTATTTAACATATTCAGAGGACATGATGAGAAATACCAAGTTGGACAAATCAAAAGTTGGAATGAAGGTTGTTGGGAGAATTATCAAAATCTTAGATATCATGATGATATTTGAAATTGAAGAAGAATTAAGAAATCTCTTGATAAGGGTAAAAGAAGGGAAGTGTAAAAGCTTGCTTAAAGCTTAACATTAAAAAAAAAAAAAAAAAAACTAAAACCTTGGCAACTTCCATCACTTCCTGGCAAGTAGGAGAGAAGAATTGGGAGCAATGTCAGATTTTATATTCTTTGTCTCACATCACTGCAGATGTTGACTGCAGTCATGAAATTAAAAGGTGTTTAATTCTTGGAATGAAAACTATGGCAAATGCAATAGACAGCATATTTAAAAAAGAGAGAGAGATAGCACTTTGTTGACAAGGGTCCATATACTCAAAGCTATAATTTGTTGAGTGCTGCAGAATCAAATCTTTTGAATTTGAGAGACCTCTGGACAACAGAAAGATTAAAACAGTTAATATTTAAAGAAAATAGCTCAAAATATTCATTGGAAAGTGAAATTGAAGCTTAAATACTTTAGCAATATAATGAGAAGATAGAACTTATTGGTAAAGACCCTGATGTTGAAAAAGATTGAAAACAAGGAAAAATGAATGGCAGAAGATCAGATGGATAGAGTCATGGAAACAATGAATATGAGTTTGGATACACTTCCAGACATAATGAAGGGTCAAAGAACATGACACACTGATTCATGATGTCATGAAGAGTTGGACATGACTGAATACCTGAACAAACCACAAATTTATTAGATATGAGTTCTGCAATTCAAGCAAGCTACCACTAAGTGGCCCTATTTACTGATCTATGTGGAAGAAACCAAGAGCAAGAGAAAATTGAAGATGTGATAGACAGAAAACTGGTTGGGCTTCTGTAATTTTATAAACGATCTTGTGATTCATTGATATAATTCTTTCCAATGAGATACTCCCTCTACAACTGAAAAATAAAATGGATTGCCCAGAGACAATGTGTCAGAGATAGCACTTGAACCCATGTCTTCTGTACTCTGAGGCTAATTATCCATTATGCAATGCTATCTCTCTAAACTTTATAATTTGCAATTGACTTTGGTTGGTTATAGCTTATCTTCTGCCTAGGATTTTTGAAAGCATTTTAACACAAGAAATAAAGAATTCTTTTATCTAAAATGTATACAGGATCCATTGAAGTCTATCATAGAAATGTTATAATATGCTAAACTTATGCTAAACCAAGGAAAGCAAGTTACCATGACAACCAAGGTGCCTGTTCTTCTAAACTTGAACTAAGCATGTGCAAAATAGTGCCAACATATCTGAAAGTATAATGGGAGTAAATAACACAGGCAAGGTACCTTGTGCTTTTATTTATCTGGTATTGATGTCAGGGGAGGAAGGGAGTGACTCCTTCTATATCATGGGATTTGAGCAAGAGTTGAGTGTATCTCAAGGAATTTTAAATTCTCTTTTTCCAGAATAGTTGGAGATTTTTAGTAGTGTTGTACATAGTAAGCTTATCTTATTTAAGTGAAAACGTCAGTAAAGTACTTGTATAAGTCAAGCTTTTTTCAGTGATTTTCCTGACTCTGTAAAATTATGACAGGGTGAGGGGAGGGAACAGTACAAATGTTTTAGCATCTCATTGATGTTGGATTCAATTCACAGGCATTTATCAAGAACAATTCTTGATAAGACATTTATATACAAGACAATGCTAGTCACCAGTAATTCAGAAAGAGGAGAGAGAAAGAGAGAGGGAGTGAGAGATAGAGACAGAAAGAGAAATGGGCAGGATTCATTAAAAAAAAAAAAAAAGCTTTGTGGACAAGATTGCTCCTGAAGTGTCTTTTGTAGGAAGCCAAAGAATCTAGGAAGTAGAAGTGAAGAAAGATTACAGTCCAAATATGGGGCATAGAGGCAAGAGAGGGAAGATCCCGAAACTGATCCCTATGTTCCCAAATTTCTCAAAGCACTGTCAGAATTCCTCCTTTGTACTTCTCTTACCTAATATTGCATCATAACTATTTTTAAATTACCATTCCCCACTTTCTACCTCATTGATTCTAAGCTCTTTGAAAACAAGGACTTTTGTCACATCTTTCATAGTATCTTGTTTGTTGAGGTCAGTTGGGTGTCTCACCAACTATCTAAAGTTCAATATTGCCAAAATCAAGTTTTTCCTCTAATCTCCAAAGCATGTCTCTCTCCATAACTTCACCATTTCTGTTGAGGATACCATATCTTTCTAGCCATAACCCCTTTGTTTTGTTTTGCATTCTTTTATTGGGAGGGAGCTTTTATGAGGCAATCAGGGTTATGTGATTTGCTCAGGGTCACATAGCTAATAAGTGTCAAGTATCTGAGGCTGAATTTGAACTCAGGTCTTGACTCCAGTGCTCTATCCCTGAGCCACCTAGCTGCATCCACCAAGCCATTTTTTTTATTATTTCTTGTCCCCTATCACACATTCCCTGCATACAATCACTTTCCATGTCTTGATCATTTTGCCTACAAAATGCCTTTCTCAATCATTCTTTGATTTCCAGTTCCACTGTCACCACCTCAGTTAAGATCTTTGTTGCATTTTGCCTGGACTATCGGAATTGTCTTCTTTCCTTCAGTTTCTCTCATAAAATCATATAGATTTGCATGTACAAAAACCTAATGTGTAGTTCAATTCAACTCTAATTAAGGATTTATTGGGTATATCAGGTGCAAAATAGAAAGGCAGAAGTAGAATAATCCATGCCCTTTAGGATTACACATTTTAATGACAGGATATAACCTGTGCATGAGTAAACAAAAAAACAAAAAAAAAAGAATAAATCAAGTTATAAAACGATCCCAAGAAGATAGGAGTACTAATTAATAAGGCTATCAGGAAAGACATTACATAGGAGGCAACTGAGTTGTACTTAGAAGGAAGCTAGTGTCAAGATCTCCATTCCTAGATCACCCTTCTCTTTTTACTATTAGGAAATACCCTGTTTTCTAGAGCTAAGACAGTCATCAAACTGTGCCACTAACTGAGATCAGTTGTACTAACAAAAATGGAATTTTAATAGGGAGACAAGACAGGAAGAAGTAATTTTTAGGTCTAAGACACTTTCAGGAAGAGGAAATCTATGTAATATGTCCCACTGGAGCACTCATGATATTGAAGCAATAAGTATAGGAAGAAGATTACATTGGAGAAGGAATAGGATTGCAAGGGAGGTAATTGTAAAAAGTCAACAAAGGCACAATTTTCCTTAAGGAAATCATGCTCCTTTAATTGTTGTGAACAAATTTAGATCTAGAGAACATAGATCTAGGATAATAGCTAGCTTTTAAACTTTGAAGTTTACAAGTATCTCTACATTTTTATCCCACTGTATAGACACAACAACCTTGGAAGTTAATTGCTCATTTTATAGATTAGAAAACTAAGACAAACATAGATTTATTGACTTACCTAGATTATAAAACTAAAAAGTGTGTGAAACAAGATTTGAAGTTAGGTCTTCCTGATTCTAAGCCCAGTGATCTATCCACTATACCATTTCACTTTTTATAATGCAAAATGGTTAGAGATTAATCATTCAAAATATTGCATATCATTTTATATGTAGTTGATTTGTCAATTTCCTTTGTATAACCCTTTTTATTAGTAGAGTTCCACGGAGGAAAGATTTTAGAAAATATGATGGCAAGAAACATTTTTTGCAAAAAGTCACCATGTAGGAGAATGTGAAGAAATACAAAAAGATAAACCTGCTTACATTATCTTGATATTAAGGGATTAGATATGAACTTTGTATATGTAAGAACTGAAGTCTTTAAGAATACTTCTTAGGCAAGCAACCTTCTTTCCTAAGCTGAATATGCTTTGTTGCTTTACTTTCTGTATCTAAGGATAATTCTCAAATCAGAGAAGTCAAGATGTATTCATAGAATCTTAACAGTCATAATCTGAGCTAGGCATTTGAAGCCACAGGAAATTAAAATTTAGGAGGTACTTCACTCCTTCAGAGGCCTAGAAGAAAACAATATCTAAAATAGTTAGCAAGAATAGTTTAAAATTATGATATGACATCATTCTTTACTACCTCATTATAGATAAATTCTTTATACCCAGACTCTTTGAAGTGTACCTTCTGATGTTCCACAGTCTTCTCTCATAGGAACCTACATCCAGGATCACACCTACCATGGATCCTGATGTATCATTTTCTCACCACTATCAAATGAATTTATCCTTAAAACCTTAGTTGAGGGGACCTTTCATAATGTTTACTCTCAGTACATTCAGTGCCTCTTTCCCAATTTGTCAAACTTGATTGTTTTATCTCTAACAACACTAGCTCTGTTTGTGGATCAAAAAGATAGCAGTAATAGCAACATTGAAGTCAAAGCCAACACTTTCCTTTTCCCTCAAGAGGTTAATTACAGCATTTTTGTGTAACGAGCATGGGTCAAGATGGTTTTCTTTGGGGACCATAGCTCTAAGAAAGTTAAAACAAATTTTAATTATAGAATTGGGAATGAATTAACTGTGTAAAGATCAAAGAACTTTATCTTCTGCTGCAAATGAGCATCTACTTCAAATAAGGAGGAAGAAGAAGTCCTAGCTATATAGCTCATTCTTTCTGTTTGGAATACTAACTTGACCTTAAAAGCAATTGAGTCTTCTGAAGTTGAAACTTTTGAATGAAATTTTGGGATTCTTTCACCCCATGGACACTGAAGTCTCAAACTCATTGCCTGTATTTGATCACTATTTAGATTTCACTTTTTTGTTCAATTGACTGATTGTATGTATCTTTGAGGCAAAAAGATGAGAAAGACCAAAAACTATGAAGATGAGGCCTTTGTGATTTTGAATAAGCTAATTAATTTTTTTTAGATTCCATGAAATCATCTATACAATAAAGTTAAACTGGATCATCCTGAAGGATCCTTCAATCTCCAGGATTTTATGCTTCTGAGATTCCAAACTCTAAGTTATCAGCTCTGTGAAGATTTGTTAAGAATTTTCCATTTGGGTCTCTGGTGATTGGGATCAACCATTTAACTTTCAATTATTCATTCACCAAACCTCTACTATGCCCTCATTATATTTGAGGGACTATTTTAGGCACTGGTTAAAAAAAAGATAAAATACCAACAGTTTATCTTTTAAGAAACATATTCTACTGTGGAAAATGTACATAAATCAGTAAGTACAAAATAACAAAAGTAAATACAATGTAATTTTCTTGGTGGGGGTGGTTTGAGGAGATATCAGTCTTGATTAATAGGTTAGCATGAAGCTGTGAAGGACTTTGAACATGAGATCAAAGTAATTGTATTTTATCTAGAAAGAGAGAGAGAGAAGGAAGGAAGGAAGGAAGGAAGGAAGGAAGGAAGGAAGGAAGGAAGGAAGGAAGGAAGGAAGGAAGGAAGGAAGGAAGGAAGGAAGAAAGAATTATCCAAAGGATTTAAGAAGGAAATTGCACCAGGAGCTCTCCAAGGTCTCCTCCAGTTCACACTATGATAATAATGATGGCTCCCGGGAGGTCATGAGTTGACCTGTCACAGGGCTGGGCACATTTTGCAGA
>JAJPUD010000982.1:168268-178595 GCA_023553655.1 Myrmecobius fasciatus
AGAGAGAGAGAGAGAGAGAGAGAGAGAGAGAGAGAGAGAGAGAGAGATAATAGACCTTTAAGGACTGAGTTTTATTTTTAAGTCAGTTGAATTTCTCCACAGGAATGTACATTTCCTATTATTTATCTGTATGTTCAAAGAATACAGCATTACAAAGGTTAAAAAGTTGCCCCATCTTCAACTGTAATTTTTCCTATCTCTTTCAAGAAATTCTTCACTTTAAAATGTCAATCATGTCTTGCACAGGAGCACCCTATTCACTACATGATAAAATGAATATATTGATTCTTTGATGTATATGGGCCTCAGGTCACTTGGATACCTATACAGTGACTTCTGAAGAACTGAATAAACATTTTGTTGGTAACCAGTAGGCAGAGAAGGTCTACATAATATGATTTGAGAGATACTAATAAGGGAAATAGTATCCAAAATATCACTTCTAATCTAAAGGTCATCGTTCCAGATATCTCCTTATTAGAAAGTGATTTCTTTAAGCTAAGAATTATCCATTTCTGGAGTCCTAACTTAAATGGAAAAAAATGACACCTGGACATGGAAACACATTATATTACTACCACAGTATAAATGGCTTTTAAGATAATTTTATATTGTGATTGAAAGAAGTAGCATTAATAAAGGTATTATATTCCTACTATGGTGGAAATAGTACAGAAAAACAGGTGGGATAAAAAATAATTAATTTTTATTTTTTTTAATTTATATTTAATAATTTACCCAGAGTTATTTTGAATTCATAGGACTCTGCCAAGTCAATTAGTCACATGCCAACTTTGTTGGCTTGTGGAACTGTCCGTGGCACTAGTTGTAAAACTGTTAAAAGTAGAATAAATTCATTGTGTTCATTATAACAGATTTGGAATCAATAAACAAAATATATATGCTGCTGGGTTTGAAGCCACTTAAGTAATGTTCTACTTATCTGGCATCAACATCATGAAACTGTGCTGTTGAAGTTATGAAAAAATTTTTGGTTCTCTGACCTTAGAGAAATTTATTCTGTACAATACTTTTTAGTTATTGTCTTTACCTTGCTAAAACTTTTCCTTTATTGCTCATTGTCATGAATATGTATGTCCTATTTATGAGCAAGGTTTTGATTCAGGAAAAGTATTCTTTGTCCACTATACTACTAGGAGAGCAAGATTCCTTAGAAAGTTTGTAAACCACTCTGAATGTATTTATTTAAAGCCAGAGAAATTTTGAGTCTCATTTCAAGCTAATAAATACATGAGATTCTAGCTTCTAGTGAGAATGGTCCATGATCTAGATTTGTGTCTAAATTTCAAAACTCAAAGTCTTATCTTTATCTACCAGCACAAAAAAAGAGAATGGGTGGGGAAAGTGATGGACCTATTAAATTTTCTGTATGAAAAGTATAACTTTTCTCTCAGTTTAGGACTTGAGTTGCCATTCAATTCATATTTCACACTATCAAGGATAACTGTCACTGAGGTGTGGTGAAGATATTCCTATTTAACTGACATATATGAGTACACATATACTAAGGCAGAAACCTCTGAACTAAGTAAATAAATGACTTGAGATAGAATACAATAGTGAAATGCTACATGTTTAAACATTCAGCCATTTTCTCTCACTGAAACAGACTCATCATTAGTTATCCTTAGAATTAGGAAGATAAAATTCCCAACTGATATCTAATAATCTGAAGAAATGAAGTGTCTCCTTTTTAAATTGTTTTATTGCAAATATATGAAATATGTTGGAATGTTAAAGAATAATAAATTAAAACAACTACTTCAAGAATTAGTACAAGGGTTAATTATAAAGATACCCTACAAGAAGTAATTAGGTAAGTGAATAGTCCCCATTTTGTGGTCCTTATTGATGTTACCTCCATGGAATTTGAAAGAGAATTAATAGGAGAATAAACATGAGGATAATACCAATATCTCATTTAAATTAGACATATGAATGGGAAAAATTCATATTCACTCCTTAAACTAAGTTTTTATTTCCATTCTAGGTCCTTCCTATGACTACCTTTATTTTGGCAATGACACCATTATTCATAGCAGAATAGTAGAATTAAAAAGTTGGAAGACACCTAAGAAGTTATTTGGTCCAGTTTATGCCTGAAAAATAAATCCCAATGACTTACCTAAAAGTTTTCTTCTCATCTTTGCTTATAGGCCTCTGTTGAGGTTTTAGTTTCCAAAAAAGACATCACCTGGAGTATCTTATTCCACTTATGGATATATCTAATTCCTAGGAAGACTTAATTTACATTATATCTAAATATAATCAACTGATAACCATTTATATTAAAAATTATTCCATAGGCCTTTTAAAATATTATATATTTGATATATAATATTTATATTATAAATATTTATAGCAAAGGTTTTTATAGGAGCAAAAAATTGGAAATACAGTAAAAGCCCCAGATTTGGAAACAAATAAAGAAATTATAGAATATGAATGTGATGGAACACATTCTGTTAGAAATAATGAATATGATGAATAAAGAGAAGCATGGTTAGAGTTAAATGAAATATCACAAAATGAAAAAGACTAAAAATAAATGACTACAAGAATTAAATGAAAAGACAAGCAAACCAATAAAAAAGAATGTTGTAAAATTGCAAAGAAAAAAATTTCCCCCAAAAAAACTGTTATGAGAAAAAAACCTTCCCAACTCCTTTGCAAAGATGAAGAAATCATGAATAATGCATACATTATATAATATGTGTGTGTGAATCATTATTGCTGAATTTTTCTCTTATTTCTCTTTTTTGTCTTAAAAATTCTTTATCATAATGTATGGCTCTCTGAGAAGGGAAGGGAAGGAATTTAGGCCTTGTAAATATAAATGATCTCAGTAAAATTTATGAATAGAAATTTACCTCTTCTTTGTGGAAGACATACTTGGAAAACATACTCAACCATTTTTGCAATATCCTTCTTTGGTGCTGCCAGAACAAACCTCGTCCAACATCTAATCAGTCACCAAATTCTTTACTCTTCTCTTGTGATATTTCTCCTCTCTGTCTCATCTTTATAATTTCCACTATCACTATTCCAATTGGGTCTAGTCCTGATCTTTTGAAGAAGTCCTTCTAAAAGCCTCCTGCTTTTTTTTCAATTTGGACAATCTGCATTGTCCACAACAACCATAATAACCTTCCTCTAAAATTGCTTTTATTTTTTTAATCCTCTACTTTAAAAACTTTAATAAGTTTCCATTTTCTAGTCTATAAAATACAAGCTCATTGAAAGCAGTCTTGCTTTCAAGACCCTCCATGCTTTGACCCTAAATGATATTTTCACTTTTGCCACTGTTTCCAAATATATACCCTACATTTAAGTCCACATAAACTATTTACCATTCCCCAAAATGCCTATACACAAAGCTGCTTTTGTGCTTTTTCTCATGCTATACTTTCCACCCAGAAGTTCCATCTTAACTATGCTTATTAAAATTAGGAACCCATTCCCAAGAACTGTAATAGCATTGTGTTCGTATTTCTTTTATACACTTTGTCAGCCTACTTTGTTTTATAGAACTGTTTCTGTACATATTTCACTGCCCTAACAGGCTGTGATATCCATGAAGTTTGTATCATTCCCTACATGGAGTAGGTAATGGATACCATGTTTTGCACTTAATAGATGCTCAATAATTATATTAATCTGAATGAACAGAGCAGAATGCAAGCATATAATCAGTGCTTATTTTTGCTTCCATTTTATCTTATTCAAAGACTCAAATTCTTTGAAGAAGGCAACATTCTAATTCTAAGATCTAATAAAGAAGCTTCTGGGGCACTGATTACAAGAAGGTCTCATGAGTGGATCCAAACATTATCATAGATGATCAGAAGATCATAGATCAAGATGATCAGAAAACCCAAATTTCCCAAGATTTACTTCATGCTTTTGATCATATGGGTCTTGATACCCAGAATGCCCCTCTTTTATCTCTATCTGTTTAAACATTGTTTCAATACCAATTTAAAAGACCTTTCCTTCAAGAAGCTGTCCATGATTCCTCTAGTTGTAAATGATATTCACCTTTACAGACTTCCTTTGGCACTTTATATTGGGCTTGTGAATTAATAATATGCTCTTTTTGTGAGAGGTGCATTAAATACATTACTGGATTATTGATTCTTGAAGATAAGGAAGATGCCTTCTGTTTTTTTTTATCACCCTCATTATTCAGCACAATGGTTTGCACTTAAATCATTAAGTGCAAAAGTCATTAAGTGAATATTTCTAAAATAATGAACAGATGAATGACAATCATAGAAGTTTGAAGCTTGATTCTTGCTCCCTAGGAATTTTCAACTCTTTCTAAAACATAAAGAAGATCAAAGGAAATCAGAAGGAAGAATAATAAAGCTAAAAACTAAGTCAACCAGAAATTAGTTTAAAAAATGAACATGGAGAAAGAGAAAACCTCCTATATATTTCTGTAAATCATTTTACCACAATAAAAGATAATGAATAAGAAGAAAAATAGCAGAGAGAAGCAGTAATGCAGAGGAGACAGTGTAAGAATTGAGACAACAATAAAAACCTCATGAACTCAAAATAACTATACATAAATGCACAAAGTATGGATAACAAACAACATATAGTAGAACAATCAAATGTAGATTAATTTTATATCTAAGGTGTCATCACTAAGGTTTGGTAGTATTGGAATCATGGCAAGAATATGGCTATGAATGATTTGCTCGATTCATTTAAAACAAATATATAAGATAAAAGGGATAGTGAGACTAAGAAGATATATTTCCATTAAGAAAATGAAAATCACTAAGTGGGGTAATATTTGTGAAATTATATCAGTAACTGTGTTCAATATGAACTTGAGGGAAGGTTGCTAGCCACATTTCTCAAAAATCTGTCCATGATATTAATCTGTTCTATATTTTTATGACTGAATTGAAAGAACAGGCTTATCACATTTTTAGATCATACTTAACTAAAGAGAATAGTAAATAAGTTTCATAATTAAGTCAAATTTCAAAAAGTTTCTATCAACTATAATGAACTGAATCTAATTTAATTACATATCATATTGATGTGCTGAAATATCATATTGTTGACAGTACAAACTATTTTTAATATCCAGTCAATCACTCTTTTTCCTGTGTCTGCCTTTGAAAACAAGTTCAAAAGATCAAATCCAAAAGTGCAACTTAAGAGGTAGGAATGGCAAGAAAGCAGTTTGTCTGGAATTGATCTGGTGGTTTTGGAGCTCTAAATGCCCCATGAGTCAGCAATGTAATAAAGTATCTATGACAGAATCTTAGCTTATGTTATAGAGCATTTTAGGGGTATAGGATTCAGGATTAGAGAAGTAATAGCATCCTCAATAATAATCTATCTTGGTTAGATTACACCTGGAGTAACATGTTCAGTTCTATGCTACATTTTAGGAAGGATATTAATAAGCTGCAGTATACATAAGGAAGACAACTGGAATATTGAAGAACCATAAATTTATACTATATAGTAGTTTATTGAAGGAACTGGGGGTATTTAATATGAAAAATATAAAGGATTCATGTGAATAAAATAACTGACCTATGAGTATTTAAAAAACTAGCACCTAGAAGAGGAGTTATATTTTGCCTAGTTGGCTCTAGTGGGCAGAACTAAAAAGAAGAGCTAGAAGTATTGAATATGGAAATGTAGGTTTGATAAAATTTCTAACACTTAAAATTTTCAAAATATATGATGGTACTTCTGTGAACAAAGTGACACCCTTTCAATGTAAGTCTTCAAGTGGTAGATGAGCATTTGTTAGATATGATGTAGAAGAAATTCCCAATAATGAGAAGAATGGAAAAGCCAAGAGGCAGAGTTTCTGTGTTATTAATAATCATTTTATTAATTAAACTAGTTGAAAATCAGTATTTGAAGATCTGTGGTTTCTCTTAATAACCAAAGACAAAACCATGAAAATCCCTGAATGCCTAAATATTTTTGGAAAAAAAAAAGTGGCTCTGAAAGATGAAAATCAACCATGATTTGTGAATAATTAATGAATGGGGTGGATATATTAATGAGAAAATGGGCTAAAAGTCTTCAGCTGTTCTACTGAGAACAAGACTTAATCATGTGATTCAGTTGCCTCCAGCAATATGGACAAAGGAATCTATCTCTACACAGACTACTCTGGTTGATTTTTTCCTTCATGAGCTAACTTATCCTAAATTCCAGTGGGAGAGAGGGAAGGGGAGAAGGCAGGGCTAGGGGGAGGACTTAATTGGTAAAGGCAAGAATTCATCTAGATTAACTTCTGTTTGTAAAATCTTCTAGTTTAGCTGGGGTTATTTGCCTTGAACTCAAACCGCATGTACCCAGAGGATTTAGGCAATCTCCTCTATGAGCAATGTCTTTCAGAGACCTACTGATTTATTTACTGAACTGGTCCCTATATGAGGAAATAAAAGCAAAAACCTTAAGCCTAATTTAATAATTAATTATTAACATAATAGAAAATAAAAATTTGTCTCAATAAATTGTAGAGTAAACTAGATGTGGTCTGAGATTCTTCCCAATAATATTATTCTCTAATTTTGTAATAACTATAAATGAAAGAAGATACATGAAAAGATCTGGACATTTTTAAAAACTGAAAGAAATTATTCCAAGACAATAAAATACATGACTGGATAGCTTAAAAACTAATTCAATCCTATAGTGTTCAGAACAAGGTAGAATATAGTCCAAAAAATGTTGTATTTCATTTTATGCATAATTTCTTTTCCATGAACCTTGAAAGAAAGCAGCTATTTCACCCCAGACACAATAATAGAATAGAAAAAGAAACTAGACATAAACTTCTAAGCTTTTTAAGTTTCCAGGGAGCAGATTTTAATAAATAAAATACCATAACCTAAATTTAAACAAAAGAAATGAGTACAAGAGGAAATAAAAGATTTCAATAATTACATAGTAAGGCATCCAAACTAAAAAGAAAATTTCTTTCACAATATGACTATCATGGAAATATTTTACATGACCAGATATGTGTGACCTATATTGAATTGCTTGCTTTCTCAGTGAGGAGAAGGAGAGGAAGGAAGGAAGAGAATTTGGAACTCAAAAGTTTTTTAAAAATAAATGAAAAAATATTTTTACATTTAAGAAAAATAAAATATTAAATAAATTTAATTTAAAAATAAAATTTAAAATGTCATTAAGGATGTGATGTGAAGAAAGAGTGAACTTGATAAATAAAAAGGCAAAATGATATTGGAAGAAAATGCAGATCCCCATCATGTTGGGTAAAAATCTTTTTGGTAATTTTTGGGAGGAACAACAGTACCAACAAATGAGCAGATATGGATGCAATTTGCTGAAAATAACTTTAGGCTCCTGGTCTGAGCTCTGCAAATTCCTATTTAGATCTGTTGGTTTGTACATGGCTGAGCATTTCAGTAGATTGCTGCTGTCTTCAGTCACTGTTAGTTTTCTTGGAGATTCTGTAGATTCAGTCTTTGGGCTTTGTGGGAATCTTTTGATCTGGCACTCAGGGTCTGGTTATTTCAGTGTAGGCTTACATGCTGAGCAAAAGGCTAGAACTGAGACTTCTGCTCCTGGAGTCAGAGCCAAACAGCTAGAGGGAAGGAAGAAAAGAATTCAATATTCAATAATCAATCATTTCAAAGACTGGGTTAGCAGACTGAATCAAGATTTTACTGATTTTCCTACCATCCCACAGTTTTATTTTCCTTGCCACTTTTCAGACTACATTAACTTAGTACATAGCATACACTAGAGGAATCAGAACATCTGGTCTTGTTCCTAATACAGAAAGTGGTCAATCGCTCAGGTACTATGATTTTAGGGGAATGGAGCCCCTTGAAAATAACTCCCCTGAAATTCCTGATATCATTCTCTTAGGTATTGTAGTTCTATCACTAGGAGATTCTAGTCATCAGACAGGAACCAGCTTCTGTCCCGTGGGTAGCCAGAGCCAAACAAAGCAGGCTAGAAACAGGAGTGTCAGGACACAAATAGAAGTTTAATTTTAAAGTGGAAAATGGCTAGAAAACAAGGACACATGTGCTGGAACTCCAATCTTAATGGGAGGGACTCGAGGCCATGTGAAATCTCAATACTTAAGGCAAAGTAGTGAAATGTGGTCCTGCCAATGAGGAGTTATAGAAAGAATGAGACAAATTGTATTTATGGCAGGACTTAATGACCTGAATGTGGATACTATAAGTGTTTGTTCAATCTCAGAGATCATCTGATGCTGGTGTGAAAGAATTCGGGAATTTTTCTGTGACTGACATCATTCACAGGGTGAGTGCAAAGTATTGTTGTTATATCAAGTTCAGGGCACAACATGTTTGCTGGGCCTTAGCTCTGGAAAACAGGGGGTCTCCAAATATTTTGACATAGTTAATAAGGAACTTCTTTTAAAATTCAAATAATAATCATGGAAAAGCCTATCATCATAATAGTTACACCTTAAGGTGAAGTATTTCTATCAGATTGTATCCCTACTTATACCAGTCTGAAATCAGACACTAAGGAAAATGGAATTGTGATGACAAGGGAAAGAAAGAAAAAGGAAAAGGAAAACAAGAGAGAGATTGGAAGGAAGGAAGAATACTAAGTCTGAGAATGAAGTACTTTCAAAGAAGGCAAATAGGCATTCTACCATTCCCTAAATCTTTCCTTTCCCTTGCCCCAGGCATAAAAATTCCTAATTATGGTTCTGAATATATACCCATGTGAATTTAGATTTAACTAATTTAATTGATAAAGAGAACCATGTATCCTGAGACATATTTGAGAAAGTGAAAACCATTTTATTTGACTTGAATGACTATGAAACACACAGCTGAGTCTCATATCTTATCAATCCCATGTAGACAAATTACCTTCATTCTTCCTTCCCCTTGCAATCATGTATTCTGCTTTGATCATGCAGTGTCACTACTCTTGGGGAAAGACTGACTAATCATAGAGGTCAAGTCAAACACACAAAACCCTCAGAATAGTTATAACTTTTTATTTCAAATGCAGCAGTTATGGCAACACCAAACTTATAATCAATACTTATAATTGACCTAAACAGATCAATTACACCCTTCATGTTTAATGTATAAAGTTCAAAGTATTTAAATGATCCCAACAAAGTGAAAGTAAAATTCAACTGATCACATTGGGAAGGAATTAATAGTGTATATTTTGGGGAAATTGGATTACCATGACTGTAGAAATGACTCCACTTCAAGTCATTTGGAAAGAAGTCCTTTCTCAGGTTGGCACACTCTAACCTGGAACTATATCTGTCCTCAGTTCTCTAAATGGTCATGAGAAGAAACCTAGAAGAATAAGACATCAGCTTAGGTAAGTAAAATCAGTTTCTATCAATTTGATGACTTATCTGCCTTTTCAAACTCATTGATTCTCTTTATCTTTGTTCAGACTTTGGAAAAAATTTTAATGGATTGGTTAAATATCTAGGGATATTTAGAAGGCATGGTATTTTTTAAAGTGAGCAAAGCACCTTTGTGGTATGGGGGAGGGGGGAGAGGATGGAGAGACATATACTAAAGTTGGAGTCAAAAAACAAATCTGATTTCTTTTCTTTTTTGCTCTCTTGGTAATTTCCTATGTTATGTTAAATAAGTCCTTTTCCTTCTCAAGTCTCAATTTCTTTATTCTAGGTCAAGAATCATATGGTCTCTGATCTTTTTAAGTGTAATAAGGAAAAGCTTTAAAAGGCCCAATGCATTCAGAGACATCTCTAGTCATCTTGATTTTATCTTGCCACTGGCTCTGGAGGGGAAAGTGAGGCAGGTGGCCTTGCACTGTCCTCTTTCATTCAAATCCAATTCATTTGCATGTTGTGGCATCTTCTTCCAGCAAAAAACAAACAATAAGAATTAGGAAAAAAGTCCCAAGGGGGCATGGAATAAAATTTCCTCTCAGACATTCACTACCTATGTGGCCTTGGGCAAATCACTTGACCTAAATAGGTTTAGGTTATCTCATTTGTAAATTAAGGAGTAGGATTAGAAAACCTTACAAGCACCCTCCAGCTCTTGGTTTGCAATCTAAGTAAATACAAAGAATATAAAAAATAATTTTAAGAGAAAATTTCCAATAACTGGAGAGACCAAGAAAGACTTCATTAAGGAGAGAGGAGATGGCAGGTTAGTTGTACTTTGAAGAAAGTTAGGCACTCTGTAGGACAGAAGAGAAGAATAAGTATATTACAGACAGGGGACTATGGAGTGGGAGATAGGCTATCATGTCTGGAGAAAAACAACAAGTCAGGAGGGGGCGGAGCCAAGATGGC
>JAJPUD010000982.1:193595-227205 GCA_023553655.1 Myrmecobius fasciatus
CCTCCTGAGTAACCTGTTTATGGGTCAAGAAACAATAGTTAGAACTGCACATGGAAAACTGGTTTAAAATTGGAAAGGGAATATGACAAGGTGTATATTTTCATTTTTTTTCAAGGTTAAGTGACTTGCTCAGAGTCACACAGCTAATAAGTGTTAAGTGTCTGAGGTTGGATTTGAACTCGGGTTCTCCTGACTCCAGACCTTGACAACTGGTCCCATCACTTCCTGGCAAATAGAAGAAGCAGAAGAAATAGAAACAGGGTCAGATTTTATATTGTTGGTCTCAAAGATCACTGTAGATGGTGACTGCAGCCATGAAATTAAAAGACATGTTCTTTGAAAGGAAAGCTATGGCCAATCTTGACAGCATACTAAAAATCAGAGACATCATCTTTCCAACGAAGATCCATATAGTCAAAGTTATGGTTTGCTGAGCACTGCAGAATTTCACTGAATTGTTATATTGGAGAAAATTTTAATATCTTCAACAGCAAAGAGATCAAAACAGTTAATCCTTTAAAAATTAATTAAAATTATTCACTGAAAGGTTAAATACTGAAGCTGAAGCTTAAATACTTTAGCCACATAATGAGAAGACAGGATTTTCTGGAAAAGATTCTGATGTTGAGAAAAATTGAAAGCAAAAGGAAAAATGGATGGCAGAGGATTAGATGGATAATGTCATGGAAACAATGTTGTTGTTGTCATTTTTTTGTCCTTCGTTCTTGAAGAGGACCATGGCATCAAGGAAGTGATCAGAGAGGCGAATATAAGCTTGGCAGACTTCCAGAGATAATGGAGTATCAAAGGATATTCATGGAATCATGAAGAGTTGAACATGACTGAATGTTTGAAAACAATTTTTTTAGATATGAGTTCTTCAATTCAACAAGCTTACCACCAAGTGGTATTTACTATTTACTATTTACTAAATTATGTGGCAGAAACTAAGAGCAAGAGAAAATTGAAGAAAGTGTGAGACTGGTAACTTGTTGGGCTTCTCTAATTTTATGAACAAGCTTCTGATTCTTTTATATAATTCTTTCCTGTGAAATCCTCCCTCTTCACCCTGAAAAGTACATTGGATTATTCAGAGTCAATGTGTCAGAGATAGAACTTGAACTTGTGTCTTTTGGACTCTGAGACTAACTATCCATTATGAAATACTATCTCTCTAACTTTTCTAATTTGAGAATTAGACTTAGTTGGTTGTACCTTATCTTTAGAGCTGTCTAGCATTTTGCAAGCATTTTATCACAATAACTAAAGAATTCTTAGATCTAAGATGAATACAGTATACATTAAATATCTAAAACCTATCATGGGAATTTCAAAATACCAAGCCCAGTGCTCAATGAGGAAAGCAAGTTACCATGACAACTGAGGTGCCTGTTCTCCTAAAACTTGTACTGGGCATGTGCAAAATGGTGCCAACATATCTGAAAAAAAGCATAAATGAAGTAAACAGAGGGAAGACACCCTGTATTTTTATTTTTCTGGTATGGGGCAGGAGGAGAGAAGTAATTCCTAATATATCATGAGATTTAAACATGGTTGAGATTTATCTCAAGAAATTTTAATTCTCTATTTCTAGAAGAGATGAGAATTTTTAGCAATGTTGTACATGGTGATTCTATCCCATGATGATCTAGAACGATATGGGTGTCAATCCATGGGTGTCAAATCCTGATTCCCCAATTTCTAATTGTCCCCTATCCCCAGGATAAACTCCTGGGAATTTCTGTTGTGATCAGCAGTTTCTACCTACCCCAGTTGCCAAAGATAGTTCCAAGGACACTTAACAACCCCATTCTTTCTTCAGTTGAACTATTCTGTTGATTTTACAGATGACCCTGGTTAAGGGCATATTCTATGGCCTGCCTCTGTTGTCTAGAAGCAGCCTAAACTGACCCTGTGGTTTTTTTAGGAATGTCCTAAAATCCTTCAATAAATAACTTGTAACCATCCGTTGTTTCATTAATCTACCTAGCTGTCCCTCCTGAGTTTATATAACCTCTGTAATTCCTATCATTGAACCTTCCAGTCTAAGTAAGACAGGGCATTTCTGGATTGCATTTTTTGGCCCTCAATAAATCCTTTATTTTTTACTGATTTCCCTGTTGGTCTGATTGTTATACAGGTTTGACAAATTGATGTCAAAAAATGGGATATGAAAAAGGATATCCATGAAAAGTCACCAAATTCAGTCCTGAGTTTGGTATTCATTCTGTCCATCCAAGATCCAGGACCTGGACTATCCTTCATAAAGCCCCTTTCAGAAGTCTGAGCTCCCCCCTTGGTTGTATTCTATGAGGATTTATTTGAGAGTCTTTGGTGTCTGGTCATTTGGGATGACTATTAGTTATTTGGAGACACCAGTTATATGGGGCATTGATTATTTGATTGCAGCTACAGAGATACCAACTATATGAGGTTGTTGGTTATTTGCTGCAAATACTGGAAGAATAACAGGGAATAACAAAATCTTACACTTGGGATTATATCTAGACAAGATGGGATGTGCCATCAAAAACCTCTAAAGTAATTCATTCTTTCTTTGGTATCTAGAAATGTAAATAAGAATATGAATCTATATTAGCTATATGTATATATATATATATATGATATAGAGATATGCATATCTGTCTAACTATATCTATATCTAGACATATCTTTGTATTTACCTGCATCCATATCTACATGTAGATATGGATATACATATGAGTTTCAGAATTTGACCTGAAAAAGAATTGTTTGTGCATACTAAATTATTTTATTTATTTATTTATTTATTTTTGCTGAGGCAATTGGGATTAAGTGACTTGCCCAGGGTCACACAGCTAGGAAGTGTCTGAGACCAGATTTGAACTCAGGTCCTCCTGACTTCAGGGCTGGTGCTCTAACCACTGCACCACCTAGCTGCCCCACATACTAAATTATTTTTAAGTAAGCTGCAGTCTTTTGTCTCTCTTTATGGAGTGTTAAATGTATTTATGTGTATCCAAGTATGCTGCTTAAAGTCAAGCTAGTTTTTTCTGAAATTCCTATCATACATCTTTGAATATAATTTGTCCACTTTCTCACACTTACTGCCTATTTGTGTTTTTCTGTTCACATCTCTTAGCCTGTGTGAAAATAATTGTGTGCAAAGAACTTAAAAAGAAAAACTTTGCTGTCAAATAATTCTCTATGAGTTTTGGTAACCACTCTAGGAATCTCACTAAATTTTCAAAAAAAAATCCTTCTTTCCCTTTATAATCCTCCCTATGGGGAATGTAAGGGTTAGATTAACATTCTTTAGCATTTGCTTTGAAGGAGATAAGAGAACACCCCTCCCTAAAATGAATGGATAATTGTTTTCCAAGTAGAAGAGAAAGGTCATCTTACTGATAAAAGGAAAGCAATATTGAAGAAATATTAGAAAATTTATTTGAATATTTATGTGTTTTACAAATTAAAGTAGGAATCAATTTAGGAATTTTTTTTTAATTGTTGCATGTTTTAAACTTAGATTGCTGTAAATTAGATGAGATGCCTATTCATTTTATCATAGATTATGTATTTGAATCTTAAGAATTGTCTTGCTTCTTAATACACAAGAAGAGCTTATTTAAGAAAGCAGTTTGAAAATGCTTTGTGTTATTTCTGTAAATAATATACCAGAACTTAATTTTTATTAGAATAGACCAACTTTTTGCAAATCTGTTAAGGTTTTTATAATTGCTATGACTCTCTTTTTGTTGCCTTCATTTTTAAGGAAAACCTGAATTGCAACAAATCAAGAGAGAGAATTACAATGTAATAGGTAAATTAGTGGAAAAGGTCACTTGAGTTCTAAAATTATAAAGGAAATATTCTATGAAATGAATATGCTTTGGGATATGATTGAAATGTAGGATTTAAGCAAGCAAAAGAAAAGATAGATAGTCTGAGTAAAGGATTTTGGTGATTTGAAAAACGAGACACAAGAAAGTGTGATTTTAAGACCACTAAAGAAATAGATAGAGATATTAAAAGATAAGTAAGGTTTGGGTTTTCAAACCATAAGAAAGATGTATAAATTGAAAAGAAGATTTAAGATTTTGATAAGTTTTAAGGAAGCTTTGGCTTTATTCAAGTGGGAAGGTTGTGAAAAATTTTATGTATTTATTTTATGTAAATTATAGTAGTAATTAAAATATATATTACAGCTTGACCATAAAAATCAACAGAAAAAATTATAGAGGATTAGGAGTAAACTGATAAGAAATAGGTTCTTCCTGAGATGATAGAAAACAGATTTGAACTAAATTTTAATGTGCTCTTAAGTGTGATAATTGAGGTAGATTAAAACATAATATCAGACTGACACTTTAAAAATCTTTGACAGTGGATTGGCTGGAAAAAAATGGATACCATAATATGAATTGTTTGGAATAAGTAGCCCTTCTTGTATAAAATTAATACTAAATAATTAAAATTATAAATTTAGATCCTGTGTGATACCATTTGGAAAATAGATACAGATATAATTTACTCAGGTCTTCTTTTAAGTGAATAACTTCTCTCCTAATAAGATGTTTATGATGTCAGAATTTATTATACTATTTGGCATTAAGACAAATTGGGAAAATGTGTAGATCTGACCATTTGTTAACTGGGTGATCTTAAACCAAGTTACCCCAGTTTACCAATCTGTAATGTGGATAAAGATAATGCTTCATATTGATTTGATAATTCATTGTATTAGAACTATATGTAGAATTGTAAATTCCTTTTAGATCAGTATTCTTTTGGATTATAGATTTGATTGTTAGTAGATTGATTTTAAATATTTGAAACTGCTTGTTTAGAAATTCAATAGATAATTATAATTTTTTACTGTGAATTTTGGCCATTATGTTTAGTTCTAATATTGTGCAAATCAAGAACCATTCCACAAGGATTCTGTCTGAGAAAAAGGGGGCCTTGCCCTGACCACACAAAAATCTATCATCTAGAATTCTAGGATAAGAAAGTCCAAAGCAATAGCCTATAATATTTAGCCCAGCATATTATAAGTAACTTAATAACTACAGGTGTGAATTCAAATTGGTAAAGCAAAAACTTCATTATTTTATCTGATAAGATATTTAATACCTGCTATTTGGGAGAGACCTGTTTCACCTCTGCTGGTGACTTGGTATAAGGTCTTACAATGTTCAAGTACTAGAAATACTGAGTGCTAGAAGATTTAGAGGTGAAAAAACCATCTTCCCACCTACACACAATAAGAAAATTTCAGATTATGTCAAGGAAATAAATTCCACCAAATGTGTTTAATTGTATTAAAGCTATTTGTGGTAGTGTTATTTTTTTTATTTAAAGTTAATTTGGAAATGTATTTGAATTAATGTTATCTGATTTCTTTTAATTCTTGTTCTATGATATTGCATTCTAAATTATATTGTAATTATAATGCAGATTCTAAGAAACCATTATATAAGAAACACTGGAAAGGAACTTCTATCAGCCCTGCTAAACATGTTTTGTAATGTTTTGAAGTATTGAAATTTAAGAAACTAGAAATTTCCATCTTTACTTATAGTTAAGAAATTAGTTATAACTATTTGCCTGTCACTTATGAAAGGTATAAAATTGTTTACTAAATTATTGAGTTATTGTCATGATGTTAAAATGTACATTCTAAAAGGAATATTGATAATTACTATGAGAGAAAAGGCACAAAATCTCCTTATTTGCTTGAGACCATCTGCTTAAACAGAACCAAAAAAATCTTATCTTATCAACTCTGTACAAGACCAATAGCTTTATGAAGTATCATGTAGTAGTATGAAAGAGTATGGGGGTAGTAATTTAAAATTTATGGTAATTCAGAATTTATTTTTAGTAGTTAAGAATTTGCTTACATCTAGAGAGGTTGATTTATACTGAAGTTACACACTTTAACCAACTTAGTGTTAACAAACTCCAGTTTTATTTTTTGTTTTAAGGGTTGAATAAGAAATAGATATCTGTCACTCTGGAGGTTTAGAGTGATCACGTATTCACTATCTATGTAAATTTACAACATATATTTTTAATTACATATATATTATTTATTTTCTTGTTTTCTCAAAAGTTTTACTCTAATTTTAAAACTCAAATTTCAATTACATTAAAATTATTAGGTATGATTAATTCATAACTTCCCTCAAGGGAAGTACAGATTGCCGAACATCTAGTAGTCCTATAAAACAGTTAACAAAATAGTTTTTGTAACAAATAACCTCTAATACATAAATGACTTACTTCACTTTAAAGTTGTCAAGTTAACTTCAATTGTTGCAAAATATCCTGAGATAGGATATGTAAATATATTAAGTAATCAATTTCAAAATAGTGCATATCAATTAAGTTGGTTTTAGTAAAATATGTTTGTACCACAGGATGTGCTTTACAAGCAGATGTTATTTCCACATTAAATAATAAACCTAAATAAAATTGATTTTTCCATCAAAGTTACACAAAA
Source organism: Myrmecobius fasciatus (assembly GCA_023553655.1). Classification (NCBI taxonomy): domain Eukaryota; kingdom Metazoa; phylum Chordata; class Mammalia; order Dasyuromorphia; family Myrmecobiidae; genus Myrmecobius; species Myrmecobius fasciatus. Next base: position 200,086 of record JAJPUD010000982.1, read on the forward strand.
TATTTCATAAGTAAGTCAAGCTTTCCTGTATGTTTTTCTGACACTGTACAGTAATGACAGGGTAATGGGAGTGAGTTCTATTAGATATTTTAGCATTCATATTGATGTTAAATTCAATTCAACCTTACTCAAACATCTCCTACATGCTAGTCACTAGTAATACAAAGATATAAATGGAATAATTCTTGCCTTCAGGGAGCTTATATTCTTCTTGAAAAATGCCATATACATATATGTATCTAAGTAAATGTAAATCATATATAAAATTATGCAAATTAATTTTGAGGAGAGGTGGGATTCATTAAGAAAAACCTTGTGGAGGAGATTGTTCCTGAATTGTGCTTTGTAGAAAGCCAAGGATTTTATAAGGTAGAAGTGAAAAATGGTTACAATCCAAATATGTGGGATCATCTAAGTAAATGTACAGAGGCAAGACAGGAAAGATCAAAAAAGTGATCCCTCCTCAAATTTCTCACAAGCATTCTATCTGAATCCCTCTTTTGTGCTTACCTCACCTAAAATTGTATCATAATTATTTTTAAATATGCCATTCTCCTTTCCCTACCTCATTGATTCTAAACTCCTTGAGAGCAAAAATTTTGTCACATCTCTCATTGTATTCTCTTTATTGAAAGATTCAACATTTCCAAAACCAAGATCTTTCTCTAATCTACAAAGCCCGTCTTTCTCCATAACTTTACCATTTCTGTTGAGGGCACCACTTCTTCCCAGTCATCCACCTCTCAAGTCACTCTTGATTATTTCTTGTTCCCCATATCCTTCATCCAAACACTTTTCATGTTTTGATGATCTTGCCTATAAAATGCTTTTTCCAGGCATCTTTTCATTTCTGCTTCCACTAAGAAACACCCAAATTTAGGTCTTTATCATCCCTTGCCTAGACCATTAAAACTGACTTCTAAATAGACTTGTTATTTTTGGTTTTTTATTTTCTACAATCCATTCTTCACACAGATTTACACGTATAAAAAAACCTAATGTATAATCTAAATCAATTGAATCATATTTAAGAGCCTACTAGGTATATTAAGTGTTGAAATAGATAGAAAAGATGAAAGAGTCCTTGCCCTTTAAGAGCTTGCATTCTAATGAAAGAACACAGCATGTGTATGAGTAATTAAATTAAAAGAATGTAATAATTTACAAAATTATTTCAAGAGTGTAGGAGCACTATCAGGTTATCAGGAAAGACATTACATGGATGAGGTACCTGAGTTATACTTAGAAAAAAGCTAGGGATTCTGTGGGGAATGGGATTTCTTGTATAGGAAGCAGTTGGCAAGCCATTATAAGTAAAAGAGAGAGTACTTAAAGAGATATTAAATTTAGATATTAAACAAGACCAGAAAGATTCATATAAACCATTTTATTGAATGTTTTAAAGGCAAGGCTGAGGATTGTGTATTTTATCTTAAAGGAAATAGAAAGCAACTGCAGATTTTTAGAAGTGTGACATTTTGACAGAGATGATAGATTCAAAGTACAGACTGAAGCATCTTCCTCTTGTGGGTGGTCAATGTGGAAATTTCCTCGGTTATACATATTTATAACAGAAGTTCTGGTTTTTGTTTCTTTTTCAGGGGGGTAAAGTGGATGAGTAGAATAGAAGGAAGATTTTTGTTCCCTGAAAAAAAATTAATTTTAAGAGATAGGTAGAGGCTCAGTCATATCTATGTTTTAGTTAAATATATATGTACACATATATTACATATGTGTTTGTGTTTACCCACTTGATAGTTTTGTAGAGAATGACTCAGGGAAAAAAAAAAAAAACTTCAGAACAAGAGTGTTATATTAAGTTAGTTAAACATGACCAGAGCTTGAACTAGAGCACAAGTTATCTGAGCAAAGAAAAGGAAATGAATGAGAAAAGGTAATGGATATTCTGAAGGCAATATCAGTAACATATTGGAAATGTTTGGGAGGAGTGTGAAATTAAAGAAAGAATTAATGATGGCAGCACTGTTGTGAGTGCTAATGAAGAAGAAAAGGAGGAGGAGGAAGAAAAAGAGAAGCAGAAGAAGAAAGGAAGAGGAAGACAATGGAGGAAGAGGAAGAGCCGGAGGAGGAACAGCAAAAAGAAAATATAAAGAGTTCAGTTTTGGATATGTTCAGTTTGAGATTCCACTAAAATAGCCACATGAGAAAATCCATTGTTGATGGGGTACTAAAACCCAGAAGACAGTTTAAAGCTACATAAATAGATTTAGAAGTCATCGATATAAACATCTATATAGAAATGATCATTGAATCTATGAGAACTAATGAAGTCACTAATATAGAAATTAGAGAGAAGACCAGGAAAGGATCTTAAAGACTCCTCAAATCTAAAGAGACAGTGTTATCTTACCCTGAACTGTAGGTTTATCTATTTTGCACCATTCTCTAGTGATCTGATACATTTAAAATCTTAGGTAGGGAATAAGTCTATCAGTTGTGAAAGATCTTGCTGTTTTCTATTCCCTTTACCATCTTTCCCTCCATCATCTTTCCCTCCATGTCCTTCTGTCTCCCCATTGATTTTACAAATACAGTGGGGCAGGAGAATAGTCAAATGTTTGTTTAGGTGTGATAGCCATTTGCTAAGGGAATGTTATTTTAAAGGGAAACTTCTTTTCCATGTAGATAACAGAGATCAGGTACACTGATAAAAGTAAAATTTCAAAGGCAAAAAAAAAAAAAAAGAAAGAACAAGGAAAAGTAATTTTCAGAAATAGGAGACTTTCAAGGAGGGCAGTTCTATGCATTATGTCTCACTCTAGAACCCATCATATTAGGTCAATAAGTATAGTGATGAGGGTATATTAGAAAAGGGACAAGATTACAGAAAAATAGTAGAAAGACAAAAAAGGAATATTTCTCCTTAAGTCATGCTGACATAATTGCACTGAAAATAACAAAGTATGATGATATTAATAGTGTGCATTTATACTGAACTTTGAGACTTAAAAATGTTCTACATGTTTGTTTTACTGCGTGCTTACAACAATCACAGGGGTTGTGTTATTTTTATACTCATTTTATAGATGAGAAAACTGAGGTAGACATAGGTGTGCTAACTTCCCCAGAGTCATAAAATTAATAAGTGTCTGAGGCAAGATTTGAATTTAGGTCTTTCTGATTCCAGGTCTAGAGATCTATCCATTGCACCATTCAGCTTTCTATAATGTAGAAAATTTGGAAACTAGTGGTTCAAAATATTACTATCACCTCAAATATAGTTGCTTTGTCAGTTCCTTTTCATTATCATTAGGGAATTCCATGGAAGAGCTATTTTGGAAAATGTGAAAAAAAATTTTTAAAAAAAGTTAACACGCAGAAAAGTATAAAGAATTACAAAAGGATATCTTGGTACTAAAGCATTAGATATGAACTTAATGAATTTAAGTCTTGAAGCCCTTAAGAGAGTAAGACAAGCCACCTTCTTCTCCCCTAAACTGAATATGCCTTATTATTGCACAGTCAATCTGGGGCATAAATTTCAAATCATAAAAGCTAAATTGTATTCACAGCATCTTAGCATTCACAGCCATAAATAAAAAAAAAAGTTGAGCATCTGGAGCCAGAGGAAATTAAAATTTAGAAGGTACTGTACTCCTTCAGACGCCCAGAAGAAAGCAACTTCTGAAGTAGTTAGCAAGAACAGTTAAAATATAAAACTATAATGACATCATTCTTCACTATCCACTCCTTTATAGATAAATTTCTCTATCTCAAATTCCTGCCAATGACCTTCTGCTATTCCACAGTCTTCTATCATAGGCACTAACATCCCAGTATTGCATGGATCTTGGTGTACCTGTTTCTCACCACCTCAACTGAATTTATTTTTAAAATCTTAGGTAAGGGCACCTTTCATACTGCTTACTGTCAATGCATTCCATGTCCCTTTCCCAGATTACCAAACTTGATAGTTATATCTCTAAAAGTACTAGTTCTCTTTATGGGTCAAAAAGATAGCAATAATAGCAACACTGAAATCAAAGTCAATACTTAGCTTTTCTCTCAAGAGGTTAATTACAGCATTTTTGTTTAATGAGAGTGGGTCAAGATGGTTTTCTTTGGGGATCAGAGCTCTAAGAAAGTTAACAAATTTTAATTGATAGAATTGGGAATGATTTAACTTTGTAAAGTTTAAAGAACTTCTGCTTCTGCTTCAAATGAGCAAGTCAGTAGAAAAAATAAGTCCTAACTATAGCTCATTCTTTCTGTTTGGAAAGCTCACTTGCCCTAGGACCAGCTTGATCCTCTGGAGTTGAAATTTGAATGATTTCAGGGGAAGAAATCCAGAGGAATAAAGTATTGGAATGGGTAAGTGAATCAGATTCTTTCACCCCATGTACAGTGATGGCTTTTCAAACTCTGTCCCTATATTTGATTGCAATTCATATTTCACTAAAATTCAATTGACTGATTATGTGGACCTCTGAGACAGAAGGACAAGGGAGAGAGAAAGCCATAAGCCATGGAACCTGTGTGATTTTGATTAAATTACCTAATCCCTTTGAGACTCCATGAAGTTATCATCCAAAAGGATCCTTCCATCTCTAGAATTTTATGCTTCTAAGATGGTAAATTCTAAGTCATCAGCTCTGTGAGGATATGTTAAGAATTTTCCATTTGAATCCCTGGTGATTGGGGTTAACTATTTAACATTTATTTATTCATTCATCAAACCTGTATTATGCCCCTACTATATTTTAGGAACTATTTTAGGCAATGAGTATTCAGAAACAAATTTCCAACAGTCATCCCTTAAGAAGCTTTTAAGAATGTACATAACTACAAAATAACAAAATAAATACAATGTAATTTTCTTAAAGTACAAGTAGGATGTAGTGCTAACATCTGGAAAGATCAGAAAATGCCTTAAGTATCACTTGAACTGAACTGTGAAGGAAGCTAGGGGTCCCAATAGGAGTAGATGAGGCAAGAAGGCATTCCAGAAAGGGGAAACAAATTGAACAAAAACATGGAGACAAGCAATGAATAGTAATGGATGTGAGATGACCAGCAAATCGGCTTTGGATCAATAAGATGAAATAAAATGAAACTAGTCTTGACTGGGTAGAGCCAAATTGTACAGGGCTTTGAACATCATATCAAAGTATTTGTTTTTTACTCAGAACAAGGAAGGAATGATTGAATGAACAAATATAGTAAAGGATTAAGCACTAATCAAATATTTATAGTTTGCCAAGAACTATACCAAGTGCTAGGGATAAAATTTAAAAGAGAAATACTAGCAGCTCTCATGGAATCCATCTTCTAATTAAGTATATATGTAAAATTTCATAATGTGTATATATGAATTTTAAACTATGAGAACTAGGGCACATAATGTATCTAAAGCTTTAAACTATGCAAAATGCTTTGCATTTGTGATCTCAGTTTAATCTTAGAATACAGGTGTTATTTTTATATTTATTATACAAATAAAGAAAATCAGACTGATAGAATGTGAGTGATTTACTCAGTGTCGCCCTGCAAGCATCTAAGACAGTTTTAAAACTGAGGTGCCCCTGATTCCATGTCTGGCACTTTATCCATTTCATCTAGTTGCTCATATAGGACAGTTCAGCTTCAGGTCAGACGGAAAAGCCTGGTGTTCTCTAGGGTAATGGAAGTCTTTTTAATTCACTGCTCATCCAAATTATATGAGCAGTCATATACCCTTTTTGGGCATGGTGGAATTACAATTGGAGAGACCTACTCTGTGATTTTTGAGAAAAAGGGACTGGAAACAATAGCCAAAATAGAGCATGAGCTCTGATACTCTTTCATAGTGAGGATGGAGTAAAAGGCGAGCATCCAGTTTAAAAGGAGAGCCTAACATTGGAAAACGGTTAGTAGGCTAAAGAATGGGAAAGGAAGTGCTCCTCATGGCCTGTCCTGACTGAATCCTCTAGTATCTGTTGGGATTGTCAGGTAGGCCAGAGTGTTTTACATTGCATAAGTGTTTTATTTTGTAATCCTGTTTTTGCTTTATGAATTTAGAAACATTAATCTAAGGTTTCCCCCATTCCTCTTCAACTCCATCAGACAGCCAGAGGGGTCCATGGCACCAAAAGGGTAAGGATTCCTGTTGTTTAAAAATAAAGGGGCCCTATGAAGAGTGTTTCATTATAAAGGTAAGGAAGTGATAAATACCTATAATCTTGAAAATGCTCTGTGTGGCAAGCTTTTCTCCTGCTACATTGACAGATTTCTCTACATCAATATGTACTTTAGTCAAGTCCTAATTCTGTTAATTAGAAAGATGAAGTTTAGAATTTCCAGCCTAATCATGTGTAATGTTCAATTGGATCATGGTTGGAAAGGCCCTCAAAAATCTAGTTCAATCTCTTCACTTTGCAAATGAAAAAAATAAGACCCAAGGTCAAGGTGTGAAGTGCTGGAAGGTCAAAAAAAATATTAAGTGGTATGAAAGATTAGAACCTGAAGTTTTGGGGCAGTTTTTTATTTATTTTTTTTTACTCCAAATCCAGTACTAGTACTACTACTAAACTGTTGCAAAAAGAGGAAATCATACTTAAAATATAGTTAGAGTTCATTATTTAAAGGAATAAAGAGCCAGAGAAACTTTCTGATTTAGTCAAATCTGTACTTTAAGAATACCAATTTAGCAGCTTGTAAAGAATGGACCAGTAGGCCCCTGCAAATGAAATGTGTGCTAATTACCTCAACGCTCCATTAGCCCAGGTTCATGAATTCTGCAAATCAAGACTTGACCATGGATTTCATATTACAAAAGGGTTTTTTTAATGTGGCTTCCTTCCTTCGGGAAGTGATATGTGATTCTTGTTGGTGGGTAGATTGTATATTTGTATGTAAGCATCTTTCTTTACTTTATAGTGGAAAATATGGGTGATGTATCAACCATTTTATTGCTCTTTTTGTGGAACCATCTGACATGAGTGAAGACACTATGACATTAGAAATCAAACCATTTGATTTCCAATCCCAAGACAGACACTAACTAGCACGAAGACACAGAGGATTTCATTCAACCACCTTAACTTCAGCTTCCTAATTTTTAAAATGAAGGAGTAAGCTAAATTATCTGTAAGGTCCCTCCCATCTCTACCATTCTGTAATTTTAAAGTATACTAGGCACCTACTACAGTATCATACTCATGGTCAATTTTATGAAAAGTTGCACTCCCTTAAGATGATGGTGTAAAAGGCCAGAAGGTTAGGTGCTAATAAAAAAATACCAACAGATGATTTAATTGATTTCACCCTCATCTTGAAAAAGGGGACAATGAGGGAGTGGAGAGTGGAATCTCTGGATGTCCGCCAAGTCTGGCAGAAAGTTCTTTTGCCCAATTCCAAGGTATCAAGTCTTCCTGTACATGCTATAAAAGTACAAATAACAATAATGATATATGACAGAATTAATAGAGGATCCAAGGAAACTTTAGAATTTTGTTCATTTGGCTTCTCTGAACATCTGTGCTTAAGATGTGGGGAAAGAAAGGAGTTGAAAGCTTGCTAACATTTCCTTGATTTTCTCAATTCCTTCTCACAGCTTCCTGTTGGTTCAAATTGTTTTTTCCATTTTTCCTTAGCTCCTGAGGTTTTTTATGGTTCATCCAGCTTAATCATGACTTCCAAATTATGGCTAACATGCCTTGCTCCTTTCATAATCTCCAGTTGTCTCTTTTAAAAGTATTCTCCTCTCTCTGGATGGGCGTTACTTATCACTGAGCCAATGCCCAGTACTTTTGTTGGCCCCATACCATTGGTACTTCTTTCTCAGGCATGACTTTCTCTTGGCTACTAAGTTTCAGAACTGTATTAGAAGTCAAAACCTTATTCATAATGCAATGCTGTTTCCTTTATGCCATGCTGATTAAATATTCTGATGAAAGATGATGAATAGTTACCAAATACATGCTTTCACAAAGTAATAGATAATGAGAGTAGTCATAGCTCCGTTTGTACAGTCTTTATGGGTAGCAAAGAGCTTTTCTCACTGCAATACTACTAAATAGAGATTACAAATTCTGTGATTTACATTTTATCTTTTTATTTTTGTTTTTTTTATGGTTCCCATTTTATAGATGAGAAAATAGAAACACATACATTAAACAATTGTTCACAGGCACAAGCTAGTAAGTGACAGAGTAAGGACTCAAATCTAGGTGTTTTAATTTCAATTCCAGGGTTCTTTTCACTAAATGACACTAGGAACTCAATAATTTTTTGGTAAATTGAATCTAATAGGTTACAAATTTTTAAGGAATTAAAATATGATAAAAATTACTCAATGTTATAACCATAAAATCTAAAATTTTCATATCCTCACTTTGTGTATGAGAAAACCAATATCCAATACACATTAATTTCCATTCCATGCTGACTTTCTCTTTCTGTCTCCCATATAACAGCATTTCTCATCTGCCTGTCTTTGCACTAATTATTCTCTATGCCTAGAATACATTTCTTTCTCTCCTCTAATTTGTAGACTCCTTTAATTTCTATAAGATTTTCCTTCCACTATAACAATTTAATTCAGAGGATACTTGTGACTCCAAGATTTAGGGTAGAGGTCACAATAATGTACAATATCATTTCTGAACACCTATAATCATAAATTTACATGCCCAATATGTGGCTCAACATCTTTAAACAATAATACCAAATGATATTATCACACTCACTTATTCTAACCTCAGTCGTGTATTAGACTAATAAGAACTCCAATCCTTGTTTACTATTTCTTCTCTCAGAACTTAGTAGTATATCTTAGCTTGGGCTGGGAAGTAGGTTGACAAGTTCTAGAAATGCTTTGGATTTTTAGTCAGAAGACTTGAATTTATTTGATTCTTTACTTTAACATGTCTAGCTGTTTGATTGCAGTTTCTTTAGATATTCAGCTTTTTCATCCATAAAAATGGAATTAATGGAATTAAATGGCCTCACCATGTATCTAATGGTATTATTCTGAGGAAATCTTTTGGGTTAACAATCTACCAAGATGAGTGGAGTTGGGGAAGACATAAGTTTTTAACATAAAATTATGGGAGTAGGTACTTTACCTGAGGTTTTATCTTTATCTTTTTTTTTTTTAGGCAATTGAGGTAAGTGACTTGACCAGGGTCACACAGTTAGGGAATGTTAAGTATCTGAGACTAGATTTGAACTCAGGTCTTCCCGACTTCAGGGCTGGTGCTCTATCCACTGAGCCACTTAGCTGCCCTGGTTTAGCTTTATCTTAAACAAAGATAGGCATACAGCACAATGATCTTGTCTTCTCCAGGTCTTCCTAAGAATATTGGAAAGCTCCCACAGGGACTTTACCAACATCTAGATTAGAAATAATCAGAATGTTTTCACAAAATTTTTCTTCCCAAAATCCTATGTCTTCAGCTACATGAAAATTGTAAATTCTGTCTTTTATACACTTAATGCTCTTACATTCTTGCCTGGGGTGCTCCATATGGTGGGATAAAAATAAAAATTTGATTAATTATATATTATCTAACCTCAAGTCATTCTTTTCCTTATACAGATAGAAGGAAATGTATCCAGAGAATTGGACCCAGGTAACAGAATTTGTGCTGATGGGTTTCCCTGGTAGCTGGACCCTACAGTTCATGCTGTTTCTGGGACTTCTGGTGACATATGTAGTGACAGTCATGGGAAATTTGATCATCATTGTGCTTAGCTGTTCTGACCACCGCTTGCAAACTCAAATGTATTTTTTCCTGAGAAATCTCTCTGTCCTGGAGCTGGTGTTGGTCTCTGTTGTTGTCCCTAAGATCCTGGTCAGCATCCTCACCAGAGACTACTCAATCTCCTTTGCTGGCTGCATCACACAATCCTACCTCTATTTCCTTCTGGGCACCACTGACTTTTTTCTCTTGGCAGTCATGTCTCTGGACCGCTATCTAGCCATCTGCCGTCCATTACACTATGAGACCCTAATGACTCGTCCCATCTGTGTCTGGCTAGTAATGGCTTCCTGGATTGCTGGTTTCTTATGGGTGCTCTCTCCTACCATCCTCATGGCTAGCTTGCCTTTCTGTGGCCCTAATGCCATTGACCACTTCTTCTGTGACAGCTGGCCACTTATGCGGCTCTCTTGTGGGGATACCCAACTTCTGGAGTTAGTGGCCTTTATACTTTCAACAGCTGTTCTTCTGGGTTCCCTGGTAGCGACTTCTATCTCCTACGCCTGTATCCTTGCTACTGTCTTCCAGACTCCAACAGCCACAGAACGAAAAAAAGCCTTTTCTACTTGTACTTCACATCTTACTGTGGTTGTCATTGTTTATGGCAGCTCCATCTTCCTTTATATTCGCACATCAGAAGCTCAATCTATGCTTCTTAACAAAGGGGTCTCAGCTCTGGGATGCATCATCACCCCACTTCTGAATCCATTCATCTTCAGTCTCCGTAATGATAAGGTAAAGCAGGCCCTAGGAGATGCTTTAAGATGGTACAAGAACATAGGAGCCAGAAGGTTGTAAGGATCTTGGAAGCTGGAGAAAGAGAGTGATACTAAAAGTCCCAGGTAACTTGGTATTACTGTCTCGTGAAGTCAAAGAAGAGACTTCATCCATAAACAACGAAATTCATGACTTAGACCTGTTTTCAGCCATCATAAGATAAGGCAATTATCATCAATAGTCATCTTTCAATTGGAGACATAGAATTGTGCTTGGATGAGCTCTGAGCTTGGAGTCAAAAGGCTTTTTTTCAGTCCCATTTCTTCCACTTAATACATATGTGACATAAGGCTAAATAAGTTTCCACCTGAAACTGCTTCTTCATTTATAAAAATGAGGAAGATGGTCCCTTCTAGAGGTAAAATTCTCTAACTCCTCAATACTGATACAAGTCACATAAAGAACCTAACTAGAAAACATTAGCCATGGGGCAGCTAGGTGGCGCAGTGAATAGAGCACCAGCCCTGAAGTCAGGAGGACCTGAGTTCAAATGCGATCTCAGACACTTAACATTCCCTAGCTGCGTGACCCTGGGCAAGTCACTTAACCTCAATTGCCTCAGCAAAAAGAAAAGAAAAAGAAAACATTAGCCATGGGGTAGAGAATGATAACTTCATGCAAATATCAGTTGGGGTGCAAGGTATTAATCATGGGGTATAGCATATTCTAGATGGAATTGAATTTAGAAATCCTTTACTCCAGAGATAATCTCAAGTGTCCCACATTGTTTATCATGATAAAAATATTATCCAAAACAAAGTGAGGTTCTGGTGGGCAGAGACAAGCTGGAAGAATAGAGGTAACCACCCAGCTGAATTCTCTCAACATTTACTTCCAAATAACTCTAAAATAACACCTGGAATCAAATTCCGGTGCAGCAGAGCCCACAAAAGATTGGAGTGAGACTTATTCTGGCTTAAAAAAACTTTAAAAAATGAGAAATCTGTGTCACTAGGGTGGAGGAGTTCACATAATGGTGACACCAGTGGCCTTAACAGCAGCAGCTTTGGAAGTTCTCAACCAGAAACAGTAAGTAGTTCATAAGTGATCAGAAAGAGAGTACAGGAGTCCCTTTCCTAACCCAAGGGGCAGATGGTGCTGATTGGAAATTCTATTGTCCTTATGCAGTTCTGGATCACAGTTGCAGTGCAGAGAGGAGTCAGTCAAAAGAGAAGAGATGCCTTCGTCACAGTACCAAAGCAGAAGGTAATGCTAGCCTTTGAGACTGCAGGGAACCAGAAACCCTTCCTAGAGAAAGACCAAAATGCAAACCAGGAGAGCAGTGATCATACTTCTCTCCGTATCACATCACCTTGGAAGTGCAAAAACTTACACTCCCCAGAACTAGCTCTGAAAACAGCAGTACAAAAAAATTTGAACCTTGGGACGGCTTCTTCTCAACCACAGGTGAGCAGAGTCCAACTTAACATAAAGTTCAAAATCAAAAATAGGCTGGAAAATGAGAAAACAACAACAATAAAAAGAAATTACTAAGGTAACAAAGAAGACCAAGACATAAACTCAAAAAAAGACAACAATGTGAAAATAGCTACCCAAAATCCTCAAAGCAAAAGGCTATTTAGACCCAAAGCCTACAAGAACTCTTGGAAGAGTTAAAGAAAGAGATAAAATTGCTATAGGAAAAACTGGAGAAAGAAATGAGAATGCTATAAGAAATTTATGAAAAGATGAAAAATGACTTCACATAAAAGGCATAAAAATACTAAAGAAAATTACACTTTAAAAACAGAATTGGCCAAGTAGTAAAGAAAATGCAAAATCTCACTGAGGGAATTAATTTCTTAAAATTAGAATTGAACAATCGGAAGCAAGTAACTCCATGAAACATTAAGAAACCAAAAAAAAAAAAAAAGAAAAAAGAAATTCAAAAGGGTTGAAAAAATGGAAGAAAATGTACGATTTTTTATCAGAAAAATAAGTGACCTGGAAAATAGTTTGAGAGAGAGTTTAAGAATTATTGCACTCGGGGCAGCTAGGTGGTGCAGTGGATAGAGCACCAGCCCTGAAGTCAGGAGGACCTGAGTTCAAATCTGATCTCAGACACGGAACAGCTGTGTGACCCTGGGCAAGTCACTTAACCCCAATTGCCTCAGCAAAAAAAAAAAAAAAAAATTATTGCACTCCCTAAAAGTCATGATCAAATAAAAACCTTAGACATTATATTTTAATAAATTATCAATGAAAATTGCCATGATATCTTCACTCCAGAAAGCAAAAATACACATTGGAATATGATCTTCCAGAAAGCAAAAGAGCTAGGATTACAACCAACAATAATCTACCCAGTAAAATTGAATGTAATTCTTTGAGGGGGGGAAGTATGGATAAAATAGAGGATTTTCAAGCATTCCTCATTTAAAAAAATTAAAGCTGCATAGAAAATTTGACATTTAAACAGAACACTCAAAAGAAACAGAAAAGGGTAATCATGAAAGAGTAACAAGGGACTCAATAAAATTAAACTATTTACTTTTCTCTATAAGAAGATGATATCTCAAAGAAGTCAAAGAAAAAGTAAAAGGACCTATATATGCACAAAAATATATAGCAGCTCTTGTGGCAAAGAAATGGACATCAAGAGGATGCTTATCAATTGAGGAAGACTGAATTAGTATGGTATATAATTGTGATGGCATATTATTATTCTATGGAAAATTGCAAGGAGGAAGTGGTTTCAGAAAAAAAAACATTGCAAGATTCATGTGAATTGATGCAAAAATGTGAGAAGAACTAGGAAATCACTATGCACAGTAATAGCAAAGTTAAAAAGATGATCAGCAGTGAAAGATGTGGCTGCTTTGATCAATACTATGGTCCAAGACAATTTCAAAAATTCATAAGGGGGGGGGGAATGCTATCTATCCACTTCCAGAGATGGAACTGATGAACTGTGACTACAAATTGAAGTATAATTTTTTACTTTGTTTTTCATACTTGTTTTGAAATATAAACATATTTTGCATGATTTCACATGTATAATTGATATATTACTTGCCTTCTCAGTGGGTGGGGGTGGGTTGGGAAGAATAAAGAATTTACAACTCAAAATTTAAAAAGAATAATATAAATAAATAAATGTGTCACGAAAGGTTCTAAACTTCATCATAAATAGCACAAAGATAACCAGAAAATTCAAATTTTCCAAAACTTCCCTTCTCTATATTTTCCCATATTGCTCTCTATATCTAGAATACCATTTTCCCTATCACTGTTAGAACTGCACCCCCTCTTTCAACACTCAATTCAAAAAATACTTCCACCATAAAGATTTCCCTGATTTTTCTGACTATAAATAGCAATTCCCTTCTCAGACCTCATTTGGTAGTTTATATTGGTCTTATGAATTAATTATATTCTTTTTTGCATGACAATTGTATTCATGTCTTCTTTCCATTACTGAATTGTAAATTTTTGAAGAAATGATGTCATATTAATATTTGCTATCATTCTCAGCACTTATTGTAGTAACTTGTGCTTAATGGTCAATAAGTGGGTGTTTTTGGAACATTGGATACGTAAATAATAATTACAGCCTACTTTACACTGGGGGTTGGTGCTTGATTCTTACTGACCAAGAATTCTCTAAAATATAAAGAAGATAGAAAGAAATGGGAAAGTAGAGAAAAAAAATTAAGTAAAAAGTCAACTAGAAATTAGATCAAAAAATAAACAAAAGGAATGAGAAAGGTAACTTCCTATGTACTCTATTAATGATTTTACTATAGTCATTAGAGAGTAACAGTAGTTATAGACAGAAACAATAATTCAAAGGAGCTGATATCTAAGAAGTGAAGCAGCAATAAAAACACATGTTCAAGATATCTGTATGTGAACATACAAAATATACTAGTGCTTCTGGAAAATGAAGGTAAATTTCAAATCATAGATATCACTAGGATGTAGTGATGTGGGGCTCATGAAAGCCCCACTTATATAAGTATATACTTATACATGGATTTAACTCATTAAAAAGGAATTGATAAGAGAAGACGTGTGAACTAATGCAAAATGGAGTGAACAAAACTAGGAGAACAATACTATAACAAAACAACCAACTGTGAAAGACCTAGATACTTTGATTAATAAAATGTTATACAAGAAAGCCATAAAATTTATAATGCAAAATACAATATACAGAGAGAGAAATGATGGACTCTGGGTACAAATTGAAGTGTTTCTTTCTATTTTTTTTTTGCTTTTTTGCAACATGGCTAATACAGAAGTATGATTTACATGGCTTCACATGTATAACAAGTTATCATATTGTTTGTTTCTCAATAATTGGGGAAGAAGAGAATTTGGAAATCAAAATATAAAAAAGAATGCTTAAAGAAGGAATATATGATAAATTGAATAATGTGATTAGCATTGACTAATTTTTATTTTTTTATAGAGCTTTTTATTTACAAAACATATGAGTGACCTTTCAACATTGACCTTTGCAAAAAAAACTTTTTTTCCCCAAGCTTTTCCTTTCCTTCCCCCCACCCCCCACCCCTAGATGACAGGTAATCTAATACATGCTAGATAGGATAAATTATATGACAAATACAATACATGTATACATATCTATACAGTTATCTTACTGCACCAGAAACATCAGATCTAGAAAGAGAAGAAGAAAAAAACAACCTAAGAAGGAAAACAAAATGCATGGAAATATTCACAGAAAGTGTTAAAATGCTGTGTGGTGGTTCACTCTCAGTTCCCACAGGCCTCTCTCTGGATGTATATGACTATCTTCATCGCAGTACAACTGGTTTGAATCACATCATTGTTGAAGAGAACCATGTCCATCAAAATTGATCATCGTATAGTCTTGTTGCTGTGTATAATATTCTCCTGGTTCTGCTGATTTCACTCAGCATCAGTTCATGCAAGTCTCTCCAATCCTCTCTGAAATCCTCCTGTTGGTCATTTCTTACAGAACAATAATATTCCATAACATTCATATACCATAATTTATTCAGCCATTCTCCAATTGATGGGCATCTTTTCAATTTCCAGTTTCTTGCCACTACAAAAAGGGCTGCCACAAACATTTTTGCACATGTGGGTCCCTTTCCCTCCTTTAAAATCTCTTTGGGATATAGGCCCAGTAGAAATACTGCTGGGTCAAAGGGTATGCACTGTTTGATAACTTTTTGAGCATAGCTCCAAATTGCTCTCCAGAATGGTTGGATCCGTTCACAGTTCCACCAACAATGTATCAGTGTCCCAGTTTTCCCACATCCCCTCCAACAGTTATCATTATCATTTCCTGTCATTTTAGCCAATCTGACAGGTGTGTGGTGGTATCTCAGAGTTGTCTTAATTTGCATTTCTCTGATCAATAGTGACTTGGAGCACCTTTTCATGTGACCAGAAATAGTTTCAATTTCTTCATCTGAAAATTGTCTGTTCATATCTTTTGACCATTTGTCAACATTGACTAATTTTTAAAAGTTATTATTATGTGAAGAAAGTGAGTATGTCAAATAGTGAAAATTGTAAATTTGAATGAGAAAGAACTGATCATGAACTTGGAGTCAGGTTGCTAGCTGCATGCCCCAGGAATCTGTCCATGGTCCTGAGCTGGTCAACAATTTTTTTAATTGACTTGTAAGGCATAAAATGGCATGATTGACAAATTCTCAAATAATACAAATCTGTGGGAATAGTTTTTAAAAATTAATATCCAAAGAATTTCTAGCAACTATAACAATTTGTATGTAATAAAGATAATTGCAAAGAGTTACATTCAATTTTATAAAATTAAATTCATCAGCAGAATAAAGAGAAAACTTGACAAGAAAGTTATTTGTCTGAAAGTAATTTAGTAGAAATGGAGGAGTGAATGCTCTTTATGAATCAATATTATGATGTGGTAGCTAAAAATGTAGAAATCAATCTTAGGCTATTATGTTAATATGAAAAGACTATGACTAGGGAAATGACAGTATCATCCTCCACATTCCAGTCTGATTAAAACATACCTAGATGACTATGTTCTATTTTACAAACCACATTTTATGTAGGACATTGAAAACTGTGCCTAAAGAACATAATTAAGATGTTGAAGAACTTTAAGTCCATGCTGTATAAGAATTTAGTGAAGGAACTGAGAATATTTAGCATGAAGAAGAATAATTTCACATGGGTACAATAGCTGTCTGAAGACCTAGTACCTGGAAAAAAAAAGATTAGACTTGTTCTATGTGACTCTAATGGACAGAACTCTGAACAATGACCAGAAGTAACAAAATGGTGAATATTTACTTGGTCTAATCTCTAACATTTAAAGCTATCAAAAAAAGAAATGGTGGGGCAGCTAGGTGGCGCAGTGAATAGAGCACCAGCCCTGAAGTCAGGAGGACCTGAGTTCAAATCTGATCTCAGACACGTAACAGCTGTGTGACCCTGGGCAAGTCACTTAACCCCAATTGCCTCAGCAGCAAAAAAAAAAAAAAAGAACTGGTATTCCTCTAGAGAATGTAGGTTTCCCTTCAATCCAAGTCTTCAAGAAAATGGTAAATAACCAGGTATTGTAGGAATAGGATAGAGGAGATTCTTATTCAGTTAGGATTAAATTAGATGGTGACTGAGGCTCTTTTCTTCCAGAAAGATTCTCTGATTCTGAAAAATGATAGAAGTCTACAAAAAAGTTACTATGAAAAAAATCTGACCATTTAGTAACTGTAAGCAAAAATATAATTAACTATGTAAGTAAACAATAAAAAATTAATGTTAACTCAAAAGAAGCTTGGTATCCAGAAAGAAAGTATCACTGTAGTCTCTGTTTATCAGACCATTTCTATAGTCTGGTGAGACTATAGTCTTGGATTCTAGAAATAATTTATTCTTTATCCTTGGGAGAAAATCATTCCACCTCCTAATAAATGATTTAAGAGAAGGAACTAGGCTTAGTCTGATAAATATACTAAATTTTGGAAGGACAGATTTTAAAGAAGTCAGAGAAATAATAGCACTTTACTTTGCATCTTCTACCATCCCTTTTTTCAGTTACATGGATCAAGATGTCCCTATGCCAGGTCTCTCTTGGCATCGTGCTTTCCCATGCCTCTTTTTTTGTACTATGTTTCCCTTTGCAAGGTAAGCTTGTGAAGAGAATGGGCTATCTTTCTTTTTATTAACTTGATCCCCAGCAATTAGCCCAGTGCCTGACACAACATAGGCACTTAAATGTTTATTGAATTGAATTGGATGGATAAGATACTATAACCTAATGCTGGTAAAGTCAGACAATTTTCAGATACTATACTCTGAGCATCAGGCATCTATTGATGTAGGTATAGATTTTATTGTAAGAGAGTCTTATTTTTATATATTTGTGCATCTAAAAATTCATGAGGACATTTGCACAGTAACACAAAAAGAGTTGAAATTTGACATAGGAGGACTGGAATCAAAGACTAGCCCTGACACTAATGACCTTTCAGTCCTTAATGGGAATGGTCAAATAATTAAGATGTGCCTATTGTTCCTGAACATTAACCCTAAAATGTATTTAACATATTATGATGATTTCTTTCAAGAGTCCTATATATGTTACCTTAAATTACATTGGGGATATAATAATATCTGAGAACATGAGAGATCTATTCCAATTTGCACATGTCTATCTCTAAACTTGATATGCTTCCAATAAGATCAGGGGTGAAACAAGGTTGCCCACTATCACCATTACTGTTCAATATTGTATTAGAAATGCTAGCCTTGGCAATAAGACAAGAAAAAGAGATTAAAGGAATTAGAGTAGGTCATGAGGAAACCAAATTATCACTCTTTGCAGATGATATGATGGTCTACTTAGAGAATCAACTAAAAAACTATTAGGATTAATCCACAACTTTAGCAAAGTTGCAGGATACAAAATAAATCCACATAAATCATCAGCATTTTTATACATCACCAACAAAATGCAACAGCAAGAGATACAAAGAGAAATTCCATTCAAAATAACTATCGATAGTATAAAATATTTGGGAATATATCTGCCAAGGGAAAGTCAGGATCTATATGAGCAAAACTACAAAACACTCTCCACACAAATAAAGTCAGATCTAAACAATTGGAAAAACATCAAGTGCTCTTGGATAGGTCGAGCGAATATAATAAAGATGGCAATACTACCTAAACTAATCTATCTATTTAGTGCTATACCAATCAAACTCCCAAGAGATTATTTAACTGAACTAGAAAAAATAACGACAAAATTCATCTGGAAAAACAAAAGGTCAAGAATTTCAAGGGAATTAATGAAAAAAAATGCAAATGAGGGTGGCCTAGCTGCACCAGATCTAAAACTATATTATAAAGCAGTGGTCACCAAAACCATTTGGTACTGGATAAGAAATAGAGTAGTGGATCAGTGGAATAGGTTAGGTTCACAGAACAAAATACTCGATGACAATTGTAATCTAGTGTTTGATAAACCCAAAGACCCCAGTTTTTGGGATAAAAACTCACTATTTGACAAAAACTGCTGGGATAATTGGAAACTAGTCTGGAAGAAATTAGGCATTGACCCACACCTAACACCATATACCAAGATAAGGTCAAAATGGATTCATGATCTAGGCATAAAGAATGATATTATAAACAAATTAGAACAATGTAGGATGGTTTACCTCTCAGACCTGTGGAGAGGGAAGGAATTTGTGACCAAAGAAGAACTAGAGGTCATCATTAATCACAAAATAGATAAGTTTGACTATATCAAGTTAAAAAGTTTTTGTACAAACAAAATGAATGCAGACAAGATTAGAAGGGTAGCAGTAAACTGGGAAAATATTTTTATATCCAAAGGTTCTGATAAAGGCCTCATTTCTAAAATATATCGAGAATTGACTCAAATATATAAGAATTCAAGCCATTCTCCAATTGACAAATGGTCAAAAGATATGAACAGACAATTTTCAGACGAAGAAATTGAAACTATTTCCAGTCAC
This sequence comes from Myrmecobius fasciatus, assembly GCA_023553655.1. Lineage (NCBI taxonomy): Eukaryota > Metazoa > Chordata > Mammalia > Dasyuromorphia > Myrmecobiidae > Myrmecobius > Myrmecobius fasciatus. The sequence continues at coordinate 219,536 of JAJPUD010000982.1, forward strand.
ATGAAAAGGTGCTCCAAGTCACTATTGATCAGAGAAATGCAAATTAAGACAACTCTGAGATACCACTACACACCTATCAGATTGGCTAAAATGACAGGAAATGATAATGATAACTGTTGGAGGGGATGTGGGAAAACTGGGACACTAATACATTGTTGGTGGAACTGTGAACGGATCCAACCCTTCTGAAGAGCAATTTGGAGCTATGCTCAAAAAGTTATCAAACAATGCATACCCTTTGACCCAGCAGTATTTCTACTGGGCCTATATCCCAAAGAGATTTAAAGGAGGGAAAGGGATCCACATGTGCAAAAATGTTTGTGGCAGCCCTTTTTGTAGTGGCAAGAAACTGGAAATTGAAAAGATGCCCATTAATTGGAGAATGGCTGAATAAATTATGGTATATGAATGTTATGGAATATTATTGTTCTGTAAGAAATGACCAACAGGAGGATTTCAGAGAGGATTGGAGAGACTTGCATGAACTGATGCTGAGTGAAATCAGCAGAACCAGGAGAACATTATACACAGCAACAAGACTATACGATGATCAATTTTGATGGACATGGTTCTCTTCAACAATGATGTGATTCAAACCAGTTGTGCTGCGATGAAGATAGTCATATACATCCAGAGAGAGGCCTGTGGGAACTGAGAGTGAACCACCACACAGCATTTTAACGCTTTCTGTGAATATTTCCATGCATTTTGTTTTCCTTCTTAGGTTGTTTTTTCCTTCTTCTCTTTCTAGATCTGATGTTTCTTGTGCAGTAAGATAACTGTATAGATATGTATACATGTATTGTATTTGTCATATAATTTATCCTATTGAGCATGTATTAGATTACCTGTCATCTAGGGGTGGGGGTGGGGGGAAGGAAGGGAAAAGCTTGGGAAAAAAATTTTTTTGCAAAGGTCAATGTTGAAAGGTCACTCATATGTTTTGTAAATAAAAAGCTTTATATAAAAAAATAAATAAACTTGATATGCTTGCATATTAAGAATGTTAAATTAAATAAAATAGTTTCTAGCAAATCATGCTTAAAACAGTAATTCAACAGTAATCAGCAAGCAATCATTTTAAAGGCTGATTAGAGAGCCTGCCTCAAAGTTTTTAATGGGTTTTTTTCTTATTCTGTAGGCTTGTTTCCTTTGCCATTTTTGAGACTATATTGATAGTGCATGGAATGGATTGGGAGAATCAGCATAGCTGGTCTTGTCCAACATAGAGAGTGGTCACTTGCTCAGGTAGTATGATTTTAAGGGAACCCTACCCATTAAAATAAATCCAAGGAACTGCCTGAGAAATATATGAGAAAGTACATTGATTCTACCTTCTTTGCCTTGGTGATGCTGGGTGACCATGGATGGGTGTATATAGACAAGTCTGAAATCTTCATGAGTCCTGGGAAGACAAGTTATCTTTTCTCCTACTACAACTGCCCCATTTGTGTTTGTCACTACCAGACCCAAATCATAGAAGTCAGCATGTATGCACATAACTAACAGAATAGATTTGACTTTGGGTCACAAAGGAAGCAGTTACAGCACAGCCAATACTCACCCTCTACCCCCAAGAGATTAATTACACTGTTCATGTTTAATGGGTCAAGGTCCCTTCAGGATTTCAACTCCAAAAAAATTAAAGTAAATTTTAATTGATTGAATTGTGAATGTATTAGTAGTACAAAGTTTGAGGAACTTGAACTGCTGTTGTCACAGATGTTGCTGTGCTCAATATTATTTTGAAAGAGAAGTCCTTTATCAGGTTAGAGTAATGGAGTTATCTACATTCTCTGATGTTCAAACTTCTAAAATGGTCATGAGAAGAAACCCAGGGGAATGAGATAGCAGGCCAGGTAAGTGAATCAATTTGATAGTCCATCTGACTTTTTAGACTTAATCCTTCTCCTCAGCCCTGGTTCAGACTTTGGCCAAATTTTAATAGACTTCTCTGAGTCATAAAGACCTTGGAAGCATGGTGTTCTTTTTCAAAGTGTCCATTTAGTAATGTGGTACAGTGAAAAAAAATTTAAAAACCAACACTGAATTGAAAGTCAAGGAGACATGACTTCTTGGCTCTCCCATTAACTTAATGTGTTATCTCAAGTAAGTCACTTTCCCTCTCTGGGTTTGAGTTTCTTCATTTATGAAAATATAACTGTTCATAATATGACCTTTAATAATCTTTCTAGATTTAGAATTACATAATCTCTGGTAAATGAGAATGCTTCATTCATATTCCTCAGTTACAGTGGCCAACCACATAGAAAGAACCAAAGCCTCAGCTTTATATTATACCTGAAGGACATAAAGAGTTTTCTGGAATAGTCAAAGACTTTGGGAATTTTATAATGCAAAACTAGATCAAACATTTCATATTTCTCCTTCTGGTTGGAAATGATTAGGTATTATGATTTCTGGGGGGAAATGATGCATGTGTGTATTAACCTCTCTGAGCCTCAGTTTTCCTCTTCTGTAAAATAGGAGATTTAGTCTTAATGATGTCAAAGGTCCTGGGGTCAATGTAGTAAATGGAAAATGTACTGCCTCTGGAAATGGAGAATTTGATTTTAAATCTCACTTCTGATGCTTATAATCTGTGAATTCAAGCAAATCCTTTAACCTTCCTAGGCTTCAGTTTCTTCACATGTAAAATAAAGGCATAAGCAAGATAGCTTCTGGGTGTCTTCCAACTCTAGAAGTATGCTGCTTCCTTCAATGTCTAATGTTCTCTGATTTTGAAGAGTACCATGCATTCACTGCAGTGCCAGGAGCTTTACAGATAGGAATCACCTGATATGATGATTTGAGAGTATGCTGGAGTCAATAAAAATTTGGTCAATGGGTAGCTCAATGAGTTCGTTCTTCACTTATCTGAGGAGATACTACATAATTGTTTAACAAAAAATAGAAGGACTAGAGAGTGCCTCTAACCAGGGAGAACAAGCAATCCTCCCCCTGTGGCAAGAGAAAGTATTATAAATTCCCAAATTAATGATAAAAAAATATATAAAGAAAGACTTTATCTGTATCAAAAAAATCCTAATAAACAAATGTATAGAGAGAATCATTTTATATAAAACACAGATCAGGATGACTAGAGATGGCCTTGGATACAGTGGGAGACTTTGGCCTTTTTCAGTTCAGTTCCTTTACAAGTCTCAGTTGACTGAAGCAATGCCTGTTCAGTGGTTAAGACTAGGTAAGACTTGAGGCAAAAAAAATGGCCTCTTTCACCTAGTCAAAAAAAAATCACTCTGGGAGGGAACTCTCAGGGTTTCTGGCCAGAATAGAAACAATTGCTATTTACATTCATTCTGAGTTAATCAGGGTATTAATACTGAGCAACTAAGGTTTGGCCTGGGAGCTATTGTTGGCCAACCAAAGAGAGCTAGAGTGATCTGAGTTTAAGGCAAGGTCCTTAAGTATGACATCTAAGCAGTAAACTATAAGGAGTGGAAGGGAGAGAGAGAAGGAGAGAAAGAAAGAATGAGAGAAGAGAGAGGGAGGAAGGAAGAACTTCCTCTAAATTATCAAAACACTATATTATCTATATTAAATATACATATATATAATTACACTGTATTATATATTATCTTGAGAATATATTGTATATCTCTATTTTAAGTGTTTGTTTTGTAAGCAACATATTGTCAAAAATTGAAAAAATCATAGGAATAAATTATGTTTTCTTTAAAAATGATCCACAGTATCTACCTGAAACCATCAGCAAACATCTGTAATGGGAATGAGGTAAAATACTTTCCAATAGGATCAAGGGTGAAATAAGGATGCCCTTTATCAGCACTAGTATTCAATATTATGTAATATTTTACTGGAAATGTTAGCTATAATGATAAAAAAGAAATTGAAGTAATTCAAATGGGAAATGCAGAAGCAAAACTATAGCTCTTTGCATACAATAATGGTATATTTAGAAAATCCTAAAGAATTAACGTAAAAACTAGTTGAAATAATTAACTTCAGCAAAGTTATGGGATATAAAACAAACTCACAGAAATCATCAACATTCTATATATTATCAACAAAATCCAACAGGGCAAGTTGAAAGAGAAATTCCATTTAAAATAATTTCAAATAACATAAAATATTTGGAAGTATACCTGCCAAGACAAACCTAAGAACTAAATATGCATAATCACAAAACACTTCACACAATAAAGATAAATCTAAACAATGGCAGAAATAGTAGTTGCACATGGGTAAGCTGAGAAAATGTAATAGAAATGACAATTCTACCTAGAGTAATGTACTTATTCATGCAAACTACCAAAAAAATCATTTTGTAAACTAGAAAAAAAATAATGAAATTAAGAACAAGAGGTCAAGAATATCAAAGGAATCAATGAAAAAAATGTAAAAGAAAGTGGCCTAGCTGTACCAGACCTCAAACTATATAACAAAGCAGTAATCAATCAAATAATCTGGTATTGGCTAAGAAATAACATGGCAGATCAGTGGAATAGATTAGATTTACAGCATACAGTAGTAAATCATCATAGTAATCTTGGGCAGTCATTCAGTAGTGTCCCATTCTTTGTGAACTAGTAAACCATAGTATATAATGTTCATGGAGTTTTCTTGACAACGACACTAGAGTGATTTGCCTTTTTTATCTCCAATGGATTAAGAGAAAGATTAAGTGGCTTTCTCAAGGTTACACAACTATTAAGTGTCTGAGGCCAGATTTTAATCAAGGTCTTCCTGACTCCATCCAGATCCTTTGCTCTATTTACTGAGCCATCTAGCCGAGAGACCCAAAGATTCAATATCATGGGACAACTCACTGTTTGCCCAAAAATGATGAGAAAACTAGAAAGCACTTGCAGAGACTAGGTATACACCAACATCTCACAACATATAGCAAGATAAGGTCAAAATGAGTACATGATTTAGAAAAAAAAGGATCATAACATGAGCAAATTAGGGAACATGGAAAATTTATGAGCAAATAAGAAATAGTATTATGAGATGTAAAATGAATAAGTTTGATTACATTAAATTAAGAAGGTTTTGTAAAAACAAAATCAATGCAACCAAGATTAGAAGCAAAGCAGGAAACTGGGGAGAGAGGGTTTTAAAACAAGTTTCTCTGGTAAAGGCTTCATTTTTCTAATATAGAGAATTGAGTCAAATTTATAAGAATTCAAGTCATTCCTTAATTGATAAATAATCAAATAATATGAATGGACTGTTTTCAGAAGAAGAAATCAAAGTTATCTATCATCATTTTTTTCATTTGTATACCTGTCTACAGGAACAGCATAATTACCAGGTTGGTTGGGAAAAAGACAAAATTTCAACCTAAAGTTATGATAATTGGTCCTTTAACTGTGAGTTTGGCTTGATATTAAAGGGAAATTTTCTATTTGTCTCATAATTATATAAAATATAAGGAAGAGAAATGGAGGTACTTTCCCCAAACTTTTTTGATAATCAAAAAGTTTTCCCCAAAAGGTTCCTATAAAAGTACTACAAGTGTCATAAATCAGACACTTAAACCAACATATTTTAAGTGCGTTGTAACAGTGGATTGGATAAGTATCTGTCACCAAATGTCAGTTCATCTCCCATGCCCTTCTTTACTGCAGGTAACTAGAGATGAGTCAAGAAAACTGGACCCATGTAACAGAATTTGTGCTTCTGGGTTTCCCTAAGAGCTGGACCCTACAGCTGATGTTGTTTCTGGGGCTCCTATTGACATATGTGGTGACAGTCATGGGGAACTTGGTCATCATCATGCTCAGTTGGTCTGACCACCGCCTGCACACCCAGATGTATTTCTTCCTGAGAAATCTATCCCTTTTGGAACTGATGCTGGTCTCTGTTGTGGTCCCCAAGATGCTAGTCAGTATCCTCACTAAGGATTATACTATCTCCTTTTCTGGCTGCATCATACAGTCCTACTTCTATTTCCTTCTGGGTACCACTGACTTCTTTCTCTTGGCTGTCATGTCTCTGGACCGCTATCTGGCCATATGTCGTCCATTACACTATGAGACACTGATGAGTGATCCTATTTGTGTTCGACTAGTGTTGGCATCCTGGCTTGCTGGATTTCTCTGGACCCTTTGTCCCACTATCCTCATGGCTAGTCTGCCTTTCTGTGGCCCAAATGGCATTGACCACTTCTTCTGTGACAGCTGGCCACTTATGGAGCTCTCCTGTGGGGATACTCAACTTCTTGAGTTGGTGGCTTTTGTGCTTTCCACGGCATTGCTACTGGGCTCACTGGCATTGACTTCTAGCTCCTATGCCTTTATTCTTGCTACTGTCTTTCGTACCCCAAAAGGCACTGAGAGAAAGAAAGCTTTTTCAACCTGTGCATCACACCTCACCGTTGTGGTCATATTCTATGGCAGCTCTATCTTCCTATATATCCGCACATCAGAGGCTCAGTCCATGCTCCTTAATAAAGGGGTCTCTACCCTGAACTGTATCATTTCCCCACTCCTTAATCCTTTCATCTTTAGCCTACATAATGACAAAGTAAAGCAGGCCTTACATGATGCCATAAGATGGAACAAACTAACAGGCACCAAATTATGAAGGCAATAGTAAAGGGAGAAAGCATATCTTTGTGGGACGGAAGATGAGACTTCTAACGTGATAGATTATTCGTATCTCATTAAGTCAAATAAGGGCTACATGAATATATACTGATAAAGACCCTCGATAATAGAGGAGTGTTTTCACTCATCTCATACACAGAGATAGCAAACACCATCAACAGAGTTATCTTTAAAATGAAAAGATTGTAAAATAGCATAATGGAAAGAGCACTGAACTTGAAATCAGAAAACTTAGATTTGAGTCTCAATTTTTCCTCTTAGTTGCTTTATGATAGAAGGTAAGTTATTTCTTTAAAATGGAAAGATTGTAAACTAGTATAATGGAAAGAGCACTGAACTTAAAATTAGAAGACTTGGATTTGAGTTTCAGTTATTCCCCTTAATTGCTTTAGATCTAAGGTATGATCTCTGGGCATGAGTTTACTTTTTTATAAAATGAGAGAGTAAGTTCCACTAGATATTATATTATCATCCATATCTGGCACAGAGTTGGCAGTTTCAAAAACATGATATTAGAGGAACCAGGAAATCTTTCTGTCCTTTACTTGTCCCATTTGTGAAATAAGAAGAATAACTTATAGGAAGGTAATGTCTTCACCTGAAAGGAAGTCAATGTGGAGTAGTTGAAAAAATGTTAGACATTGACTCAGGATGGCCTGAGTTCCAATGCCATTTCTGACTATGGGCAAGTCATTTGACTTCTTGAACTCAATTTCTACCTCATCTACAAAATGGTAGAAATAAGATCAATAATGCCTACCTCTCGAAGTTGTTATGAGCCTCAAATAAGAAAACTTATGTGAGTGGTTTGCAAATCTTACAAACTCTTAAGGAGAAAGCATTTGTTTTCATTTCCCAACTTGTAGCCCAGTACTTTTCACATAGTAGGTACTTAAATGTTTATTGAATTTAATTAATCTGTTAGGAGTTATGGGAAAAAGAAGCTCTTTAAATCTAAGAATGAATGCATGAATGAAATGAAGAGAGAGTAAAGAAAAAATGGAGGGAGAGAAGAAGGAAGGAAGGAAGGAAGGAAGGAAGGAAGGAAGGAAGGAAGGAAGGAAGGAAGGAAGG
>JAJPUD010000982.1:227215-258959 GCA_023553655.1 Myrmecobius fasciatus
AGGAAGGAAGGAAGGAAGGAAGGAAGGAAGGAAGGAAGGAAGGAAGGGAGAGAGGGAGGGGGAGAGAGGGAGGAGGGAGAGAGGGAGGGAGAAGTGGAGGGAAGAAGGAAGGAAGGAGGGAGAGAGAGAGAGAGGGAGAGAGGGAAAGAAGGAAGAAGTAAGGAGGGAGAGAGGGAGAGAAAGAAGAAGTAAGGAGGGAGAGAGGGAAGAAAGGAAGGAGGAAAGAAGGGGAAAGAGGAAGGGAAGGAGGGAGGGAGGGAGGAAGGAAGAAAAGAGGAAGGAAGGAAAGAGGAAGAAAGGGAGGGAAGGAGGGAGAGAGGCAAAGACAGGAAGGAAGGAAGGAGGGAGGGAATTTGAAAAGGGAGAAAGAAAAAATGACAGGAGGGAGAAAAACATGGAAGGAGGAAAGAAATACATTATATTAAGCACTTACTATGTATCAAGCTTTGCAAATAAATGTGTAAAAACTGAGATAGTCTTTGCCTCAAAGAACTTACATTATAATGAAACGAGACAACACATATTGATTAAACCCGGGTCTAATTCACAAGGATGGTGAATGCAACCATAAGACAGTCAACTGACATAATTTTTTTCCAAGAAATAATGATACTATTAATTAATTGGGCTCCAAGCAAAGGTTGAAAGTGGAATTCATACATATGGCAGCAAGGCGCAGGGCAAGATGAGCCGGATGAACAGCTGGGTGGGATATCAAATATCCTCTTGAGGACAGCTAAATATTGGGCTATATAAATTTTCACTCCCTCAGTCTTCAATCAAGATAACAGGCCCAAGGAGAGAGTTTGAAACTTGAATGGATTAACTCTCTTAGAGTGTAGTGCTAGTGCCCTTGAGTAGAACCAACAACCTGATACACTAAAGCTTTTTGTTTTCTCTGCTGCTTTTTTCTCAGGTGGTTCCATGATTCTCTCCACAGTTTCTCTTCTGGCCTCTTGTCAGAACGCTCCTATACCAGCCTCTGGCCCCGTAGCTTGGACATAGCCACCAATCATGGATATCTCTCCTAATCACCAAACTCTTTCTTCTTCAGTCTTTGGCTTCCCTTCCCTAGCAGCCTGCACATCCAATATTTATGATATACTTCTTACACCCATTCTTAACCAATACTTTTTAAAATCTCTTCACCTAGAGCTTTGGTAACCCATCTTCTGAAGTTGATTTATCTTTCCTCTGGAACCTATATACAGACTTTTAGAAGATATAATTCATAAATCACCATCCCCCTCCCCAGTGAACAAGGCTCTGAACCCTAAATCATTGTGGTAACATAAAGCCCTGAATATGTAAAGTCCCATGTATGTACATAAGTACAGATCACTTCTAAGTTATAGCAGCACATAGTTCTATAATGCAAGTTACATGAAGAAAAAGTGTCCCTTCCCAAGATTCCTACCATAATACTTGGAGATGATAGCTATTTGTACAGGCTATAGAAAAGAACTAGATTTTAGACTGCTGTGACCAGAAATATGGGGACAACCAGATGACACAATGGATAAAGTGCCTGGTCTGAAGCCAGCAACTTATCTTCCTGAGTTCAAATCTGACCTCAAATACTTATTAGCTCTATGACCCTGAGCAAGTTACTTAATTCTGTTTGCCTCAGTTTCCTCATCTGGAGAAGAATTTGCCAAGAAAAATCCATATGGGGTGACAAAGAGTCAGACACAATTGAAAAATAACTGAACAACAAAAACCAGGGATGTGAGATTAAATGAAATAATGGATATAAAGCACTTGGCAAAACAAAAAGTGGTATATAAATACCAGTAATCATTATCATCTTCCTCCACGTTCTTAGAGTTTCAATGCTCATTCCTTAAACTTCAACAGTACTCTTCCTGAACTCAAGAAATGTTTATAGAATTATACAGAAATGTGCTCATAAATGTTCAATAATCTGGTTCTCAGGAAAAATGCATTCACATACATTATTAAATTCAATTCACATTATTAACACTTTCTAAAGTCTAAGCAATCAAAAAACAATAAATCAAACCTTGATTTGCAGCTGTGATTTCTAAAATGTAAATGCTCACACTGAAAATGTATTTATAATCATAAAATAACTTACTGGCAGACAAAACAGAATCCCTGTTTTAGACACACCCATCCCAACCCAACCACATACAAGCAGATCAGCAATTCTGTCTCTCCTGAAATTCAGCTAATTGCCCCAGAGGCCAATGACTGACTGACCAGTTGCAAATCCAGGTGGTTACATTCTCCTTGAAAACAGTTTCCAATAATTTATATTGGTTTCTTTTATAAGCATAAAGTGAAAAAGCAAAAAACTAAGGGAAGTTGTACTGAATCACAAACTATTATTAAGTACAAATAAACAGTGTTTAATATAAAGTTTGAAAAAATAAAGTACATAGTTCTTAGATATGTTTGTAACATCTTATTATTTTGTCATTGTCATAAGCATAATAAGAATACATTATGAAAGTCTTAATTCAGTGGTTTGGATTTATAGAGGTTCATATACTTTTTTTCATACTATATCCCTTATCCCTTCAATGGCAGACTTTGTCCTGATTATTTAAATGAGAGATCTCCTGTGTCTTTTGGCTGCCACAGCCCCCCTCTCTTGTACCTATAAGCACATTGATATGTGAACTGAAGAGACAAGAAGAGAACTTCTTGAATGGTTTTAATAATAATAGCAAAAGAGTGAGAAACACTTAGTGCTACATAGATTTACAAAACATTAAATGATTTATACCAGCATGAGGCTCTGTACTGCCAGAAAACTGCCAGGAGAATGGTTACAGATTGACTTAAAATTTTTTCCTATGCAAATACATGTGCACACATACAAAGAACACCAGTGTCAAAGCTTGTTTGTGATCTGAACTTCCAATTTTTGCTTTTAACCTGTCTGAACTAGTCTCAGTTTCTAAAAGCTACTGTAGTTATAGAAAATAGTTTAATATCAACTCAAAGCTTCTTATTTAATATTTTTGTACACTGGAATACTTTATATCTATGAAATGCTTCAAGACTACTTCCCTAGGCTCTAAGGAGAAAATGAAGGAAAGGGGATCTTAAAATTAGTTCAGGGTTTTATTGGCTTCCAACCTGAGTTATGGATAAAACGCACCTGCTACATTGCTTTATTGGCTTTAACATCCCATATCAACATTCTTGAACATTTAGACATTCAGCAATTTAGAAAATAATTCTTACTTTTACAAGAAATATTTTCCATCCTGGTTAACCCATCACCATGGATTCAAGGATACTCAGTGTCGCTAAAACTTAAGACGCTCAATGATTAGAGGAATCTAAGGTGGAAGAGGGAAATAACTGTGGCAACTTTCAGATGTTCTTTCAGGTCTGGGTCTGAACATTACAAACTATACAGCATTTGGAGATACTACGCAAGACTGCCTGCAGGCAGCTGTTGGCATTTCTTCTTGCACAGCAGAATGCTAATATAATGCCCCATAAACCCTTTGTGTCAACACCAAAGTAGAAAAAAGTAGTCAAGTCTATGCCCACAAGAGATGCCATTTCCCACAGTTAAGTTTCAAGGTTTTACAATGAAGGCAGAATATAATTATCTTTGAAGTGAACATGAATTCCAGCATGTTCACAATTGTAACATAATACATGGCAATCATTAAATTATCCATCTTTTGTTCTTTCTAGTTTTAATAGACTACATTGTTTTGCCTTTAAATATTTATTTCCCATAGATTCATTTTAAGATTAAAAGTGGCTATTATATAAGGTACAACATAATCCAACCTATTACTCAGTAATTGGATAGTACAATGGATAGAATACTAGGCCTGGAATCAGGAATATTCATTTTTTTGCCAGTTTAAATCTGACCTTAGCTTCTTACTAGCCATTGTGATCCTCATCAAGTCATTTAACCATGTTTTCTCCGGTTTTTTTCCTTTAATGAGTTCAGCTCATTTAAAATTAGCTGGAGAAGTAAATGGCAAAAACACTTCAGTATCTTTGCACACCCTCCCCCAGGAAACCCCCCCAAAATGAGATGACAAAAAGTCAGAGACAACTAGAATACAACCAAACAACAAAAGCCATATTACTTGATATAGGAATTATATTATTATATTGTCAGATCTCAAGATTGTCTGTTTCGTTCATTATTACATTTACTTTTTTTTTTTTTTTTTTTTTGCTGAGGCAATTGAGGTTAAGTGACTTGCCCAAGGTCACACAGCCAGGACACATTAAGAGTCTGAGGTCAGATTTAAACTCAGGTCTTCCTGACTTCAGGGCTGGTGTTCTATCCACTTCACCACCTAGCTGCCCCACATTTACATTTTTAATGTTCTTTTGTGTTCTCTTCCATTATACTGCAAGTTCCTTGAGGGCAGGAACTGAGTTTCTTTTTATTAATTTACCATTAATACTCTTAGCACAATGCCTGAAACATGGTAAGGGCTTAATAAATGTTTATTAAATTTTTTGGATTGGATTTTCATTAGGGATGACCAGATCTAGACTAATTTGACTCTGAAATTGTTCATTTTCCAATTTCAGAGTTATACCTTAAGTATTTTTATGATTAGCAGTAAAAACTCTTGCCCCAGTTAATACATGCATTCACAATCTTACAGGCACAACTTTAAAGTAAAATAAAAAATTCCCAAGGAAATATTTCTTGGCCACTTGGGGGAAATATCAGCTTAATTCTTGTTTTTTGAAAAATGATGTAGTGGTTAATTGAACCAGCTTCTAGTTTCTGACAGCCAGCTGCATTAAATATAGATGCTTTGTAAAACAATAAAACCATGAATACTCTTTCCATACATGGGCTTATTTTGCACTCAGGTTTGGTTGCAAATATTCAAGGCTTTAATTTCTCATTTAACCAGCCATAGTATATTCAATTAAATTGTATTCTATTGTCTTGAAGAATTATATTCAAAAGATCTTACCTTATTTTTTATGGAGTCATGATTTTACCTCTCAAAGAGAGTTTGGAGTCTTTTTTATTGTCCATTAATTTCAGAAGCAACAGGCTGAAACCTGGAAAAGGCTGCCAGTGTATATATATATTAGAGACAGATAATGCAGAGAATTCAAGCAAGCCCTCCTACAATCTAAACTTAGGAGACATAAGGGTGCTTCATGGAGTTTGTTAAATAGATTTTTCTTTTTAGAATTCCTCTCAGAATCAGTCAAAATAGAAAAGAATATAGAAAATGAAAATAGAAAATGACCTCTTTTAAAAAAAAATAGGAGGGACACACAAATGTTTCAGGCAAGAATAGAGTTAACTTTTCTTCACTTGATATAGGTTTTGGATTTCCCAGTTAATATATTAAAATTGTCATGGGGAAAAAAGTGATAATAAATTTAGGGTAAAGATCAAAAAGAAGTCTTATTTTCATTGCAAAGCATAGCAGAGAGATTGATTGACAGTATTTCTTCCATTAGCCAACTAAGTTTTCTTTACAATAAATTTTTACATTGGTTAGCCTTATAAGCAATTATGGATATTTATCTACACATATGTAAGTACATATTTGTGTGAATGTACATATTTATGTATATGAATATATATTTTACATTTACATGTACATATACATGTATATATATATATGTGTGTGTGTGTATGTATATATATATAATATATAAAGAAAAACAGGACAATTATCCCAAATCACAAACTAAGTTCATTATAACCATTCCATAATGCAGTTCTCCAATACCGGTTTAGAAGTATATTTGATGATGATGAATATTTAGAATATGATTCATCTCTAAAATCTTATGGAGGAGAATTGTGGAAGACTGTTATTTTGCCTCATAAAATTAGAGCTTGTTGAAGGAAAAAGAAATTTAAAGAAAATTTGACAAAAGTTCCAGTGCAGCAAAATCATTTTCAAGGTATTAAAAACAAAAAGGGTGAGAGGAAGAAAAAGGAAGAAGCACAATTGGGTGCCAGGTACTGTGCTAAGCACCAGGTACTGTGCTAAGCACCTTACAAATATTTCATTTGACCTCATTTAATCTTCATAGCAACCTTGTGAGGTAGGTACTGTTATATTTACATTTCACAGTAGAGGGAATCGAGGCAGAAGTTAAGTGACTTGCCTAAAGTCACACAGCTAACAGGTATCTGTGACTGTAATTGAATTTACTGATTGCAGGTCCAGCTCTTAATACCTTGTTCCACCTAGCTGTTCCAGAAGAAGGAAAGGGATGAAACTCATGTTAAGATTTGTATAATAAACTTTTTTCACTAACAAGGGCAGAAGTTACTGAATTTAGGTTTTAACATTATAAGCCAAGATGTACTTCTTTTTTTTTTCTTTTTGCTGAGGCAATTGAGGTTAAGTGACTTGCCCAGGGTCACACAGCTAGGAAATGTGAAGTGTCTGAGACCACATTTGAACTCAGGTCCTTCTGACTTCAGGGCTGGTGCTCTATCCACTGTGCCACCTAGCTGCCCCTGAAGATGTACATCTTTAGACAAATTAAAATGTCACTAAAAAAAGAAAAGAAAGAAAAGAAAAATAACTAACACACACATACACATAGAGAGAGGGTCAATGAATATAATTTGAAAAATATCAAGAAATTCAACCTCAAAATATATGAAGAATGGAGAGGTAAAAAGGTGAATTTCAGACCTTACATTAGCCCCTTTTCAATCATTGCTGAGATATAGATCAAGATGTCTATGATGACATATATGTGTGTGTGTGTGTGTGTGTGTTGTGTGTGTGTGTGTGTGTATCCTTTAAACCTCAGGGATGGCATCCCTTACCCATGAATGCAAGTTCTAGCCAGCCTAAAAGTTCATATCAGATGTTCTTTTTTTTCCACGTTTCTGAAATTGAATCATTCCATGAGCACAGAGAAACAATGAGTAATGTAATCTAGCTACTTTAGAGGTTTATTCAATCTAAAAAACATCCAGCAGACACTGACTATTCTCAAATACAGCTTTCCACTAAAAGTTGCTGATTTATTTCTCTTGTTTCCCCCATATGAATATGTGCCGCCTCCATAATTTCTTCATGGCTTCAATTACCTCCTTGTTCCTCAGGGTATAGATGGCAGGATTCAGCATGGGGGTGACCATAGTGTACAGAACAGAGACTGCTTTGTCCATAGGGAAAGTCCGAAAGGGCCGAGCATAAATGTAGATACAAGGAACAAAGATCAGCGTCACCACAGCAATGTGGGAGGCACAGGTGGACAATGCTTTACTCTGGCCCTCTCGGGAATGGCTCCGAAGCATAATAAGAAGAGCTGTGTAGGATCCCAGGAGTATCAGGAAGCACATCAAAGTGACCAGACCATTGTTGGAGACCATTAGCAGCTCCAGTACAAAAGTGTCTGTGCAAGCCAGCTTGATCAGCTGGGGAACATCACAGTAGAAGTTGTCTAATTTGTTGGGTCCACAAAATGGGAGCTGAACGGTCAGGGCAATTTGAACTATTGAGTGGACAAAGCCTCCTACCCAGGAACCTGCCATAAAGAGTCCACAAACTCCCTGATTCATAATGAGTGGGTAGCGTAGTGGCTGGGAGATGGCAACATAGCGATCATACGCCATGACTGTGAGTAGAAAGATTTTGATCCCCCCAATGAAGTGGAAAAAAAAGAGTTGTGTGAGGCAGCCCCCAAAGGAGATGGTTGGGTTGCCAGAGAGCAGGTCAGCTAACATCCGGGGGGAAGTGATAGAAGAGTAGCAGAAGTCAAGGAAGGAGAGGTTGGCTAGGAGAAAGTACATGGTTGTGTGCAGGTGAGGGTCAGAGGATACAATGGCCACAATGAGCAGGTTCCCCATGACTGTCAACAAGTACACAGTGAGAAACACCACAAAGAAGAAAATGTGGAGCGCCCATGCTTGGGAGAGACCCAAGAGGAGAAATCCGGTCACCTGAGTGTGATTGGCTAAATTCATCTGTTTTAGGTAGCTCTGGGAGTGAACCTGTTGGGGAAACACGCAAAACCATCAGTGATTCTACCACTAAGTTCAACCAGAGAGTTCCCCAAGAAGTCATGCTCAGGATCATTATTAGCAATAATGCTGCCATCTGTAGTAATATTTGGCTCTCAAAGCAGGCAGGGAAACTGGTTGCTCCTCAAATCAAGAAGATTTAAATATAGCCTTTCTTGTCACTGCTGCTCTGGATGGAAGAGAATATGGATTCTCTATGAAAATACTCAATTCTCTCAAAATGGGATGGGCTCAAAGTGCATGCCCATAACGGACTGAGCAAAAGGTGCTTGGGAAGAGATGTCACACTGGGGAATAAACCAGATTCTGGGAGATTAGAATGAGTATAGAGAATGGAAGTCATGACTTCAAGATGAGAACTCAAAAGTGCCAGAAACAGGTTGGGAGTTCCAAAAAAGGTCACAGCAATAGAAACAGACAGTAAGGTAGGTAAGGAGAAAAGATAAAGTTAGTACAATTTCAAAGAAAGGACAGAAGATAGCTGATGTGAAACTAATCCCTGAATCTACAATTATAACAATACACCAAAGCTGCAGGGACTTTATCTCCTGGTGACATAATTTTCTGGCAAGGATTGCAACCTAAATTAAAGAAGGAACCTTTAGCGTGATGGGAGCTTTTATTTTGGGTACATAGTAAATGCTTAATAAACTCTTTCTCTCTCTCTCTCTCTCTTTTTCATCCTATTTGACCTCTGCAGTTCATAATACTCTTGGCTAACTTATTACCTACAATTGTTTTCTCCAAGGATTTGTTGTTTTTTAAAAATAACTTTTGTATTTTTCCAAATACAAGATAGTTGTCAACATTCACCTTTGCAAAACCTGTATTCCAAATTGTTCTCCTTCCCTTTCCCCCAACCCCTCCTATAGACAGCAAGCAATCCAATATAGGTTATACAAGTGTAATTCTCCAAAATATGTTTCCATATTTGTCATGCTACGCAAAAAAATCAGATCAAAAGGTGAAAGAAAAAAAAACAAGCAAACAAACAACAACAAAAAAAGTAAAAATACTATGCTTTGATCCACATTCAGTCTCCATAGTTCTCTTCCTGGGTGTGGATAGCACTTTCTATCACAAGGATATTGGAATTGCTTTGAATCATCTCACTGTTGAAAAGAGCTAAATCCATCACAGCTGATCATCACATAATCTTTTTGTTGCTATGTTGTTGTTATGCTACAATGTTCTCTTGGTTCTATTCACTTCACTCAGCATCAGTTCCAGGCTTTTCTGAAATCAACTCATCATTTCTTGTAGAACAACAACATTCCATTACCTTCATATACCATAACTTATTTAGCCATTCCCCAACCGATGGGCATCCATGCAGTTTCCAATTCCTTGCCACTACAAAAAGGGCTACTATAAACATTTTTGCTTGTGTGGGTCCTTTCCCCTCTTTTATGATCTTTTTACCCAGTAGAAACACTGCTGGATCAAAGGGTATGACCAGTTTATAGACCTTTGGGCACAGTTCCAAATTGCTCTTCAGAATGGTTGGATCTGTTCACAACTCTAACAACAAAGCATTCGACTTTCCATTTCTTAGGTTTGGTAAGATGATGAAGTTAAACTAGGTCAGAAATTCCCAACAGAAGGCCTATGAATTTCACTTTTTTGATATTTTGATAATTTCATTTTAATATAACTGATTTCCTTTATATTCTTATACACTTTTTAACATATCTTCATATATATTCAAATATATATTTAATATATATTCAAAAATACTCTAAGTAGTTCATTGGCTTCAACAAACTTTTAAAAGGATCTATGGCATTAAAAAAAAGGTCAAAACCCTCTGAATTATGTAATCTCTTAGCTACTGCTTCTCTAACATTCTATATTGTCTAAAACAGCAGCTGGTTTTTCTAGTGATAGACCGAGGAAACCTGATTAAACACAGTAGGAAAAATACTGGCTCTGGAGTCAGAGGACATAAGTCCAAAACCCACCTCTATATCTACAAGACCAATTGGCCTTGGAAGTGATGTAATTAGAAATGATGTATTTCTTCCCTTAGGTTATCCTGCTCTAGTTTACTCTCTATGACCAGAATGCTGAGCTCCCCCAACTCCAAAAAAAAAAAAAAAAAATTGCTAGCCTGTTGGTCAGTGATAATGAAATTTCTGAGACTAATGAGCAGCGATAGTGAGGTGCTTAAAATTAACACAGGCATAGAACAAAATTGGGTGCCTGCCATTTGACCTAGTGATATTTCAGGCTTAAAAACACACCTCTGGAAGGTTCTCCCCATGAGCTCTGCCCAGGGAATTATAAGTACTGTATCTGCACACAAAGTCAGAACCAGACCACTCCTCAACTCCACCCCTAAGCCAGAAAATTAGCATATCAGTGACATGAAGCATCTTGTTTCTCTAACTCTTCCCTATAAATCTACCTTCTTGCTATTGGCTCTTTGCTAATTTCTTTTGGAATTTAGCCTGCTATTAGTAGTATAAGTAAAATTTTATCTTTTAATTAGAGAGAATTTGAGTTTGCAAATTATTTCATCATATCTGTGACCAAACAGGGATCCCAACATTTTTGGGGTGTCATAGACCCCATCAATTATACCTAACAAATTTTATGTACAATATCTTTTTTGTTGTATTATGTTATGGAATTGCTTGTTTTATTCCAGAGATTGAAAATAAAATAAATAAATATTTTTTTAAAAATTTAAAAATTAAAAAAATAAAAAAGTCAACCAACTTTAGAAAAACATGGAAAGACTTGCATGAAATAATAAAAAATGAAATGAGCCTAATCAAGAGAATGTAGTATAAAGTAATGACAATATTATTTGAAAAACAACTGCAAATAACTGTGAATAACTAAGTTTTCTTAGGTATTATGGATACTCAAATCAACTACAAAGGACCTATGAAGGAAGATGCTGTTTACCTACAAAGAAAGAACTGATAAATAGAAGTATGCATAGTATAATTTTACATACATATACATATACAAACATATATTTAGTGTGAACATATGTAAGAATGTGTGTGGATAAGACATAGTAGATAAAATTCACAGTACTAAATGTTTATAGCAGCCTTGTATTTGATGATGTAAGCTTTGGGGATAAGAATATACTTTTGGTTAAAAAAATTGTTGGGAAAACATATATACAGTATATATATATATATACATACACACACACACACACATATATACATACACACACAAGATAAGTGGAAAAGGGAGAAAAGTGAAGGGGATGGGAGTTGTCAGAAAAGCTTCTATTAAAAAGTTTTGTTGTAAAGGAAACTAAAAATTCTAAGAACCAAAGAAGAGGAGGGATTATATTTAAGGAATGGGAGGAATCATACACACACACACACACACACACACACACACACACACACACACACACACTTCTGGAAGTATGAGATAAGAAAAAGAATGCTGAAGGAAAACTTAAAAGGCCAATTCAACTGAACCACAGTACATATAAATGGGGGTAATATATAAATAAGATTGGAAAGATAGGTTGGAACCAGGTCATGGGAGATTTTTAATTACCAAAGAGAGCAATCAATGTTTGATCCTAGAGTATGCCCAGGAAGCCACTGAAATTGAATAAGTAGGAGAGAAACATGGAAAGATCTCAACTTTAAGAAAATCACTTTTGAAGCTGTGTGGCAGATGGATTTGAGTAGGGAAAGATTTAGCACAAGGAGACAAATAATTCAAGCCCCTGATCTAAAGAGGTTATATTCTAATAAGAGGGGTATATCATGTACATGAAAAAAGCATAATATATGTAAAGTAAAGGAGAGTGATGGAAATATCTAGATAAATTGCTCTGGAAAAATTTGAAAATACTGAGATCAGCTGGAAGGGCACCAGTGAAGATTGAAGATAACTACCTGAGATAGATCATAAAGAAAGAGAAGGATTTTAATGGGTAGAGACATGAAGGAAAAATATTAATTTAATGGCAGGGAGATTTGTTGAAATTTTTGTTTGTTTATGTTTCCTGAAGAAATCATTTGAGAAAGAGAGAGACAGAGAGACAGAGACAGAGAGAGAGATAGAGAGAGACAGATGAGAGAGACAGACAGAGACAGAGAAAGACAGAGAAACAGAGAGAGAGAGAGAGAGAGAGAGAGAGAGAGAGAGAGAGAAAGTAGGGCAGGATTGTAGAGTGAGAGCAGTTCCAACTGTCTGTCCCTGAATTATCTTGCAAATTTGCCATATGGAGCAGGTTAAGTAAAAATAAGGCTGAAGAATAGGTTTGGTCCTCTATATGTTAAATAGTAATCCCTTGCTAACAAAATCCCAGGAACATGTTTTCATACAGAGAAACACATCGTCCCTAGTCAGCCAACTGCTTCCTAAAACTTGGGGCTTTTAAAAGACACAGCTCAATCCTTCTGATAAACTCTAACTGAATAATGGAACCCTGCTTTCCCCAACCACCTCCAGCTGTTTTTGATTCCACCAAGGTCAGATAGTATTAGATAAAAAGAAGAATAGTATACCTTTATTTATAGAATGATTTATAATCCACAAAGTACTTTATATCCATTATTTTACTGGATCCCAAGATAAATTGTATTTTTATGTTCCCTATTAGATATGAAAATTGAAGCAGAGAGAAGTTTAAAAATTTGTTTAAAGTTAGTTACTCTGATAACACACTAATAATAGAGTCTGAATTCCAGACATCTTCTCCTGATTCCACAACCAGAATTCATAATTAGCCCTTAATTTTTACAAAATCAAAATCTAAAGTATTCATGTTCATTCTTCCCCTTCCCCTTAACATTTTCTTCATCAGGTCAAATATTCCCAATATTTAATAATTAGCCCTCAAGTGGCATGATAACAAAGCCCTTGACCTTCATGGTAATCCTTCTTTGGATTCTCTACAACTTATCAATGTGATAAGTGAATAAAATGTGGCAACTAGAAATAAACATGATACTTTAGATATGATCTGAATGGAGCAGAATATAGCAAGACTGATCATAATGCTGAATATCATGCTTCTTTTAAGGTATCCCAAGAAGACATCAATCAGAGATTGGTCTCCTGGCTGTCTCTCAAACAAGATACTCTATCTCTTGGCTCTGGGCATTTCCTCTGACTGTCTGCAATGCCTGGAATACTTTCCCTCCTCAACTACTGCCATTGGCTTCCTTAAGTTCCAACTTAAATCCCATCTTCTACAGGAAGTCTTTCCCACTCTTATTCATTTCCTATTTATATGGTATATGGCTTGTTTGTACATATTTGTTTGCTTTTTTCCCCACCATTAGATTGTAAACTCCTTAAAGACAAGGACTAACTTTTGCCTCTTTTATGTATCCCTAGCACTTAGCATAGCTGTTGCAGAGTAAGTACTTATTAAATGTTTATTGATTGATTAATTGATTTTGATTATCATGTCATACTATTAACTCATATTGATTCCACAAAAAATCCAAGATCTTATGTAAACTTAGGTCCATGTTTTCACTTTTTCAGTTCAATTCAATTCAAAAAGTATTTATTAAATGTATATTATGTGCCAGGCCCTTTGATTGATACTCAGGATATAAAGACAATAGAGCCTGTCCTCAAGAAGTTTCTGTTCTAACTTTTGCCCATTATCTTCCTTAGGAGAGAGTGAGAATAACCCAGGAGGAAGTAAAGTTTGCAATCGCTTCTTAAACCTTCTTGTCATACTACCCATATCACCATTTACTTTTGATTGGATAATACAATTGTGAGCATGCTTAACTCTCAGACAGAACTAGATTAAAATACAATTAAGAAACATTTAATAATATAAATAAAAAACATAATACATCATAATATTTATGTATCATTAATTAGCATTTAATTATTAAAATCTGATTATGTATTATAATTATGATATAGTATTAATATATTATGTAATATATAAATATATATCACATTAATATAACATATAAATATAAGTAAAGTAATTAAATAATTAATTAATCGTGGATAATGTTAAATTGTGTTTTCTGGAAACCAAGGGATCCATTTCTATTTGAGTTTGATCCCAATGCATGCTCTAACACAAGTCTCTTCTAGTAACTATATAATCTACTTTTCCCTACTTGTTGGGAAATTGACTTGGAGGTACATTTTGCAGTTCTATTGCCAGCCCCCATCACAATTTCACAGAATTATAGAATGGGACTTCATCTATTCCAATCCATTACCCCCCCTCCCAAAAAAATGTTCTTTCTACAATAGGTCTACTGAGGCATCTGGATAACCCAATGGATAAATCTCTGGGCCTGGAATCAAGAAGACCTGAATTCAAGTCCGGCTTGAAGACCTCTAATAAGAGGAAAGTTACTATTTCCAGAGGTCACCCATTCCACTTTGCTAATAGCCTGAAATGTGAAGAAGTTTCTCCTGACATGAAACCTCAGCTTGCCTTCTTTGCAGCTTCCTCTCATTCTGATGCCAAAGAGGACAAGTCTAGTTTCATTTCTACATAACAATTTTCCAAATATTTGAAAACAAAGGCTTTCTGTTCTCCGGTTTCTTTGGTCAATTTTCCTATAGTAATTAAGCCCTTATTCATCTGGGGTGTCTTCCTTTAGACATTATTCTGTTTATCCATGCCCTTCCTAAAAGGTAACACTCAGAATAGAAAACAATATTCCATATACAGTCAGAATAGGGCAGAGTACAATCAGATGATCTTTTTCCCATTCCCGGAAATTCTTCTTCCCTTAATATAGCTCAATATCACATTGGTATTGTTTTACCTACCATATCACAAAGGTAATTTGTATCAAGCTCTTAGTGCATCCAAATTCTCAGATCATTCTCAGACAAACTACTAATTATGCCTCCCACATTTTGTATTTGTGAAATCAATTCTTGAAAACAAGATGTGAGTCTTTACCTTTTTCCCTATTAAATCTCATCTCTTTAGATTCATCACAATCTTTTCATTGTGTCAAAAGTTCCTTGGATCCTGACACTTGTATTAGATATACTTCTCAATTTGGGGTCCAGCCATTGGCAAATTTGTTAAGCATTCCATTTTTTTTCCTTAAACCAAATTAACTGACATGGTAAATATCATGGAACCAAACAGATTTTTTTTGAGAACTCCACTATATACCAACTTCTAACCTGATATTGAATCATCAATAACTATTTTAGGGGTCTGACCAGTCAATTGACTGTAAATACATTAAATTTTATTCCTATCTAGCTTATAGTTTGCCATCTTTTCCACAGAATAGTATGTTAAATATTTTACTGAAATTTTGCAAACTACACATAAAATATTCTATTATAATTATATATATATTATAATATAATAATAATATATTATATGGAAAGAGATTTTCCCTTCTCCAGTCTGTATTACATCTCCAGTGCTCCTTTATCTTATAGCATTTCCAGATTCATATGACATCTGCTATTTTTCTTTTCATCTACAATTCTGTTATACTTCTCTCTTACTCTTCCACTGATTTCCTTTCCTCCTCCTTTTCTTTTCTCTTTAACACTAAAGTTCTAGCATGGGGCTACTTTCTGCAATGCAGTAGCAGACGCATCCCCTCAGTAAATATCTATCAAGAATTTATCTTTAAAGTAAATTTATATCTAATCATAAAGAGTTCACATTTATACAACCCTCTGAGTCCAAATCTCTTTATCTAATTAGCTCATGAGGTCTTCCTAATAATCTTGTGGAATAACTAATGTAAATATTATTATCTTCATTTAAAGAAGGGGCAGATAGTCAGATTTTCTAACTATCAGCCTGATATATTCTCCATAATATTCTCTGTATGTGATGATAATGATGAACTGGAATTAATTTAACAACATGTAGTTACACTGAGATATTTAGTTAAATGACTAAGATCAAGTGATTGTTCCTCGTTTGCTAACTTTAATACAATAGAAAGAACACTAAGCTCTGGATTAAAAAGATCATGATTCATATCTTCTTGCTACTTGCGTGACTTTCACTTGTGCCTAGTATAATGCTAGTACATATAATATAGAATATAATATATTTAACATGGAATATAGTCCATGGTTAATAAATGATCATTGACTAAAAGATTCCAGGCCATTGTTTCCTTAATTAGAAAATGAGTGGACATAAAAAGAACTTTTGACTTTTGAGACTACCAGGTTAAGATCATCTGATTCAACCCTTCTCATTTTATGGATGAGGAATAAGGCCCAGAAAGGTTGTTATTTGCTGGATATCATATTATTAATAAGTAATAAAATTTTTTACTTTAGATACAATTTCCATTGTACAATGATGCTTAGTGTGTGAGCTTCAGCAGAGTTTCTCTGAAATTTAGTTTGAAGGCCTAAGTTTTCAAGGCCTAAATCTACTCTCCTATGATCAATCAGAAAGATTTTCTGATGGAGAAAGACATTGGGTTTCATGAATGGGTTCTATGGAAAAAAGCACTACACCAATTACTATCTAAGAAAATTATTAATGTTCTAACCAGAAGCAGTAGAAGGAAAATACCTCATAGATGACAATTGAGACATTATCTAATCTAGCTTTTCTGCTTCCTTATTTTCTTTCTTTCTAGCTCATTTATAATAATTCTGCTTTCTGCTTTTTCTTTTTTTTCTTCTTGCCTCTTTTTTTTTCTTTCTAGACCATTTCTTAATATCCTTTCTTAGTATCAAACCATTCACAAAATTCCAAAATCTCAAAGGTTTGTCTAATCCAAACTATACCTAAAGGAAAATCTCTGCCCCACCCCCTACCCCTAACATGGCAAATAAGGGATCATCTAGTTTTAAATGAAGACATCAACTGAATATCAGAATACTAGAGAAAGCATTTCCACTTTTTTTTTTTTTTTTTTTTTTTTTTTTTGCTGAGGCAATTGGGGTTAAGTGACTTGCCCAGGGTCACACAGCTAGGGAATGTTAAGTGTCTGAGACCAGATTTGAACTCAGGTCTTCCTGACTTCAGGGCTGGTGTTCTTATCCACTGCGCCATCTAGCTGCCCCTAGCATTTCCACTTTTAAACAGAACTAATTATTAAGAAATTTTTCCTGAGAGGGACCAAAAAAATTGTTTTTTCAAAACTTCCCTTTATCACTTCAAATTCTGCCCTCTTGGCCTGTTACACTTCTCTTTTTCTCCTCTATTAATCCCTTGCTCCTTTCCTCCTTCCATTCCTCTCCAGAGGGAAACAAAAGAGGTCTCTTGCATGTAACAATCCATCAGATATTTAAAGGCATCTATCATCACTCACATACACACCCCACCACCATTACCATTGTCACCATTACAGATTATCATCTCCTTGCTTTGTTATTGGTGTCTTTTCAATTGTATTAATCTCTTCTTGGCCCTATTCTTGGCAAAAATGGCAGTTTTCCCTTTCCTTCTCCAGCTCATTTTACAGATAAGGCAAACAGGGTTAAGTGACTTGTTCAGCATCATACAGCTACTAAATGTATGAGTCCAGATTTGAACTCAAAGGATGAATCGCCCGGACTCTAGGCCACCACCTAACTGCCCCTGATCTTGTGTATGTATCCTTAATTCTTTCAACAAAGCTTCACATGGAATGGATTTATGTTTCTCTATTATCCAAGTTCTCCTCCTCTGGATTCACTCCAGTTTAAAAATAATTTTCCTAAGCGGCAACACCAAAAGTTCAAGTAATAATCCTTCTGTAGTCTGATTAGGGCAACAAACAACAGGACTAGAAGTTACCTTCCTTCCTGTCAATCTGCTTCTTATAACAAGGCAGAATTGGATTAGCTTTTCTGGCTACCATATTACAATATAGACTTCGGAGGCATTTCACTTCCTTTCTTCCCCTCTGTAATTCTCCTGCCTTCTCTTTTCCCATCTCCCACATTCTCTACATTTACATGTAGTGGAGAAGAATGTGGAAGACATTCCAAGCAAAGAAAGAGCTGTTAGCTCTGTTATAAAGTTTCTAGTTTTATCTCTCCTTTCATCCTTTTCCCCTGCCACTTCCAGTGCTTCTGGGACTGGACAAGTGGAAGAACTATGCCTAGAAATCAGTTCACAGTGTTCTTGTTGCAGATGGGATCTATGAAGACTTTCCAGCTAGGCTAAGGGAGCCAGGGCATAAGGGAAACAGCATAGGCTTTGTCTTGCCAAACACTAGCTTCAAAACTCAGTTCTGTGAGTGCTTCCCTGTGAATTCTTGGGCAAGTTACAGCACTCTCTGTACTTGTTTCCTCATCTATAATAAGAGGGGGTTGGACCAGATTGAAAAGTAAGGTCTCTTCCAGCTCTCAACACTCAAGTATATTAAGATCCCAGCCTTTACATGAGGAAAGGAGAATGAGAAAAAGAGGAAGAACTCAAGACCTTAAAATTTAATTCCACAAACATTTATTATATGATTATGTGCAAGACCTCTACAAGGACTGAGAGAAGGGTAGTATGCAAAGATGAAGGAGATGTAGCCCCTGAAATCAATTCCAAGGAAAAGTGGAAAGAATTCTTGATTTGAAATAATGTCCACCTCTTTCTTCTTGCCCTGCCATCAGACATCTCATAGGACCAGATCTTGGCAAAAAAATGAATTGAATTGGACAAAATTTCTCTGAAGTGCTTTCTCCTCCACCTCGGCCCTTTGCAATGTTTCCCCTCACTTGATTTTTACCTTGCTGGTAATTCACTCTTCTCTCCCCCAATCCCCAGCACAGCTTCTGGTAACTTCCCACCTTTCCTATCTTCTCTAATTCAAATCCAAACCTCCTTTCCAAAAAGATTTTAATAAACTTACCCATATTGCTATGCAAAGGACTACTAACGATTTAATTTGCTCTCTCCTGCTTTGGAATGTTTGCCTTTCAAAGCAAGATGGATTGAAAAGAGCCAAACACTTGGAACCAGAAGACCTGAGTTTGAGAACCGGATCTACCATCTCCCAGCTTTGTGATATTAATCACCTTAATTCTCTCTGAACCTCTGTTCCTTTTTCTTAAAATGAGGAATTAGACAAATATCTATAAGGTTCCTTTTGGCTCTAATCTTTTCTAAGAATAGGAAGACATAAATGGATTGCATCCAAATGAAAACTTGCCATGAGCTTTTCTAACTGCTAATCTTTCTGTGAGTATCAGCTCAAGTATTATTGTAGCAATGTTACAGATGATAAAACTGAGTCTCAAAAACTCTGCTGAAGGCCACACAAGCTAGTTCGCATAGTAAGCATCATGATACAATGAAAATTGGATCTAAAGTCAAAATCTTTAATACTTATTAATGATGTGATGTCCAGCAAATAACAACATTTCTGGCCCTCATTCCCTTATCTAGAAAATGAAAAAGGGTTAGATCAGATGAGCTAATCTGGTAGTCTCTAAATTGATGACTATGCTAAATTCAGAGCTCTTCATACCATACATGTAAGAATATGGGAATTTTAAGGGGCAGCTAGGTAGGGCAGTGGATAGAGCTCCAGCCCTGAAGTCAGGAAGACCTGAGTTCAAATTTGGTCTCAGACACTTAACATTCCCTAGCTGTGTGACCCTGGGCAAGTCACTTAATCCCAATCAGCAAAAAAGCAAAAAAAAAAAAAAAAAGAATATGGGAATTTTAAAGGTGATTCCTAAGACATATCCATCTCCATTTAGCCCTTCTCTTCCCCAACAGCTCTTCTCAAAAGACTTCAGGAATCACTGAGAGAATGTGCAAGGGGAGAATAGGAGAAAGGTTGAGGGTAGGAATCTTTGAATAAAATTATTTATGTGGCCACCTGCTCTATCATCCTTCTCATGACAGGACTTGATCCCCTTTCCCTCTCCTTTTCTCAATAGGCCAGACTTGCCAGCTATGTTAATTTACATACTATTACATCTCTTAAGTTTATCTAGGGATTTCTCATTACACTGCATAGGCAAAAAAAAAGCATATTTAAATGGTATAAATAAAGAAAATATAACAAACCATTCAAAACAAATTCTTTTGTCCATTCCAATTATTTATTTCCCAGTCTTATTTTTCCTGAGGTCAGGATTCTAATTTTAATCTATGTCTTACAAAATACCAGCAAGGTTCATTGCCTGAAGCAGCTGAATAAATGTTGAATGAATTATTACTCTAACTACTATTGTTGTTCATAATGATAACATTATCATTATGATACAATAGTAATGATATACATTTATATAAGCCTTTAAAGTTTGAAAAGTGGCCATCTGATTTTATTCATTATCTCATTTGAGCCCCACAACTCTGTGAGGTGGGTACCATTATTATCTCTATTTTACAGAAGAGAGGGCAGACACAGAGATTAAGGGATTTTCCTGTGCCACGCAGCATTAAGTATCAAAGGCAGAATTGGAGGAATCTTCCTAACTCCAAGTCCACTACTCTATATTCTACATCAGACAAAAAGGGGAAAGAAAACAAGAATAAAAAAATAAAACATGGGGGAAATATAAACCTGCATTGGAAGGGAAGCTTACCTGAAAAGTACTTGTTACACATCCTAATCCCCAGCTTTCTCAGGGGTCCTGGAGACACTATATTCCATGTTAAAATGACCTGAATCCTCATCAGCCCAAAGATCTAGATTTGTTCTGAAAAAGGTACTGGTCAGAAGACCTAGCTTTGACCTCCTGGCTTTCTCATTCATTGAGAATATGATTGTAGCAAGTTGATTTACCTCTCTGGATCTCACTTTTCCCTATCTGTATAATAGTGCTAATAATATACCACAAAGCTTATAGCACTGTTCTATGGCAAACAATTTGTAAATTATAAAATATTATACAAATGTGAGTTATTATTCCTACTGTCACAATGATAATTATTATCATTATTGTTACCAATCAGTCCTTACTAGTTTTTGTGATTTCTTTGGAAACTACTTTTATATTTGCTCTCATTTCCTCCCTGATCAAACTTTCCATATTCTAAATCTCATAGTCATAATCACAGATCATCACAGCTATAAAGGACCTTCTCTTGTATAAATTACCTGATTAAAAAATCCCCTTTATTAAATCCCCAAAAAGGGTTCACATTGTCTTGAATACTTTCAGTGATGGGGAGCGCTTCACCTCTTGAGGTTTCCAATCTACTTTTGGATAACTTTAATTTTGTTTCATTTATAAAAGGACAAAATTCAGTTTCTCTGTAGTTTCCACTCCTTTCTCCTAATTCTTGTCAGTTAGGAACAAAGAAGATAAACCTAGTACCTTTTCCATATGATAGAATGTCAAATATTGGCAAATAAGTGGAGGTAGTGCACTTGGAGTCAAAAGAACTTAAGTTTGCATCCACCTTCAGGCATTTATAAGCTGTGTGGCCATGAACAAATCACTTAATCATTTTTTTTTTCAGTCTCGGTTATCTCGTCTATAAAACAGGCATCATAAAAGCATTAACCCCACAAGACTGTTGTGAGAAGCAAATAAGATACCTCTTGTAAAATCATATATAAATATTAGCTATTATTATTAAATACTTAAAGCAGCTATCTGCCTTGTTCCCATCCCCAGTCTTTACAAAGCATGGTCTTTGCTTCTCTTTAAATATTATAAGGACTGTCAGAAACTCACCAGTCATGAAATTTAACCTCAGAGCTCTCTGGGAGTTCTAGATTATAGTCTTGTCCCTTAGTCCATGTTCAGGGAACCTAAAGGGACCCAGATATTTTGACTGGCGCTGTACAGCAGGTGCTATAGAATGAGCCTCTTTGTCCCAAAAAGGAACCGTTTGGCACAAAAAAAAAACATTTATTATTATCAGTACCTGCTAGAAAACAGGTGATTAAGTTTAGAAGTGATGAAATCTGGAAGACAAGCTAGATGCAGTTCCCCAGCACTGATTGCTATAAGATATCCCAGTTTCAGCTTGAGGTCAGAGAATAATAGCTGAAATTTATATAGTATTTTAAAATTTGCAAACCATTTTTACACATCATTGAAACTCTAACAGGAAGAGGGTTTAGGTATTACTATCCCCATTTTACAGATAAGGAAAATGAGTTTTAGATACAGTAAAGGACTTACCCAAGCTTATGTAACAAGTAAATATCAGAAGCAGACTCCCAACCCAGGCAGGTCCCTCCTAATATGAACTCTAGCCCGTTCTCTAGTGCACACTACCTCTCATGTCAGAACCTCACAAAGGTATGTTGTAATGAATTCAAACGGCAAGCAGGAAATCAGGAGAGCAGAATTCTAGCTCTAACTCTGTCACAACTTTTTCGTTGATATAATTTACAGAGCAATGATAACACTAAAGTATCTAGGGATACCCATTTCCCCAAAGTGGGGGAAAGGCCCTGGTCTGTAACATCCTAACTAGAGCAATTACCTACATTTTTAAATGCCCCAAACTGTGTCTGGGGACCTATTGGTACAATACTCCTTATTTAGTTGTAATATTTGGGAAGTAATCCTTCTATGCTTCGATATCCCTATGGATTTGTATGCGACCTCAGGCCCTCTCAGAGTTCCAAATTAGTTTAGGTATCATAAAATGTTAACATTTGAAGGAATTTTAGAAATCCTAAACTTGGATTTATAGGATGTGAGTTCAAATCCCACCTTTGCTTAATCACTCTCCACATCAGCTTCCTTCTCTACGTAAAGAAAAGTTTGATTAAATAGGTTAAAGTAAAAATTAGACTAAATCTCTGAGCTCCCTCATAATGGTTCTATCTATAATCCAAATACCACATTAAATGAGTTTATATATCACAGACATTTAGTGTTGCTGAGCTAAGAGTTATGGGGGTTAAATTGAAACCTTAGATCTAATGCTTATGACTTATGACATCACTGAAGTCTATGGATCTTAGGCTTTTATCCTATAAAATGAGGATTCTTCAAGTTTTAAGCTCCTTTCTAACTCATTTCTTTCTAGGATAAACAGAATTTTTTTTCTATTTTAAGATAAATGATCATTGATCTTTTAATTGTATTAGCCTCAACATAAGCCAGTGGCATTATTTCACTGCTTTCACTATTGTTTGAAACAAATCAGAAAACAATTATATTTTCCTGATATTTCATAGGCCTTGGTTGAGTATGGGATTTGTAGACACTGAATCTGTATTGAATCTTAATTCTACTGCTTGATAGCTACGTGACTTTAAGAAGTTCTGTGAACTGTTTGCTCACCTATTAAGTCAACATAGCAACTGTAGGACCTCACTCCCAGAATTCTTTTAAGGCTGAGAATAAAATGTATTAAATGCTTTCTAAGCATTAAAGTGCTTTCAAGGATAAATGTCATTATATTGTACATTAAAACATTAAAGTATAAATGTCAGTTTCTGTAATTGTCACTTTACTTTTCTAGCTCTCAGTTTTCGGATTTGCATAATGAAAGGATTGGCCTATATCAGAAGTTCCTACATTGTGTGTGGATAGACCCCTTTGTGTATCATTTTTTGTGCATCATAGACCCTTTTAGTAGTCCAGTAAAGCCTGTGGATCTTCTCAGAATCACATTCTTAAATGACTAAGATAGAATACATAAGATTCCAAAGGGTACCAATTATATTGAATACAGTAATAAAATATATTTTTAAAAAATGTATAGACCATAGATTAAAAAGTTCTGGTCTATATGATCTCTAAATTCCTTGCAGTTTTAAGTACTATGATTTTATAACCAGAACAGCCCTAGCCAGTGATGTGTAGCATATTCTAATTATGGAAAAGTATGACAGTATGACTATTTTGAAGCCCAAAAAAGGAAAGCTATTTTTCTAAAGATCACATCCTATGAGCAAAAATCCATTTCTCTATCATATTCATAAGAGCCAACATAGCCTTCTTCCCTCAACATTACCTAGGTCTTTCAGGAATACTTCAATGATATTCTGACTACCCAGAGGATAGTAAATAGCAGAACCAGAAAGAGAACACAAATTTCCTTATTCCAAAGTTAAAGTTCTTTCCACTACACCTCATTCAGGCCATGTTCTATTCTTATTAAGTATTGTTGTTGTTTAGTCATTTCTGTCATGTCCAACCCTTTGTGATCCCTTGATCACAAAGTTTTCTTGAAAAGATGTTGAAATGATTTGTCTTTTCCTTCTCCAGCTGATTTTACAGATGAGGAAACTGAGGCAAATAGAGTTAAGTGACTTGCCCAGGATAACACAGTAAGTATATGAGAACAGATTTGAAGTCATGAAGTCATGAGATTTCCTGATTCCAAGCCTGGTGCTCTATCCACTGTGCCAAGTAGGTGCCATTCTTATTAAATATATTTCTTCCTATAATTTGAATATATTTCTACATCTATGAATCAAAAATTTGATCCAATTTTGTGTCTGATTTCCCTGCTCAATACTAAAAGTATGAAATTTACTGGATAGTTAGAGTTGGAAAGGATCATCTATTCCAATACCCTAATTTTAAAGATGAAGAAATAGGGGTCCAGAGGAGTAAAGGTATTTATTCCTTTAGATAATGGCAGAGCAAGTTTCAACTTTAGGTGTCTTGAATCCTAGCCTAGTTTCTTTTTACCTATATAGTACTCATGTCTCTTACCTTCAGATGAATGAAAAGAAAAAAATATTTTAAAATCTATCCATCCAAAGAAATAGAAAATGAGATGCCCATCAACTGGGGAATGGCTGAATAAGTTATGGTATATAAAAGTAATGGAACATTATTGTTCCTTAAAAAAAAATGATGAACATGCTGATTTTAGAAACTCTTGGAAAGAGTTACATGAACTGATGCTGAACGAAACAAGTAGAACCAGGAATGCATTGTATACTATAACAGTAAGATTGTGTGATGACCAACTTTGAAAGACTTGGTTCTTCTCAGCGGTTCAGTGATCCAAGGCAATCCCAATAAACTTTGGATAGAAAACACCTTCTGCATCCGGAAAGAGAACTATGAATGCAAAACAACACATACTGTGTTAACTTTTTTTTCTTTTTCTTTTGTTTTTTATTCTCTCATGGTTTTTCCTTTTTGTTCTGATTTTTCTCTCTCAACATGATCCACAAAGAAATGTGTATTTAAAAAAATGAATGTACATGTATAACCAGAAAAAGATAAAACAATAAAAAAACAAAAATCAAATCAAATCTATCCACCAAATATTCACTGGTCACTCACTTGCAACTTCCCTTCCTTGAATATTTCTATAATTAATCATTCATATTTAAATTCAAAATTAATCTTTCAAAAGCACACATCTATTGGACTTCTGGATTTGGAACTAAAGGGCTCCATTGTAGAGTGATTATCAACATGGCAACATTAAGATATTAGTTGTGTGGAAATAAGAAATCCTTGACTTTTACTTTAATGGCCCCTAGGGGAAAAGCATGCTTAAGGAAAGACATAAAATGACTTATAAACCTATCTTGCAATAGCTATTGTGCCATTCATTAGCCATGCTTCCTTTCTGAGTCTTAGTTTCTTCATTTGTAGAGTAAAGGAATTGGACTAAGTGCTCTCGAAAGTTTCTTCAATCACAAATAGTCTATATTTCTAGAAATATTATAAAGGTCCTAGGGTAGTACAGATGATATGGTATCAGAAAGATCTGAGCTCAAATTGTGTCTCAGGCAAATGTATAACTGTGTACAAAGTCACTTAATCTCTTTTCAACCTCATGCTTTCAACTTTCATGCTCCTGGGAAAGCCACCTTTCTTGGTCTCATATACCTCATCTGTAAAATTAGAATAATAAAACCACTATACTAAGGGATTTCTGAAAATCAAATGAGATAATATATTATTAAGGCACTCATTTTAGGTATGTCTTCTCAGGACATTCTTATTCAATATTGTTTAGCAGCTTGAATGTGTGATACATTGTACCTATTGATAGTACTCAGGGATACAAAGATTTCTAAACAATAATATTCTGCTAAGGAATGAAGAGATTACAAAATAGGACAAAAGAGATATTAGATAAAGTGCTCTAGGAAAATTTGCCAAGGAAGAGATAACTTTTAGCTGTGGTGTGTAAAGATGGTATGGAGAAGGCTAAAAAGAAAAACCACAGCTTAGTCACAAGTTCAATTAGAATTTCTGGAAAGAAATAAGCCAAAAAAAATTTAAGTGAGTTTATAGACAAAATATATAATAGAAGAAAGAATTAGAAAAGAATTTATAGCTTTAAAGGAAAAATTAGAAAAAAAAGATAGTTTCATACAAGATGTATAAAACCTTATGCAAGTACAAGACTCTTTAAAATGGATCAAAAAAATTAATGACTCCATGAGCAAAAAAAAAAAAGAAATTATTAAAACAAAGTCCAAAGACTGAAGAAGCAGAAGGAAATGTAAGTTATTTCTACCAAAAACAAATTACCTCAAAAAAACGTTTAAGGAATAAGTGTAAAGCTTGAAAGCCGCCTCTCAAAACAAAAAAGAGCGAGTCTAGACATCATATTTTAAGAGATCATGAAAGAAAACTGACTACATCTATCAGAACAAGAGGAAAAATTGAAAATAGAAAGAAACTAAAAGTTACCTCTTGAAAAAAACTTCCAGTGAGCAACAAGATATCACAATGGATAGAGCACCAGCCCTGGAGTCAGAAGGACCTGAATTTAAATCCAGCCTCAGCCACTTAACACTTATTAGCTGTGTGACCCTGGGCAAGTCACTTAACCTCTATTGCCTCTCCAAAAAAAAAAAAAAAAAGGAAGGAAGGAAGGAAGGAAAGAAGGAAGGAAGAAAAAAAGAAACAAAGAAAACTCTTAAATTAAGAAAGAAAAAGAAAGAAAACTCTCAAATTAAGAAAGAAAGAAAAAGAAAAGAAAGAAAACTCTCAAATTAAGAAAAAAAGAAAGAGAAAAGAAAGAAAACTCCCAAATTAAAACTCTTAGAAAGAAAGAAAGAAAGAGAAGAGAAATAAAACTCCCAAATTAAAACTCTCAGAAATATTATAGCTAAAATCCAGGGTCAAAAAAAAATACCTCCAACAACCAGGAAGAAAAAGATCTAGTACAAGAACTCACAGTGATCACCACGTAAGACTTAGCCATTGATGCAGCAAAGAAGTAGAGATCTGGGCATACAATATTCCAAATGGAAACATGTAAGCTTGCAAACAGAATATCTGAGTGTAAGTGGGACTTTGATGAAATAGAAGATTTCTAATGAAAAAAAAATGGAGCTAAGTAAAGACTTTGACATACAAACACAAGTCAAGAAAAACATAAACCCTAAAAGATAAATGTAAGTGGACAATAAGAAGACTCTAGAAAAAAATGAAATATTTACATTCTAATAAAGTATTATAAATGTGTCCCCTCGAAACCCTAATTTCATCAGAGTTCATAGAAGGAATGAGAAAAGAAAGAGGACCTAGAAGTGATTCTTGTATTTTAAAAGAAAAAAAAAATATCTTTCATAAACAAAATATTATAATAGAAGATTATGCAAACAAGGAGAAATAAATGGAGGTAATGAGAGAAACCTAAACCTCAGTCTTACATAGATTGGTCAAAGGAAAATAGAATCCATACACAGATTTTAATGTAGACATACATTTAAGTAAAAATGGAAACAGGAGGGAATGAGGAGAGGAAGAACAGGAAAAGAAGAAATAATGTATTTTCAGGGAGGGATTAATCAGAAGCAATATAATCTCTAAACTTAGAGAATGGGTCACAAAGAAGAATTTAAATAGAAAGAAAAAATATTGAACTTGTTTGAATATTGAGTATATCATGGATCAATCACTCTATCTTGTCCAGGTGTTTTATGTTTTGGTAGTTTATTTATGACTTATCCAATTCCCTTTTTGTAGGATGAATTATTTAAATACTTAATATGTTCTGCTAACTTGGGAACTTTATACTTTTGTAAATATTTCTCCAGTTCATATAGATTGTCAATTTCATTAATATATAATTAGGCAATGTATTTTCTAATAATTTATTTTGTTTCCTTTATTTATTGAGAATTCTTTTTTAAAAATACTGGTTATTTGTTGTTGTTGTTTTTTCCTTAATGGTTTGTTTTGTTGAATAAAAATAGCTTTGTTTTTTGTCTATTTTTAAAATTTTTCTCTTAGATTTCTTAATTTTTTTTATTTTCAGAATTTCTATTTTAGTGTTTAGCTGATTCATAGTAGCACTAGCAAAGGGAATCTGTGTTCAACCAAATCAATCCTGTATCCTTATTAATGCCCCTCCTTTGTTATGGTTAAGTAAGCTTCCACTTATTAGATGTCATATGAATGCATCATTTTATCCCAACCTCAAACTTGAGATACCAAGCTAGACAGAATCAGGTCTGGCATGACTAGTTAGTTTTCCCTTGACAAGAACACACTCATTCTCTTATAATGATTAGCCAAGGTCTAGAGTTATCACTCCCAAGAAGGCAATTCACAAAAAGCTATCAGAATCTTCCTGGCTAAGAAAAAGATTAGTCTTTTGATTACTTTTTTCTTGGAAAGAACTCAGAGTCAATAGCTCCAGAGAACATTCTGATTCAGGTTTAGACCATTCCTTTTAATTACCATTAAATCTTTTATTGTAAACATGTATCCCTCCCCCCCCCCAAAAAAAATCAAGAACTCTACCAATAAAACTCAAATGCTATAAGAGGCCCACTATAAGGCTTCTTCAGCTTCCATAATGCTTCCTGTATTGTGATGCAAATGAATGTAGAGTCAAGAATAAAAGACTAAGTGGCGTTGAAAGGACCATCAGCCTCCATCTCTATTTTAACTTACTTCCTTTATTATATATACTTGCAAGTAACAAATCACTGACTTTTCTCACTGGCCTTGTGAAATTAATAATTGTAACAAATCAAGAATTTATTGGTGCCTCTTCTAGAGACAATGCTCCAACAGATTCCTAGAGAGTTGAAGTCTCCTATCACAACTATATAAGCAAAGTCTGTTATTTTTTCCCAAATTCTTTATCTATTTTCTCCTTTCCAGGTAATCAGTAGAATATTCTCATGAAAATATTATTTCTGGGTTTTTTTTCCTCCATTTATCTTTACCCAAATGTTCTCCATCAAATTCCCCTTTTAATTTTCCTGGACTTATTCAACTAAGTACATCTTCTTAAGATATAGTCATATATTTATGTATGTGTGTGTATATTCTTATATATAGCGTTCCTTTTGAATAAAGCACAACTTTCAGGGTCATATTGAAATCATTTCACCAAATCTCAGCAATAACAGGACACCAACATTTGCTTTCTTGAAATAAATTGTCTAGGTTATTTTGTTTATTAAATACATGTCTTCTGGGCTCTGAGGCTGGCTTTCTACTTCATTTTATTATTTAGTTGTTTCAGTTACGTGGTGTTTCTGACTTCTTAACTTGATTCACTTTACATTGTTGCATTTTTCCTTCTTTGAAGATTGTTAGAAGAATTATGATGTAAAGAATTCCTTCACTACTTTACCATTCACATGAATTTAATATGCTTTTCTTTTCTCATTCCTATTGTGACTCTCCAATATGTAAAATAAATAATGGGGTGTGTGTTCTTTATTTGTGGTAGCACAATAAAACACTACCCATATACTATAGATAGAGTCTAGATGAAAAAATCTTCATAAATACCCCATACTATTTCTCTTGGTTTGCCTTGCTCACTCCAACTCTTACACTTTTACACTCATAGGTCTAAGTTTCAAGAGATATAGCCACTTCAATATTTTAAAACTTGCTCAGCTTCCTAAGAGTAAACCTATTAAAAAGAAATATCCTTCCCCCGCTGACCAATATAGCTCCTGAGCCCCCCATCCAATATATTTCCTAACTATACAATCAATAATTCACAATAAAGATTCATTTAGAATTTGAACATTTACTTAATAAGATAAAATCATTAATAACATTAGGAATACATTAAAATAAATAATAAATTATATCACAATACACACATGAATCCAAGTCACACTTCACCACCAATGAACATGGCAAAGAGTGAAGACACAAGCTTAACAAGAAAATATATAAGGGAAGAAAACTCATACTTAGGGATAAGTCACAGTTCTAGATTGTGGGAAGGAGAGGTAAGGGATTTGAAAAAGAAGATATGAAGAAATATGGAGGACAGCCTGTATCCAGGCATGATAATGGAAGATGGAATATTATATGTGGGGAACAGTAAGAATGTCAGCTTGCTTTTGTAGGAAATCTTGGCCAAATCTCTCTAGAACCCTGACTAATACACATTTACTGTAATCTCAATGCTCTTTAATGTTAGTTACTTCACCTTTGCTGATTTCAAATTTATTCCATATATATCTTCTTTATACATAGTCGTTATAAGTATTATCTTCCTATCATAGATACCTATTTTGATTCATAGACTTTGTTTTGACAAAGCTATTGCAGTTTCTAACTCCTGAGGATAAACGTATTCTCCAGGAGAAGGACCATTGCCCCGTTACCTGAAGAGACCTTCAACTCACTTAGGCTGATGTTAGCAGGACTTCAGATGAGCATCATTGAGGGAGACGGAGTAAGGCAACTGGCTTACAGCTAGTTTTACATCAAATATCTTGATTTTGATTTATACATCTCCAATAATTCTCAGTAAATGTAAAACTGGTGCTATTAACTCAGGATGTTCATTGTAAGCTAAATAGGGAAAGAAAAATTGGAGCCAGATTTTAAAAGGCTTTAGGTGATGAAGAAGTTTTTATCTTTCCCTAAAGGTAATATGCAATCACTAAAATTTCTTAGGTAATTGATCATTCAATCAACAAATATTTATTAAGCATCTTCTATATGCCTGACATTGCTAGTTTCTGGGAATACAAAGCAAAAATGACACATTGCTTTCTAGGAGTTTATATTTCACTGGAGGAGACTGTAGATCATGCATAATCAGACCTGAACTTTAGAAATATCAATTTGGCAGCTATGTGAAAGAGGAATCAGTAAGAGGTGAAACAGAAAAACAACTAATCTTCTTTACTTGTAAGGATTTTTCCAATCATATTGGATAAGTATTAAAAAGTAAAAAGGGGAAAATACATACTTAAGCTTGAAGTGAAAATGAGATGAAAAATAAAATTTGAATTATTATGTTTATTTTATTAGCAAGAAATATAAAAGTAAAATATAAACCAACTAAGAGAATATTTTCCTTTCTATGAGTTTCCTCACTGCATTCTTCACCTCCTTATTTCTCAGACTGTAGATCAGGGGGTTCAGCATGGGAATTACTGTAGTATAAAACACTGAGGACACTTTTTCCTGGGCCAGGTTGCTTTTGGAAGCAGGTTTGAGATATATGAACATAAGGGACCCATAAAGCACAGCGACAGCCATGAGATGGGAACTACAAGTACTAAAGGCTTTTGACCTGCCCTCTTTAGAGTTGATGCAGAGAATACTGGAGAGAATGAAAGCATAAGAAATTATGATTGTAAGGCTAGTCGCTACCATGTTGAATCCACCGATAATAAAAATCAAGAGCTCATCTAGATAAGTACTAGAGCAGAAGAGTCTGATGAGGGGAACAATGTCACAGAAGTAATGACTGATTACATTTGACCCACAGAATGGCAGCCTCAATATACATCCTGTGTGTATCACTGCATCAATGAAGCCAACAGAGAACACAGCAAGAACCAGCAAGGAGCAGATTTGAGGGGACATGATGATATTGTACAATAGGGGACTACAGATGGCAACATAGCGATCATAAGCCATGGCTGCCAGCATGTAGCACTCAGAAATAAAAAAATGCAGAAGAAAAAGAGTTGAGTCATGCACCTAGGATAAGAGATAGTTTTGTCTTTGAATAAGAATCCCACTAGCATTTGGGGGGTAATGACAGAGGAATAA
>JAJPUD010000982.1:258969-456871 GCA_023553655.1 Myrmecobius fasciatus
TAGAATTGGCCTTAGAAACAAAGAAGAGACAAAAATTGCTAGGAAAAAAATGAGAAAATGATCAGCAGAAAGTAAATATAAGCCAACATCTCCCATAATTATACCAAGTTAAGTTCTAAATAGGTATATGACTTAGTCATAAATCATGATATATAAACAAATTAGAAAGGAATAAATTACCTTTCAGAACTATGGATAGAAGAAGATTTCATGACAACAAAGGGATCACAGAAAACAAAATGGACAATTTTGATTAAACAAAATTTAAAAGGTTTTGCATAAATAAAACCAGTACAGTTAAAATTAGAAAGAACACAAATAACCAGGGGGAAAATCTTTGCAGTAAGTTTGTCTGATAAAGTTCTCATAGCCAAGATACATGAGGAATTAATTTAAATATATAGAAATAAAAGCTATTTTCAAATTGATAAAAGATGAAGGGATAAGAATAAGCAGTGTAGGGAGAAATTTCTGTTAACAATAACCATATAAAATTCCCCAAATCAGTACTAATTACAGAAATAAAAATTTAAGCAATTCTGAGGTTCCACTCCACACTCTTACACTCTTGAGATTGACAGTAAACAAAAAAAAGAGTAAAATGATATATATATATATATATAGGAGGGATTGTGAGAAAACCTTAATGTGCTATTGATGGAATTGTTAAGTAGTCTAATCATTATGGAAAGCAATTTGTTACTTTGTCTGAAAAGTTACTAAACTGTGCATATCCTGTTACCGGAGATATTACTACTAGGTCTATCTCCCAAAGACATGAAGGAATGAGGAAAGGGTCTTATGTGTATAAAATTATTTTAGCAACTTTTTTGTGCTAGCAAAGAACTAGAAATTATGAAGGTGCTTATCAACTGAGAAATGGCTGAAGAAATTATGGTTTGTGAATGTAAATACAATACTATTATACTATGAGAAATGTTGAAGGGCATACTTTAAGAGAAACCTGGAAGATCTTAAATGGTGAGTAAAATGAGCAAAAATAACAATGTACACACTACAACAACATTGTAATGACAAATAGATTTGAAAGCCTTAAAAAAGTCTGATCACCATAATGACCACCATGATTTTAGATGATTAGAGATGAAGTATACCACCCATCTCCTGACAGAGGAGTGATAGATTTAAGATACAGAATGAACTTCCTTTTTTTGGACATAGATAAAGCGGGAATTCATTTTGTTTCACTATACATATTTTCATAGGGATTTTGTTAATTTTTTAATACAAGGGAAAAGAGGTGGAAAACAGAAAAAATAGATTTTTGTTCATTAAAAAATCTTTTTAATTTTTAAAAAAAGAAATGAAGGGACTTCCTGTGTGGTGTGATTTTAGGGACCCAGAAAGATCTTCTTGTCTCCATCTCATATTTTTCCCTTCTGTTTTACTAGACTAGAAATTCCTTTGCCAGAAGACAAATGAGAACAAGATTAAATATCGATAAAGTTTAGCAGTCAAAGATACCTCTCAAAGACTTCCCTCACCTAAACCTTCCTTTCTGCATGCACTGGTCACAGTTTCACAGTGCAGGCACTAAAATAACTTTTATCAATACCAAGTAACTAGTTTGAGAATGTTTTACTATCTAGGTCTTACAAGTCTTCATAACTAAGCAGGAGCATGTGAGTGGGGGGAAAGGTAGTGCCCATGAAATTATTGTCTTCAAGAAAGAACTAAGACTTGTTAACAAGTTAGACAGAAAGAAGGGATCTTAGCCCACCATTATAGAGAGCATTGCAATGATTCAGATAAGTGGTAGCTTGACATTGAAGCCCAGGTAAAGACTGACCAGAATACCAGCTACATCCAAAAGGACAATGTCATATAGAAAAGTCACCTTTTCCCGATCAAAGTTCTCTGAGTCCCAGCTGTGTCTGTCTAGTCCCCTTAGTCCAGTGCTTTCCTAGTACAGATCCTTCTCTACCTGAAAAGCCAAGAAATCCATATTTTCTTCTAAGTTCCACTCTGCTTCTATCTTCTAATATGGGGAAAGGATACAATGTAAATTAATTCAGAAATAATAATAGTAATATAATAATGATAATTGATATTTGTATTGTGCTTTGAAGTCTGCAAAGTGTTTTGCATTCATTGTTTCATTTGAATCTCACAGAATTCCAGTGATGTACAGGTATTAATGGGTTCTTTTTACAGATTTGGCAACTGATGCTTAGTAATGCTAAGTGATTTGCCTATAGTCATATAGCCAAGTGTCAGAGAGAGGACTTGAACTCAGGTCTGACTCCAGCTCCCTTTTTCAGAATACAATATTGGAATTTCTCCTTTGTCCTTACTGAATATTGCATTATGCATAATTATGACTCTCCCTTTATAAAATATAAACTCCCTGAAGGAAGTGACTGATGGAGAGAAGGAAGAGGTGATGGTTATATTCAGTGCAACTAGCTTTGTTGCTATGTTACTATGAACCCCTTGGTTCATGGTATTAAATACATGCCTATTGATATAAATGAAAAGAACGAAAATCCCTCAATGAATGCTATGTATTTATCATTTCAATTCAATTCAAAAGAAGAAATGAGAAAATCTATCTCACTCCCTTTTTAGCAGGGTTGGGGAGTTATAAATGTATAGCATTACATGTGCAATTAATTAATTTTTTTTTTTTTTTTGCTGAGGCAAATGGGGTTAAGTGACTTGCCCAGGGTCACACAGCCAGGAAGTGTTCACCTCACTGCCCCTGCATGTGCAATTAGACACAATTGATAGATTGATTAGTTTTGCTGAACTGCTTTCCATCCCCCTTTCTTATCTATTCTTTATTATAGGCAACTATTATAAGTGAGTTAGTAAAGGTACTGAGCAGAGGCTCTGTCTTAGAATCAGAAAGGTCCTGGAATCAAGTCTGAGAAACACTGTACTACTTGGAAAAAGTCACATAACCTGAGAGTTTCCACATATATTAAAAATAAACTAGATAATTGATGATCAAAATTCCATGGAAAGTCCAAGACAGAAAATTGTAGGAATAAACATGTAGTGAGAAACAGAGAAAATGGATATAAAACATTTCCTAACTATAAAGCATTATGCAAACCTATTATTATAATGTGTAAGAGGATAATGCAAAGTCGATTGTATACAATTTGAGAATTAAGCAATCTGAACATCATAACTAGAAAACTCACCTTCCTCTACCCTGGTGTGCTAATAGAAAACTCTCTCCTATCTTTTATTCTAGTCATTCAGCAATCTCACATTACTCTTCATCGGTAAGCAAAATCCTCATTTGTTCTTGTAATCCCATCTTCTTCAAAATGCTTGAACATCTCTTTAACCACAGTAGCATCTTCCTGAGACACACTATAGTGATCTCATGAGTTTCATATTCTGTTTGGACATTTTAGGTCTATAAATACTGGATCCGTTGGTCCCTAAGGTGTTTTCCATCTCCTGAGAACAAGCTGTGTTTGTGTAAAACAATGATTTCCCAAGCATTCTTTTTAATGAGATAATCTCATTTGAAAATGAGCAAAGCCAGAGATGTCACACTGCCATCTAGTCCAGGATTAGAAATTGGTTTTATATTCAGCATCAATGATTCAGAATAAATGAGAAAAAGAAATTCTTACTGATTTAACTTTATAGAATCTAGACAAGAAAAATGTCTGGTTATTTTTAAAGGCAGGAAAAAGTCTTCTCCACACAATCTCACTACTGTACTTTACTTCCCCTCCCCATGATGATATAAGAATAGTTGGCTTGAGTCAGAATATCTAGGTCAAATGATTATGGATTATAAAATCTAATCCTTTTACTATACAGAAAAATAAATTGAAG
Source organism: Myrmecobius fasciatus (assembly GCA_023553655.1). NCBI lineage: Eukaryota > Metazoa > Chordata > Mammalia > Dasyuromorphia > Myrmecobiidae > Myrmecobius > Myrmecobius fasciatus. Next base: position 262,792 of record JAJPUD010000982.1, read on the forward strand.
ATTAGAGAAGTTATTACTTGATTGAAGTTACTCATTTGAACCCATGTCATCTAGTACCCAAGCCAGGGCTTTTTCTAATATTCCATAGTTTATGCCTCAACTTGGGAGCTCAGGATTTTTTTAACAGTGATTGAAAGTGTTGTTGGCAATTATATATGCATGACCAGATGACTTCTCCTTTTTGTTTATTAAAGCTTTTTATTTACAGAGCATATGAGTAATTTTTCTACATAGACCTTAGCAAAACGTTCTGTTCCAAATTTTTCCCTCCTTCCCCCCACCCCTTCCCCTAGATAGCAGGTAGTCTAATACATGTTTAATATGTTAAAAATATATGTTAAATGCAATATATGTATACATATATGTACAGTAATCTGGCAGCACAAGAAAAATCGGATCTAGAAAGAGAAAAAAAAAACCTAAGAAGGAAAACAAAATGCAAGCAAACATCCAGAGAAAGCGTTAAAATGCTATGTTGTGGTCCTCACTCAGTTCCCCCAAGCCTCTCTCTGGATGTATATGGCTTTCTTCATCGCTGAATAATAGGAACTGGTTTGAATCACCTCCTTGTTGAAGAGAACCATGTCCATCAGAATTGATCATCTTATTGTCTTGTGGCTGTGTATGATGATCTCCTGGTTCTACTCATTTCACTTAGCATCAGTTCATACAAGTCTCTCCAGACCTCTCCGAAATCATCCTGTTGGTCGTTTCTTACATAATAGTAATATTATTGACCTTCATATACCATAATTTATTCAGCCATTCTCCAATTGATGGGCATCCATTCAGTTTCTTGTTTCTAGCCACTACAAAAAGGGCTGCCACAAACATTTTTGCACATGTGGGTTCCTTTCCTTCTTTTAAGATCTCTTTGGGATATAAGCCCAATTGAAACATTGCTGGGTCAAAGGGTATGCACAGTTTGATAACTTTTTGAGCACAGCTCCAAATTGCTCTCCAGAATGATTGGATCTGCTCACAATTCCAACAACAATGTATCAGTATCCCACTTTTCCCACATCCCCTCCAACATTCATCATTATCTTTTCCTGTCATCTTAGCCAATCTGACAGGGGTGTAGTGGTATCTCAAAGTTGTCTTAGTTGGCATTTCTCTGATCAATAGTGATTTGGAGCATCTTTTCATATGACTAGAAATAGTTTCAGTTTCTTCATCTGAAAATTGTCTGCTCATATCCTTTGACCATTTATCAGTCGGAGAATAGTTTGAATTCTTATCAATTTGAATTAATTCTCTATATATTTTAGAAATGAGAACATTATGAGAATCTTTGAATGTAAAAATGTTTTCCCACTTTATTGCTTCCCTTCTAATCTTGTCTGCATTCATTTTGTTTGTACAAAAACTTTTTAACTTGATATAATCAAAATTATCTATTTTGTGATTAATAATGATCTCTAGTTCCTCTTTGATCCACAAATCTGAGAGATAAACTATCCTACATTCTTCTAATTTGTTTACAATATAGTTTTTTATGTCTAGGTCATGAATCCATTTCAACCTTATCTAGGTATGTGGTGTTAGGTGTGGATCAATGCCTAGTTTCTTCCATACTACTTTGCAATTTTCCCAGAAGTTTTTGTCAAATAGTGAGTTTTTATCCCAAAAGCTGGGATCTTTGGGTTTGTCAAATACTAGATTACTATAGTCATTGACTATTTTGTCCTGTGAATCTAACCTATTCCACTGATCAACTACCCTATTTCTTAGCCAATACCAAATGGTTTTGATGACTGTCGCTTTATACTATAGTTTTAGATCTGGTACAACTAGGCCACCTTTATTTGCTTTTTTTTCATTAATTACCTTGAAATTCTTGATCTTTTGTTCTTCCAGATGAATTTTGTTGTTATTTTTTTCTAAATCAGTAAAATAATTTCTTGGGAGTTTGATTGGTATAGCACTAAATAAATAGATTAGTATAGGTAGTATTGTCATCTTTATTATATTCGCTCAACCTATCCAAGAGCACTTGATGTTTTCCAATTGTTTAGATCTGACTTTATGTGTGTGGAAAGTGTTTTGCAGTTTTGTTTGTATAGTTCTTTCCCTTGGCAGATAGATTCCCAAATATTTTATACTATCAACAGTTATTTTTAATGGAATTTCTCTTTGTATCTCTTGCTTTTGGATTTTTTGTTAGTAATGTATAAAAATGCTGATGATTTATGTGGACTTATTTTGTATCCTGCAACTTTGCTAAAGTTGTGGATTATTTCTAATAGTTTTTTAGTTGATTCCATCATATCCAAGTACACCATCATATCATCTGCAAATAGTGATAATTTAGTTTCCTCATGAGCTATTCTAACTCCTTTAATCTCGTTTTCTTCTCCTATTGCCAAAGCTAACATTTCTAAACAATATTCAATAGTATTGGTGATAGTGGGCAACCTTGTTTCACCCCTAATCTTATTGGGAATGGTTCCAGTTTATTACTATTACATATGATGCTAGCTGATGGTTTTAAATATATGCTATTGATTATTTTAAGGAAAAGTCCATTATTCCTATATTCTCTAGTGTTTTTAATAGGAATGGATGTTGGATTTTATTAAATGCTTTTTCTGCATCTATTGAGATAATCATATGTTTTTTGTTAATTTGGTTATTGATATCATCAATTATGCTAATAGTTTTCCTAATATTGAACCATCCCTGCATTCCTGGTATAAATCCTGCTTCGTCATGGTATATTATCCTGGGGATGATTTATCTGTAATCTCTTTGCTAATATTTTATATAAGATTTTTGCATCAATATTCATTAGGGAGATTGGTCTATAATTTTCTTGCTCTGTTTTCATCCTACCTGGTTTAGGTATCAGTACCATGTCTGTGTCATAAAAGGAACTTGGTAAGAGTCTGTCATTCCCTATTTTTTTCAAATAGTTTATATACTATTGGAGTTAATTATTCTTTAAATGTTTGGTAGAATTCACAAGTAAATCCATCTGGTCCTGGGGATTTTTTCTTAGGGAGTTAATTAATGACTTGTTCTATTTCTTTTTCTAAAATGGGACTATTTAAGTAATTTATTTCCTCTTCTGTTAATCTGGATAATCTATATTTTTGTAGGTATTTCTCCATTTCTCTTAGGTTATCAAATTTATTGGCATAAAGTTGGGCAAAGTAACTCCTAATTATTGTTCTAATTTCCTCTTCACTGATGAAAAGTTCTCCCTCTTCATTTTTGAGACTAACAATTTGATTTTCCTCTTTCCTTTTTCTAATCAAATTAACTAGATGTTTATCTATTTTGTTGGGGTTTTTTATAAAACCAACTTTTAGTTTTATTCATTAACTCAATAATTTATTTTTTACTTTCAATTTTATTAATCTCTCCTTTTATTTTTAAGATTTCAAGACTGGTATTTGATTGGGTGTTTTTAATTTGTTCTTTTCCTAGTTTTTTTAGTTGCAAGCCCAATTAATTGATTTTCTCTTTCTATTTTATGCAAATAAGCAAATAGAGATACAAAATTTCCTCTTATTACCTCTTTGGCTACATCCCACAAATTTTGGTATGTTATCTCATTATTGTCATCCTCTTGGATGAAATTAGTAATTGTGCCTGTAATTTGCTGTTTCACCCATTCATTCTTTAGGATGAGGTTATTTAGTTTCCAATTGCCTTTTGATCTATTTTCTCCTAGCCTTATATTGCATATGATTTTTATTGCATCATGATTTGAAAAAAATGTATTTACTATTTCTGCCTTTCTGCATTTGATTTTGAGATTTTTATGCCCTAACACATGGTCAATTTTTGTATAAGTTCCATGAACCACTGAGAAAAAGTAAACTCTTTTCTGTCTCCATTTAATTTCCTCAAAGATCTATCATACCTAACTTTTATAGCATTTTGTTTACCTCTTTAACTTCTTTCTTATTTTGTGGTTCAATTTATCTTGTTCTGAGAGAGCAAAATTGAGATCCCCCACTATTATAGTTTTGCTGTCTATTTCTTCTTTCATCTCTCTTCTAGGAATTTCCATGCTATACCATTTGGTGCATATATGTTTACTATTGATATTGGTTCATTATCTATGAAAATAAGATATAGTTTCCTTCCTTGTCTCTTTTAATTAGATCTATCTTTGCTTTTACTTGATCTGAGATCAGGATTGCTACCCCTGCTTTTTTTGTTCACCTAAAGCATAATAGATTCTGCTCCAGCCCTTTACCTTCACTCTGTATGTAACATTATGCTTTAAAAGTGTTTCTTGTAAACAACATATTGTTGGATTCTGGCTTTTAATCCAATCTGCTATCCACTTTTGCTTTATGGAAGAGTTCATCCCATTCACATTCGTAGTTAAAATAACTAATTCTGTATTTCCTGCCATCTTATTTACCCTAGGTTATGCTTTTTTCTTTCCAATCCCCCTTCCCTCCTCCCCAGTATTTTGCTTTTGATGACCACCTCCCTCAAACAGTCCTTCCTTTTTAGAACCCCTCCCCCCTTTTCACACCTTTCTCCTAATTTTTCTGTTTTCTCTTCTATTAGTCTTTCCCTTTCTATTCCCCCTTTCCCTCCTATTTCCCTATAAGGTGAAACAAGTTTCTTTGTGATACCAAATATATCTGATATTCTCTCTTAGAGCTAAATCTGATGAAAATAAGATTCACACAATGTTCATCCCCCTCCCTTCTTTCCCTCAATTATAATAGGTTTTCTTTGCCTCTTTGTGTGATGTAATTTCCCTTATTTTACCTTCTTTTTCCTCTTCTTCCATTATGATCCCTTTTCTGCCTCTAATTTCTTTTTCATATTATCATAATAAAATTAAATCATACCCACATTCTCTAAGTATACCCATAGCAAAAATATAGTTCTCAAGAGTTTTTTTTTCCTTTTTACCTTTTTATCTTTCTCTTGAGTTCTGTGTTTAGAGATCAAACTTTTTGTTCAGCTCTGGTCTTTTCATTAGAAATAGGTGAAATTCACCTATATCATTGAATGACCATCTATTTTCCTGAAAGATAATGTTCATTTTAGTTGGGTAGCTTATTCTTGGCTGTAATCCCAGTTCCTTTGCTTTTCAGAATATCAGATTCCAAGCCCTTCGATCCTTTAAGGTAGAAGCTGCTAGGTCCTGGGTGATCCTAATTGTGGCTCCTTGGTATTTAAATTGTTTCTTTCTGGATGCTTGCAATATCTTTTCCTTGGTACAATAGTTCTGAAATTTAGCCATGATATTCGTTGGGGATTTAATTTTGGGTTTTCTTTCAGGAGCTGATCGGTAGATTTTTTTTGATGGCTATTTTACCTTATGATTCTAAAATATCAGGGCAGTTTTCTTTTAGATTTCCTATAAGATGATGTCTAGGTTCTTTTTTTTCATCATGGCTTTCAGGAAGCCCTATAATCCTTAGATTGTCTCTCCTAGATCTATTTTCCAGGTCAGTTGTTTTTCCTAGGAGATATTTCATATTTTCTTCTATTTTTTTCTTTTTTTGTTGTTTGATTGATTCTTGAAGTCTTGTTGAGTCATTCACTTCCATTTGTTCAATTCTAATTTTTAGTGTATTATTTTCTTCAGTTACTGTTTTTAGCTCCTTTTGCAATTGGCCAATTAAATTTTTTTGTTCATTGCATTCTTTTTCCACTTTTTTAATTCATTTTTGCAATAATCTCATTTCATTTCCCCATATTTCTTCTAACTCTCTTTTAAGATCCTTTATGCAATCTTTGAAGAAAGCCTTGTGACATGAGATCCAGTTTATGTCTCTCTTTGGGGCTTTTTGTGGAGTCGCTTTACCTTTAAGGACCTCAGTATTGGAGATCTGCTCTTCTCTCTCTCCATAAAAGTTGTCTATGGTGAAAGTTCTTTTTGGTTTTTTTATTCATTTTTTAAGGCCTGAGGTCTGTTCAAGGCAAAGGAGGGACAGCTGCTTTAATTTGCCCTGGGGCAGATCTGCTGATTAATTGATTTTAGCTGCTGGGCAGTTCTGCTAATTGATTGATTGATTTCCAGGGCTGGGCAGTTCTGTTGATTCATTGATTGCTTTAGGGTGCTGTGTAATGGCAGCTAGGTCTGGAGCTCTTCAGAGGCTCAGTGGTTCACAATCTACCCCCCATAAAAGGCAGGTCTTCCAAACTACCTGCTTACAATCAGGACAGATTGGCCCAAGAGGCCCACAGAAGACCCCCAGGTGCATGGAAGCCACAATGCTCTCTCCCCACTCTAGCTTCCTGCCCTGGTCTCCCTGTGCTGCAGTCTGGGTTTGGCAGACCACCCCCCTGCCCAATTAAAACAGACCTCTTCTGAAGTTCTTCTAGGGTATCTTCTTCTAGAAATGTGTGGATTCTTTGACTTCAAATATGAAATGACACTCCAGATATTTGTGGATTCTTTGAATTCAAAACCAGTTTAGAGGCTTCATCTGCTATTGGTTTGAGGGAAGGTTAGAGGAGGTTACAGTCGTTTCTGCTCTCTGCTATCTTGGCTCCACCCCCAGAAGTTGACCAGATGATCTATCAAAGATATTGTGATGTAGTGAAAAGAACACAGGCTCTATTTTCAGAGAACCTGGATTCAAATTCTTCCTTTTAAATTACTATCTCTTTGAGCTTGCTCAAGTTTACCTTTCATGGGTCATTTACAAAATGGACTATATAACATTTGAAATCCCTTTCAGCTTTTTCTTGAGAATCAATGATCCTATAATCCAAAGAATTCTATATGTTGCCAGTACTGGAAAACTGCTACTCTATAATACATCAAAGATGACCCTGCTTCCTATATTCCATACTTCCTATTTCCTCTTAACTCTACACTTCTAAAAGAAGGTTATTAGATGGCACTAAATTCAAAGAGGTCCATCACCAAAATGCTGGCTACCAGATCAAGTTTATAGTCACAAACAACTCACAAAGCCATCTAATAAGATGCAGAAATGTTGTAATCAGAGTTCATGCAGGAAGCACTTTTATACATTAATGAAAGTGCAGGGCTTTTAAACATTGAAGTAAGTTCTGGACATTGTGCAGATATGAATGCAGCCTACTGACTTTCTTAGCTCTCATTTATTATGCTCTAATGATCATCAGACTTTTCTTTCCGTCCACTTTTCATTCCTATATGTGTTGTCTCTTTCAATTAAAAGGTGAGCTCCTTGAAAACACAGACTGCCTCATCTTTATTTGTATTTTAACTGCTTAGCAAAGTGATTGTCATTTCATAAATGCTTACTGAATACTTTTTTCATTCCCTTATTCTTATATTCATGATAGTTTATCTGTAGTGATTTGCTTACCTCAGAACAATTTCTATAATCCCATCCAGTGCTAGGGTACTATGGGATACCCATTACCCAGATGGTAGAGATTAATTCTGGAAATACAAGTAATGCATAACATTTTGGGTAAAATATAACTAAGAAGGCTAAGTGGCTTTGGCATTCCAGAGCTAAATTATCCATATTGCTATTCCCCATCATTAACATAAGCAATTGAATTGACTGTAGTTAAAATAATTTATAGATATTCATAGCAGGAATTCCTCCCATGGGGTACATAAATATATGAATGATTTACTATTAATCTTATCTAAACTGGCATTAGATGTATGCAATGTAAGCAAAGGTACTAGGAAGTTCCTGAATCACATTGCCAAATGGGCAGAAATATTATCCAGTTTCCACCAGTGACATGTGAATATCTACAAAGAAAAGAGGTGGAAAAATTAAGGTAAAGAGTAACCTGGAGAAATTCTAGGAAAGCAATTCTCCTTAAAGTCTTCAGGGATCAGCTTTTCCTTGGAATCTGGGAATCATGAAACTACTTTCTTGTAGATAGCACAAGAATGTACTATGTTTATATGCCAAAACCCTCAGGTGGCTTGCTGGTTGAGGTATTCCTTAAGATACAGTAAACTACTCTAGCTTAATGCTTTGAAGGGATTCAATGCAGTGACTCAGGTCAAAAAAGAAAGAACTGACCAGTTGACGATAAAGAAAAAAGATAGATAGATAAATATAGATTTTCTTGTTCAGTCTTTTTTTCAGTCATATCCAACTCTTTGTGACCCCATTTGGTGTTTTCTTGGCACAATATACATGCATGCAAATACACACATGTGTATGTATGTATACATATTCATATTTAGATATATACACATATGTGTGTATGCATTATACTCATGTAGATGTTGATATATAATATCCAGTTTTCAAAATTTGACATTGGTCTCTTACATGTGCCTAGGTAATCATTCTAGAACTGCCACTGGAAGCCAGTAGCCAAAAATATTAAAATACTCCTAAAACAACTTCTTCCTGCTTCTGCTACTTAGGGCCTCTACAATATCTGTTTCTGGATTTCAATCTAAATAACTTGAAGGGAAGTTGAGAGTGAAGTGATGGAGAGCCTCAAGGTTGCTCTTTTTTTTTGTTATACTTCCAGAGTATTCTTCTCAGTAGCTTAAGTGCTACTCTACCCTACCATCATCCCTAGCCTCCTCAACCATATTCTCATTCCCTTCCCCTAGCAAATCAGCGAGTCCACAAAGCATTTATTAAGCATATACTTTAATCCAGGCAGACCCTGCTCTTTTCTCCAGAGTTCTGATCTTGTCCCTCTTCAGTTCCCTTGATACAATGCATCACCAGGAAAGTCATCTCGTTTTCCACTAAGAAGCAATGTGTCTTATTTCAGTCCTTTAAATCAATCAGCAAGCACTTATTTTTTATTAAAGCTTTTCATTTTCAAAACATATGCATAGATAATTTTCAATACTCACCCTTGCAAAACCTTTTAGTCCAAATTTTTCCTGCCTCCCCCCCACAATGGCAAGTGGTCCAATATATGTTAAACATGTGCAATTCTTCTATACGTATTTCCACAATTATCATGCTACACAAGAAAAATTGGATCAAAAAGGAAAAAAAGAAAACAAAATGCAAGCAAACAACAACAAAAAAGGCAAAAATTCTACATTATGATCCACACTCAGCCCCCGCAATCCTCTCTCTGGATTCAAATGGCTCTCTTCATCACAAGACCATCAGAACTGGCCTGTTTAACCTCATTATTAAAAAGAGGCACATCCATCAGAATTGATCATCACATAATCTTGTTGTTCCCATGTACAATAATCTCCTGGTTCTTCTCATTTCACTCAGCATCAGTTCATGTAAGTCTCTCCAGACCTCTCTGAAATCATCCTCCTGATCATTTCTTATAGGAAAATAATATTTCATAACATTCATATACCATAACTAATTCAGCCATTCTCCAGTTGATGGGCATCCACTCAGTTTCCAGTTCCTTGCTACTACAAAAGGGGCTGCCATAAACATTTTTGCACAAGTGGGTCCTTTACCCTATTTATGATCTCTTTGGGATACAGGCCCAGTAGAGACAGGCCCTGGATCAAAGGCTATGCACAGTTTAAGAGCCCTTTGGGCACAGTTCCAAATTCAACAAGCATTTATTAAGCACCTACTATGTGTAAGACATTAAGGCTATGTAAATGAAAAAGGAATAAACCTTGAACAAAGGAACTGATCAAGCTCAACAGAGCTTACACAGAATCATAGTTTCTCAGAATCAACAGAGCCTTTGGAAGTCATCTAGTCCTATTCATACGTATGCATTTTAAAACTATGCATTCAGCCTATATTTGAAAATATTGCTACTTCCTCTAAGTTGCTATATTCCACTTCAGGATGTCTAATTGTTGAAGAGGTATGGGGAGAAGAGGTGGGCTTCCCTTACATCAAAGTAAAATAAGCCTCTATAATTTGTACCCATTGTTATTACTGTAGGGTCAAACAGAACAAAACCAATGTAAGAAGTGGTTTTTACCTGAAGACAGCTTAATTATGCCTTAACCTATTTCCACCAAGTCATCTCTTCTTTAGGATAAACATCTTCATGGAGAGAGCCATCTGTAGCCAGAAAGAAGATTATCAAGACTAAATGTAGATCACAACATAGTATTTTCATCTTTGTTGTTGTTTACTGGCTTTTTACTTTTTCTCATTTTTTCCTTTTGATGTTATCTTTCTCGTGTAGCATGATAAATGTGGAAATATGTTTAGAAGAATTACACGTTTAGCATATATTGGATTATTTGCTGTCTAAGGGAGGGAAGAAAGAAAGGGAAAAATTTTGGAACACAAGGTTTTGCAAGGGTGAATGTTGAAAACTATCTCCATATAGTTTTTAAAATAAAAAGGCATTTTTTATTTTAAAAGAAAGAAAAAAAGATAAATTTCCTCAGTTCCTTCAACTAATCTTCATCTGGTATAATTTCAAGAGCCTTCATCATCCTAGCCCTCCTTTGCTGGATGCTCATCAGCTAATTAGCATGCTTCCTAATATGTGGCACCAATAACTAAATATCCCTAAGATTCTGTGAAATGGCCAAAGAGCTCATTAATCTAAAGGCAAAGAATCAGTGATGAATTAGGAAATCTGACTTCAAATCCTTACTTCACTACTTAATAAATATTTGAGTTATTACCTCCCCCTCTCTGAACCTTGATTTCCTCATTTATAAAATGGAGATTGAAGACTCAGTGACTGCTAAGATCTTTTCCATTTATAAATCTTGTAATCTCCCCCAATCTTGTCTAAGTAATAAGATGGGAATGAGACAGAGATGTATGCCTTTTAATGCCTGGGAATTAAGAAACAAGCAGGAAATTCAATTCCTAGAGCTCAAAGAAGAAAAGAAGAGAGAAGCTAGCCCTGTACATTCAGATCTATGTCCTTGTGTAGTCACCTAGAAGACCCTGTCTTGATAATTCTTTACCCATTCTTTCTGGGCCCACTAGGCAGTCACAAACCACTCTACCCCAATAGGACTCTCCACCCTTTCTACAAAGCCATCAGCAGTGGCTTGGAGTTAGGGAGGTCCTAGTCAAATTTCTCTCAGGTACAATTGATAGTTTTACCTGAATCAAGGAAAAGAGGAAAAGGGAATTTTAGATTCCTAAATGTGACTCTATAGAAATACAGTTTTAGATGGTACTTAGGTTTGATAGCACCACTCATTTTACTAAGCTTTGGGTGTGAAACAAGGTCATTGGCTTTTATGTGATGTCACTTAAGAGCCTAAGTACTACATATAACATTGCTTCTAGGGAATATATATCAATACTGACTAACCTTTGAATTCCTTGTTAAAATGAGGACTATCTGTGTGCACGTAATTAGATAGTGATAAACTTTCCTAGCACCCACCTAATCCCAGTTTACTATGTCCAAATCCTCATCACTGCCAAGGCAAAGTGACTGGACTGATCTATTACCTTACAAATATTTTTTCAGGATGCACTCCTTGAATGTATGTTTACTTTAAAAACTTGTCTCATCATTCATTTTAACCTGATCTCACCTACATAAAAATCCCTGTCTATTCCTAGGGATTCCTCCTGTTAAATGGGACTCTGGGCCTGATAATAATGGTACACTGATAGCACACTTCCTGGAACCTAATTAAGAAAAGTTTTGGTAGAAATTAATGGGAGAGAGTAAGCCAACATACAAAGAAGGCTCAGCTTTACTCCTCAAAGACACAAGACTATATGGACTGGAAGAGCTGAGTGTCCAAGAGTTTGCAAAAATAGGTAAACTGACTTGAAAATATTTTATGGAAATCCCAAGCCTGGTTAACAGAGGCCCCCAATTTTGTTTTAGCACATTAAGCTTTAGAGGCATAGTTTGTCACAAGAGGACCTGGTCAGACTCCTAAGGGAGAAAAATCCTGAATTTGAAAAATGATTGTTCAATAATTCTCTGCCTCACATTGAAGAGAAAAACTTTTAATTGTACCCATTTGCACAGGCATGCTGTGAGTATTAATGTTGCAATATCAATTTTTCTACTTCCAAGCTTATTTTCATGTATAAACTTTCTCAAATGGGTTTCAGATTTGCACAAGGAAAAATCATCTTATTTCTTCTAGTTTATTGTTTTGTTTTGTTTGGAGTAAAAGTAGCCTCCAAAGCCTCCCTTCTACAGATGGGAAGAGTCCTTCCTAGATCACCTGGCAAACTCAGATCAATTTACATTCTACAATCTATAGGTAAATAAACACATTTTTTTCTGGAAGAAGGAAGAAGAACCAGTAACAAAGGCAGTTCCCCTCAAGGTTGGACATCCTCTAAATCACAGAACATCAGAACTTGAAGGGACCTCAGAAGTTATCGACTCCTATCCTTAACTGATCAAGAATATATTCTATAGCCACCCATATGAAGTGTCAATTGAGCTTCTGCTAGATGGCTTCTAGTGAGGAGAAATCTCGTTGAGGGAATTCTCTGAATTCCTTGAGAGTGCATAAAGAATTCCTCCTGCCAGTGATCCAAAGACTAAGTCAAGCAAAGTGAACAACCAAACTGAATGGATAAGAAAGTTAGTCAGGGGACTAAGGAGAATTGCTTAATGATTTCAGTTTTGCTTTATAACCTTGATTTACATAACTTTTCAAACCCATTTAGTGTATAGAACCAATTAGAAGCATTCTCCATGGATTTACATGAACCAGTTGTGTATTGTTCTGCCATACAAGGAAGACTAATTACTAGACTTCCTAAAATGGGATGCTCAGCAGTTTATTATGTTGCCTCTTCAGTGAACTGTTAGTGTTGTCATCGTAGCTTGTGATTTTTGTAGCTAGTTATCTGGAAGACCCCTGCCAGAGGAAAGAAAAAAGTTGTCATTTTAGTCATTCAAAATGTTTCCTAGAAGGATGTTTCTTTTCTCTTCCACAGCCTATTATTTCCATTCTATTTTAGGACAGTTAAATATTTACTAAAAGCTTCCCTATGAGGTTTTCCTTACATCACATATAGATACATAATTCTGCATTTTTCATGTTTTGATCCCATGTGTACCTTCTGAGGCCAAGCAGAATCAATCTAATCCTTCATTCACATGATAGTTCATCAAAAACTTCAAATTGTCCCTTAAAGGACATTTATTCCTCTTACATCACAATGGCCCATTATTTCTACTAGCTACTAACTATACTTTATCTTCTCACCTTGCCCATTTTGTCGTAACCACAGCCAATGTTGAAACTTAAAGCAAACTGATGGACAATAGTCAGAGAACGATCAAATTATTAGTTAAGCTAGCAGTATTAAATTGGACCAATGGACTATATCAATGACTACACACCCCAAAGCAGGGCTCCTTAGATTTAATATAGTTTGGGAAAGTACAAAGTTGGGTACTTGAGAAAGATCATGCAACTGCTTGCAAGGCAGACTTGGGGACCACATGATTGTTTGGGTTTGAGGGGAGAGGAATTTAAGGTATTCAGGGTTAAATAACTTGCCCAGGATCACATAACTAGTAACTGTCTCGGGCTGGATTTGAACTCAGTCTCTTCTAAATATAATGCCAGTACTCCACTGTATCACCTAGCTGACCCTGATGATTGGTTATTTTAAAGAAAGTGGGTTAGCGCTCACATGGGACTAGTAAGCACCCCTAACAGTTAAGGAATATTAATTGTTTTATGGGACTCATCCACATCTTGCAAATCTTGTTAGCAGGCTCTCTGAGACCTATAAAGGTTTTACTAGGAAAATAACCTCCCTAATTGTACAAGGGCAACCAAGGACACTTGCAGAAATATACCAGGTCAGCTTGTAGGCCTTTAAAGATAAGATATGGTAGTTAACAATTTTTCTTTTAATTATACCTTTAAATTAATTCAGAGGGAAAGCTAAATCTCCATCTCAATTCTAGGATGTAGCTAGGTAGCTTTTAGAGATGCAGATTCAGTTATAAAATTAATACAGTACAAAATCAATTATGTTATAGTACATAATGAATTCTTTGTACTTGTCTTGGGTTATTGTGTGGCTAAAAACAGCTGAATTATTCATAAGTGATCATCATACAATGTTGCTGATATTGTGTACAATATTTTCCTGGTTCTGCTCATTTCACTTTGCATCAGTTCATAAAGTTTTTCCAGGTTTTTCTGAAATCTTCCTATTCATCATTTCTTATTGCACAATAGTATTCCCTTACATTCATATACCACAACTTGTTCAAACATTCCCTGATTGATGGGCATTTCCTTGGTTTCCTATATTTTGCCAGCATGAAAAAAATTAATTTTTTGTGCTTTTTCCTTTTTTATGATATGAATGGGATACAAATCCAATAGTAGTATCCCTGGATCAAAGGGTATGCATAGTTTGATTACTCTTTGGGTATAGTTCTAAATTGTTCTCCGGGATATTGGATCAATTCACAACTCCACCAATAACTCATTAATGTCCCAATTTTCCCACACCCTCTCCAACATTTATCACTTTCCTTTTTTTCCATATTAGCCAATCTGATAAGTATGAGGTGGTATCTCAGGGTTTTTTTTTAATTTGCACTTTTCTAATCAAAATGATTTATATATACCTATAAAAAGTTTTTTATTTCTTCATCTGAAAACTCTTCATTTATATCCTTTGATCATTTGTCAATTGTGGAATACCTTGTATTCTTATAAATTTGATTCAGATCTCTATATATTTGAAAAATAAAGCCTTTATCAGAGACACTTGCTGTAAAGATTTTTTTCTTAATATTTTACTTTCCTTGTAATCTTGGTTGCACTGATTTTATTGAAAAAGAAAACTTTTTAATTTAATATAATCAGAAACACTCATTTTGCATTTTGTATTACTCTCTCTTGTTTGATCAAAAAATTTTCCCCTTCCTATAGGTCTGACAATTGGACTATTCCTTGCTCTTCTAACTTACTTGTGATGGTCCCCTTAAAATTAAATCATACACCCATTTTGACCTTATCTTGTTATATAGTATAAGATTTTGGTTGATAACAAGTTTATGTCCTATTGTTTTCCAGTTTTCCCACTTATTTTTGTCAAATACTGAGTTCTTATTTCAAAAGCTTGAGTCTTTGGGTTTATCAAATGCTATGTTACTTTTGTCATTAACCACTGTGTCTTGTTTACCACCTAATCTACTCTATTAATCCATCTCTGTATTTCTTAGCCAGTACCCTGCCCCCTCAAAACCAAAGCAAACCACCAAGCTTACTACTTTATAATGTAGTTTGAGATCTGGTATTGTTAGGCCTCCTTCTTTTGTATTTCTTTTTCATTGATATTCATGACCTTTTGTTCTTCCAGATGAATTCTGTTATTTTTTTCTATATCTGTTAGATAGTTTATGGGTAGTCCAATTGCTGTGACACTGAATAAGCAAATTAATTTAGACAGAATTTTCATTTTTTTATTATATTGTCTTGGCCGTTCCATAAGCAATTGATATTTTCCAACTGTTTAGATTTGACTTTATTTGTGTAATAAGTATTTGCTAGTTATATTCATATAGCTCCTGGGTTTGTCTTAGCAAGTCGACTCCTAAATATTTTATATTGTTTCCAGTTATTGTAAATGGAATTTCTCTTTCTATTTCTTGCTTCTAGGCTTTGTTGATCATATCAAGAAATGCTGATTATTTATGTGGATTTATTCTATGTCCTGCAACTTTGCTATACTTGTTAATTATTCCAAGTAATTTTTTAATTGATGCTCTAGGATTTCCTAACTTTACCATCATATCATCTTTTTTTGTTTTTTCATCATCTATTCTGATTCCTTTGATTTTTTCTTCCTTTGTTGTTAAAGCTAACACTTCTAGTACTATGTTGAATAATAGTGGTAATAAAAGGCATCTTTGCTTCACTCTTGATCTCATTGGGAAGGCTTCTAGTTTATCCCCATTATGAATAAAGCTTGCTGATGGTTTTAGATAAATATTGTTTATCATTTTATAGAAAACTCCATTTATTCCTGTGCTCTTTAGTGTTTTTAATAGGAATGGGTACTGTTTTTTCATCAAAAACTTTTTCAGCATCTATTGAGATAATCATAGATTTTTGTTAGTTTGTGTTATTGATATGGTCGATTATGCTGATAGTTTTCTTAATATTGAACCAATCTTGAATTCCTGATATAAATCCTAACTTCTCATAGCATATGCTTCTTGTGCTATATTATTCTAATGTCTTAGAATTTTAAATGGAATGTCTCTTTTTATCTCTTCTTGCTGCACTTTGTTGGTAATATATAGAAATGCTGATGATTGATGAAAGTTTGTTTTATATCCTGAAACATTGCCAAAACTGTTAATTATTTAGACTCATTTTTAGTTGATTCTCTAAGTATACTATCATTTTGTCTGAGAAGAGCAATAGTTTTTTCCCCTTCATTGTCTATTCTAATGTCTTTCATTTTTTTTTATTCTCTTATTGCTATAACTAGTATTTCTAGTACAATACTGAACAAAAAAAAATGGTTATAAGGGGAATCCTTATTTCATTCCTGATCTTATTTGAAAAGCTTCTAACATACACATTACAGATAGTGCTTGCTAATGATTTTAGATAAATACTACTTATCATTTTAAGGAGAGCTCCCTTTATTCCAATATTTTCTAGTGTTTTTAATAGGAGTGAGAACTGTATTTTGTCAAAAAATTTTTCTGCTTCAATTGAAATAATCATATGATTTTTGTTAGTTTTGTTATTGAAATGGTCAATTATACTAATAGTTTTCCCTATACTGTTCCACCCCTACATTCCTAATATAAATCTCACTTGGCCATAATGAATGATTTTTGTGATATAATTCTATAATCTCTTTGTTAATTTTTTTTGCATCAATATTCATTAGTGAAATTGATCTAAAGTTTTCTTTCTCTGTGTTTGTTCTTCTTGACTTAGGTATCAGCAACATATATGTATTGTAGAAGATTAAATAAATTCACAGACAGATGAACAAAAAATTACCAATCTCATAATCCCTCAGGCATTTGCTGTTAAACCAAATGAATTAAATAATTCCAGACAAGATGAGATAAAATATTTGGAAAATACTAGGGATACTCTCAGAAGTAAAGACTGAACTGAGATGGTCAAAGTTTCTTTTGATAAAAAGTTGGGAGAGGAAGGAGAAAGAAAAACATATGAGCTCTTAATTAAGGCAAGTACAAAGAAAAAAGTTTCAAAGTTGTTTAAGTTTTGACACATCAATGGAATGAGTATATTCCCCAGTGATCTGGTTGAAAGGGACAACACTGACTTAGGTTTCATTATCCTATCATTGACATTCTCTTCTCCTCCTCTCCCCTCCCAATCAGTTTACTGTAGGCTCAGAGAATATATTCACATTAATATTTGCCTCAGATAAATATAATTAGGAAGGTAATCTAATGGGAAAAAGATGAATCATATAATGAATCCTAAGTAAAAAGAAATGGTTTTGAATTATCTGTATCATTTCTCTCCTCCATTAGAGCAGATAATTGAGATGTTAAGCATAGATTGGAAAAATGTGTCCCTGACCTATGTTCCTTTCAGAGTGATGTACAAGGCTTTTCTCCCTTCATCCTTCCCCACAGGATCATTCCTTGCCTTCAAAGTGATTCAGAAATTACCAGCAGGGCACTTCAAGATTTGGCACCAAGCCAGTCCAGAATAATGCAAAGTAAAAGAAGACAGGAAGGGAGTTTAAGAAATCTGAGATGAGGAGAGGGTTATTAATGGAGAGCAATAAGTCACAGGGTTAAAGTCAAAGGGAAAGGGAAGACTGAACAATTAAGAATGGCAATGATTGTGAAGGAAATTGAGAGATCAAAAATCATAATCTAGAACTAGAAATTATGGTAGAGTTCAACCAATTAAAAACCTATTAAACCAACAATCTATAAATCAAAAACTACAAATTATTTAGGAATAAATTCTCAATATAAAAAGAACTGCTAGAAAAACTTAAAGGTCATCTAGAAGCAATTGGGCTCAGATCAACATTTTATCCCAAATTTCAAAATAAATTCAAAATGGAGATACAATATGAATATTAAAGATTACATTGTAAAAAATTAAGAGAAGCAGGTGATATAACTTTCACAAGAAGTAGATTAATTATTTTTAAATCTTTTTTATTAAAGCTTTTTATTTTCAAAATACATGCATAGTTAACATTCACTCTTGCAAAACCTTGTTTTCCAAATTTTTTCCTTCCCTTCCTCCCACACCCTCCCCAGATGGCAAGTTATCCAATAGATGTTAAACATGTGCATTTCTTCTATATATATTTCCACAATTATCATGCTGCACAAGAAAAAAAATCAGATTAAAAAGGGAAAAAATGAGAAAGAAAACAAAATGAAATCAAAAAACATCAAAAAAGTATGAAAATACTATGCTGTAATACACACTCAGTCCCCACAGTGCTCTCTCTAGGTGCAGAGAGTTTTGTTGATCACAAGACGATTGGAACTGGCCTGAATCATCTGGTTGTTGAAAAGAATCACACTCATCAGAATTGATTATTGTATAATCCTATTGTTGTTGTGTCAATGTTCTCCTAGTTTTATTCACTTTACTTAGCATCAGTTCATGTAGGTCTCTTCAGATCTTTTTGAAATCATCCTGCTGATTGTTTCTTATAGAAAATTAATATTCCATAACATTCATATATCATAACTTATTCAGCCATTCTACAATTGATGGGCATCCACTCAGTTTCCGGTTTCCTGTTACTACAAAAAGGATTGCTACAAACATTTTTGCACAAGTGGGTCCTTTTTCCTTTTTTAAGATTCTTTGGGATATAGACCCAGTAGAGACACTGCTGGATCAAAGGGTATGCACAATTTGATATTGTCTTGATTATTATCATAGATATCAATATCAACATTGATATTGATATGCCTTTAGGCATAGTTCCAAATTGCTCTCCAGACTATTCGTTGAATCAGTTCACAACTCCACCAACAATGTATTAGTGTCCCAGTTTTCCCACATCCCCTCCAACATTCATCATTATCTTTTCCTGTCATCTTAGTCAATAGGAAATTGATTAATTCTTCACCAAACAAGGAAGAGAGATGAGTACAGGAAATAAAATAGATAATTTTTGATTGCTTAATGTCAAAAATGTTTAGTTGTACCAGAATTAAGATTGATAAGGAGAGCAGTCAACTGAGAAAAATCTTTATATTAATATCCCTGATAAGTGTTTAGTATCCAATATATGTACAACTAACAGGGGAAAAAATATAAATATATATGTGTGTGTGTGACCTGACCAAAAGTCATTTTATAATAAGTAAGTGGTCAGAAGATATAAACAGTTTTCAAAAAGAGTATGTCAAACTATAAGCAATCATATGGATAGATGCTCCAAATTACAACTAATAAAGAGAAATTTACATCAAAATAACTTTGAGGTTTATCTCATACCCAGAAAATTGTTGAAATTGACAAAAGGTAGGAACAATAACTGTTGAAGGGATGGTGAAAAAAAAAGATATACTAATGCATAGTTGATAGAGCTGTGAGTGAATATTACCACTCTGGAAAGCAAATTGGAATTAAATAAAGTAGCTAAAATGTCCCTACACTTCCATATATACATATAGTATATATTCATAAGTGTGTGAATGTATAAATACATGTGCATATTTATATATGTATTATGGATATGTGTACATGTGTGTGATACATGTGCCCCACAACATAATATATAATATAGGTATTCCAAAAGTCTTGATACAGTTGTAAGCTATCAAAGCTTTGTGTATATGTGTATACATGCAACCATATATATTGTACATATATGCATACATACACATGGACACACAGATACACATACTCTTGGGAGGAATATATGCTGCCTGCAATAAGCTTTCTGGATCAATAGGTATGGACTTTTAAACATTTTTTAAAATAGAATTTCAAATTGCCTTCAGAATGGTTACATGTATTCATAGCTCAATATATATAATAGTATATTATTGGACCTCATGGCAATAATAGCATATTATTGGATCTAAATTCCCTCAGTCGTTCAAACATTAACAATTAAAACTTTTATATCAGACACACACACACACACACACAAGTTCTGCCTCCACCTTCATCAAGCTACTTCTCTAATCCTTTCCATTGTTTTTATATATCTACCTGGGACTAATAGTAAGATTGCCATTACATTATTATGACTTCAGTCTTTATTTCATGAGTGTTCCAGTGGACAGCCTGCTAGTCTTTTTCCCTTATGGGTGAGTTGCTACTTCACCTAGCCCATCAGTAATATTTTATATCACCAATTTGATCCTGTGTTTTAATGAGTCTGCATAGCAAATGCTTATCTTACATGTACACCCATAATCAAAATCAGATCATAATCAAGTCATATAGTTTCAATGGACTCTCCCCTAACCAATAATATTCACTGTTTACATAATTGTAGGACATGTGTTATTATTCACATACATTATGTAGTTGATTAGCTTTCTTACTCTTTATATTAATATTAGGCTTCCAGACTTGAATTTCAGTCAGATAGAACATAGCACATTATTATCTTATTCTCTTCAAAATCAAACCATCAATAAACAGACTAATAAGAGAAACAAGCATCAAACATCAAGAGCAAATAGCATCATAAGAAGTAACATTACCAAGGAGTTAGAAAGACTTAATTAAATCTAAACAATTAAAATGAGAAGAATTTACTCCTTCCTTCTCATGAGATCATATTGAAAAGGTACCAAAGAATCTAGATGTTATCGATCTATATTTGGGTTTCTAGGAAATAAATTTAAAATCCACATATGAGCTACAATGCAGTAAACTACTGCGGATGACAATCAAGAGTCATAGTTCAACGCTGATACAAATAACTTTTTCTTAACACCTAAAAGGTACTTTTTTATATTTTCATTTTATATTTTATAAAATTTTATATTTTCATTACCTTTTAGATATTCTTGTCTTTTTATTTACCTTGTTTCTAAGAGATATTCTCTGTGTTCTCTGCTCTTATTTTGATGGCATATAAACATATACATATATGTGAGTATATATAAACACATATACATAAATGAATTATTATATATAAAACAAATGTTCCAAAAGTCTTGGTATATTTCTATAGTATCAAAGCATACATGAAAACACTTCTATGCAAACACATAATATGAAAACCTATGTTACATATAATCATATATATATATACACTGTATAGTCATTCTCTTATCTTTGATCTCTTGACTTAAGCTGATCACTATATATATACTCAGACAGTAAGAGGTTTTCCTAAATCTAAATACTTATGATAAAAAATTACAATAAAGGATTATATAACTTACAATAAATGATCATAGAAATAGTTATTCAATCAAGAGGAAAGAATAAAATAATGCCTGACAAAGAAATTCATGATTTACAAAGCTCTTTAAATATGCCATGTCATTCAGGCCCCACAACAAATCTATAAAACAAATAATTAAGCAGACCAAAACTGAGATCCTTATAGACCAAGTATTCTAATCCAAGTTAAACAGCCAGCAAGTCTCAAAGGCAAAGCCTGTGGCCAAATTTCTTCTGAGTCAAATGCAATGTTCCTTTTTACTACCTTGTTAATTTCCTCTCTAAATTCTTCTAGTAATTCTAGATTTTTATTTTTTACTAAGCACCAAAGTTAATGTAATAAGTACTTACTCAATCAAATGAACAAGGCTAAAATTCATGAAAGGAAAGCAAAAATAAAAAGAGGGCAGGGGAATAAACTATCAAAGGAAAAAGTAGAGGCTATGCTGAATTGTGAAAGTTCTTCTGGGAAAAAATTAAAATATTTCTTTCCCAGGATCCTCATGATCTGTCCTTTGTAGTTCCAATTTGTGTTGGGGACATGTGATAGAGACTCTGATCCTCTTGGTCTGGGGGGGGGGGTGGGGGAGAAGCAAAAAACATGCACTTTCACATATGATCAATTTGTTTATTGCTTTTGACTGGCTATGCTTGAGAGAGTATTCAAGAGAAGTTCTACATTAAAGACACCAATAGGGTTAGTAACTGTTATCCACCATGGTGCCCACACCTCCATAGCATATATTATCCTCTAGGAATTTGGATGCTATACACTTGGTGCATATATGTTTAGTATTGATATTGCTTCATTATCTCTGCTAACCTTTAGCAAGATATAGTTTCCTTCTTTATCTCTTTCAATTAGATCTATTTTTGCTTTTGCTTGATCTGAGATCAGGATTGCTACCCCTGCTTTTTTTACTTCACCTGAAGAATAATAAATTCTGCTCCAGCCTTTCATCTTTACTCTGAATGTATCACTCTGTTTTAAATGTGTTGCTTATAAGTAATATATTGTAGGATTCTGGCTTTTAATCCATTCTGCTATCTGCTTCCGTTTTACGGGAGAGTTCATCCCAATCACATTCACAGTTAAAATAACTAATTCTGTATTTCCTACCATTTTATTTACCCCAAATTATGCTTTTCTATTTCCTTCCCCCCTTCCCTTTTCCTCAATATTTTACTTCTGACCACCATCTCCCTCAAACAGCCCTCCCCCTTTAGAGCCCCTCCCCTTTCTTACACCTTTCCCTTACTACTTGTTTTCCTTTCTATTAGCCTTTAAGAGTTCCTTTTTACCTTTTTATGCTTCTCTTGAGTTCTATATTTGGAGATCATTTTTTTTGTTCAGCTCTGGTCTTTTCATCAGAACTAAATGAAATTCACCTGTATCATTCAGGGAAGATAATGCTCATTTTAGCTAGATAGTTTATTCTTGACTGTAATCCAAGTTCCTTTGACTTTTGCAATATCAGATTCCAAAGCCTTTGATCCTTTAATGTAGAAAGAAACTGCTAGGTCCTGGGTAATCCTGATTGTGGCTCCTAGGCATTTGAATTGTTTCTTTCTGACTGCTTGCAATATTTTTCCCTTGGTCCAATAGTTCTGAAATTTAGCCACAATATTCCTTGGAGTTTTCATGTTGAGGTCTTCTTCAGGTGGTGATTGGTATATTCTTTCAATGGTTATTTTACCTTCTGATTCTAGGCATCAGGGTAGTTTTCCTTTATGATTTCCTCAAAGATAATGTCTAGGGTTTTTTTGTGGTTTTTTTTTCATCATGGCTTCCAGGAAATTCAATAATCCTTAGATTGTCTCTCCTAGATCTATTTCCTTTCCCAATTTTTCTTTTAACTCTCTTTTAAAATCCTTTTTGAGATCTTCCAAGAAAGCTTTGTGAAATGGAAACCAGCTCATATCTCCTTTTGGGCTTCATCTGGAGTTAATTTGTCTTTAGGAACCTCAGGTTCTCTCTCTCCATAAAAAATTGTCTATGGTCAGAGTTCTTTTTGCTTTCTGCTCACTTTTTAAAAGTTGAAATCTGCTCTTAAGGCAAAAAGGGGTGACAGCAGTTTTAGTTTGCACTGGGGCTGGTGTTTCTGACTGACTTCCAGTGCTAGTAATCCTGGCCAGGTTCCAGTTCTTCAGGCTTAATGACTTTCAATTTGCCTTTTGTATTTGCTTTTCGGGGTTTTACAGCAAATCTGCTAACCACCTGCTTGCAACCAGGACAGAGTAGCCTAAGAGTCTCACCGAAGATTCTCCACTGTGCAGATGCTGCAACACTCTGGTTCCCCACCCTAACTCCTTGCCCCAGGGTCCTTACACTGTGTCCTAAGCTCAGCAAACTGTCCCCCTGCCCAATTTAAACAGACCTGTTCTGAAGTTTTTCCAAGGTATCTTCTTCTGGAAATATGTTGTACTCCAAATATTTGTGAATTCTGGCTTAATCTGCTGTTGGTTTTGTAATACCAGAGAAACTGAGGCAAGAAGAGATTATTTTTAATCTTTAATGTGGAGAGTTTAAGCTAGTTGACCAGAATTGGAATATACTTCCAAAGCATTCAGTCCAGAGAATCTGAGGCACACTGTTTATATAAGGTTTTTTTAGTAAACAAAATACAGAAGCAAGAGTGCAATTAGTCTTGCAGCTTTTATTATCTTTATTTCAAAGAGAGGACAAGGATAGAAGAATTAACTTGGTATTTACAGCTTGGAGATTGTGGCTCAGGCCCTATCAGACAGGGGAGTAGAACCATTCTTGGATAGATAGGGGATATAAGGAAGACATAACTGCAGGACACGAGATTGTCCTTGACAATAATTCTATTCCCAGGGTAGTTTTTGGACAGGGATGAAGTCATAGAGGCAAGCATCTGGAGACTGTTCTTTTCCATCCTTCACTATGGTATATGAAGGGGAGTCAAAACCTCATGGCTTAAAATTTTCTTTTTAAACTCAATTTTCCAAGTCTAATTGCACAAATGAATAAAGGAGGGGGAACATGGCCTGCTATCCAAGGCCTAAGAGTTTGAGAGGTCAAAGAAGGTCACAGAAAGTCGTGTCTGCTCTCTGCCATCTTGGCTCTGCCCTCCAACCTTCTTTCTAAGTGAGACAGACAAAGGGAGAAAGAGAGAGAGGAAGAAAGAGAGAGGGAGAGAGGGGAAGGAGGGAGAGAGGAAGGGAGGGAAAAATAAAACAACATAAAATTTCTTTTTCCAAGATAGGAGATCAGATACCTTGCTTAAGGATATCAACAAAGTATTCTCTTTTTTAATTAATTAAAGCTTTTTATTTTTCAGAACATATGCATGGATAATTCTGCAACATTAGCCTTTGCAAAACCTTGTATTACAGTTTTCCCCCCTTTCTTCCATTCCCCTCCCCTAGATGGCAAATAGTCCAATATATGTTAAATATGGTAGAAAAATATGTTAAATCCAATATATGTATACATATTTATACAATTATCTTGCTGTATAGGAAAAATCAAATCAAACCAGGGAAAAAATGAAGAAAATAAAATGCAAGCAAACAACAACAAAATGAGTAAGAATGCTATGTTGTGAACCACACTCAGTTCCCACAGTCCTCTCTGGGTTTAGATGGCTCTTTTGATCACAAGACCATTGGAACTGGTCTGAATCGTCTCATTGTTGAAAAGAGCCACATCCATCAGAATTGATCACTGTATAATATTGCTATTGCTGTGTACAATGATCTCCTGGTTCTGTTCATTTCACTTAGTGTCACTTCATGCAAGTCTCTCCAGGCCTCTCTGAAATCATCCAAACAAAGTATTCTCCAAAGAAGAACTGCAAACTATTAACAATTATATGGAAACCATATAAACCCTACCAACAACTAATTTCAAATCATTAAGAATAGAAATATTAAAAAGAAACCTGAGGTTATACCTCAAATTCAACAAATTGAGCTTTTTGACAAAGATGGCAAAAAATATAAATTTTTAATATTTGAGGTGTTGAGGAAATTCAGGTATGTCAATGCATTATTGATGAAGCCTTGAATATATCCAATCATTCTAAATGTCATTTGTAAATTTACTTTTTTTTAAAAAAAGAGTGTCTAAATATCCATACCCTTTGATACAAAAATCCCATTGCAAGGCATATATCCCAAACAGTTCAATAATAGAGAAAAAATATAATAGAATATTGGAGGCAGCTATATTGCTTAATGGTAGAGTCCAGAAACAAGAAGACCTGAATTCAAATTTGACTTCAGACATTGATGAGCTGTGTGATTTTGGACAAGTCACTTAATTTCTATCCACTGGAGAAGGAAATGGGAAATTATTCCAGTATCTTTGCCAAGAAAACCCTACAGACAGTGTGGTCCACACAATCATGAAGTATCAGACATAACTCAACAACCATGGCAAAATGTAATATCATTACACTTTAATTAATGACAAATATAAAAACTTTTAATATACTTGTGTAGATTTATATGAACTTTAGGTGGAAGCAGAACCAAGAGAATAATTTACATAATAAATACAATAATGTGCAGGAAAACCATGCTGAAAAACATCAAAACCTTACCCATAACTGATGAATCAGGACTTCTGAAAACTAACAATGAATCTCTAAGACATATTAAAAATTGAAGTAAAAGTATATAAATAGAGTCATTCCCCAATAAGTGGTTAAGTTCTCAAGTGAAGAAACACATGCTTTCCACAACCACATTTCTTAATTAACCAAATCAATAATAATTAGAGAAGTGTAATGGTTGATTCTAGGCAGTTAGGTGACATAATGGATAGAGTGCTTGGCCAAAAGTCAGGAAAACTACTCTTCCTGAGTTCAAATCCAGCTCTGTGACCATGAACAAATTACTTGACTTTATTGTATCAGTTTCTTCATCTCTAAAATGAATAGAGATGAAGTGCCAAACTACTCTAGTATTTCTGCCAAGAAAGTTCCAAATGGGGTCACAAAGAGTCAGACAACTGAAAAACAACTGAACAACAAAACAATAAAATGATTGATTTATTAGTGAGATGAGTCAAACCAGTCAGTATTTGGGACTAGTTCTACACAGAGTTAAGCTGCCAGAAAATCCATTCCTGGACCTCTTATTCCAAGTAGTTTTTCCAACTAGTTTGAGTTGAGTGTTGAAACTCACAAAGTCAGAGAAAATGATGGTTTTCCTCTCAGATCTTTGGAGAAGGGAGGAATTAAGCAAGAAATAGAGAACATTATGAAATGCAAAATGAATAATTTTGACTATAAAATGTTAGAAAGATTTTGTGCAAAGCCAATGCAGCAAAAATTAGAAGGGAGGCAGAAATCTGGTAAATAAACTTTAGAACCAATGTTTCTGATAAAGATCTCATTTCTAAAATATACAGATAACTGAGTCAAATATGTAAGAATACAAGTCATTCCTGAACTGATAAATGATCAAAGGATATGATCAGACAATTTTCAGATTAAAGCCAACTATAGTCATATGAAAAAATGCTCTAAATCACTATTGATTAGAAAAATGCAAATTAAAACTACTCTGAAGTACCACTTCACATCTATCAGATTGACTAAGATGATAGGAAAAGGTAGTGCTGAATTTTTGAGGAGATGTGGGAAAACAGGAACATTAATCATTATTAATGGAGATGTGAACTGATCCAACCATTCTGGAGAGCAATTTAGAACTATGCCCCGAGAGCTATAAAACTGTGCTTACCCTTTGATCCAGCAGTGTCTGCATCCCAAAGAGCTCATAAAAAGGGGGTGAAAGGATCCACATGTACAAAAATGTAAGCTCTTTTTGTGGTGACAAAGAATTGGAAATTTAATGGATGTCCATCAATTGAGGAATAGCTAAATAAGTTATGTTATAATGAATGTAATGGAATATTATCGTCCTATTAAAAAATGATGAACAGACTTATTTTAGAAAAGCCTGGAAAAAATTGCATAAACTGATGCTGAGTGAAGAGAGCAGAACCTCTCTTGTTGTATACCTTTCATTGTATACAACAACAGGACTATGTGATAATCAACTATTATACACTTGCTTCTCAGCAATTCAGAGATCCAAACAATTCCAATAAACTTTGGAGAGAAAATAGCATCTGCATCTAGAGACCTATAGAGACTAAATGTGGATCAATGCACACTATTTTCTTTTTTTTTTCTTTCTCTTGGTTTTTCTCTTTTGTTCTGAGTTTTCTCTCCCAACATGACTTGTATAGAAATATGTAAAAAACGAATGTATGTGTATGACCTAAAATTTTAATTTTTAATTTTTTTAAAAAATAAATGTTAAAAACTATTTTACATGTAATTTTTTAAAAAGTACTAGTGAATAAAAAAGAGATACTCACAAAATTGTAGCCTAATATATTCTGTTTCATTCATTCATGCACTTAAGAATAGTAGAAAAAAATGAATAACAGCAGAGACAGAAGGAAAAAAATTCAATTTATTTAAGGCCACATAATGGCCCAAGTAGAGAAACAGAGACCCACAAAAGTTCTTCCTTCAACAACTATCAAGTCATAATAAATGCAAGTTCCTCAGCAGGAGCCTCATATATGCTCACGGTTCAGGCTCAGTAGCATATTGAATAGTCTTTCTTCTACTTAAGTGGACAAAACACAAAATATCTGTGCATGTTTTGAATTTGAGCCAGAGCTCCTCTGTTGTACATCAGTTTTTGTTTACTATGCAAGCAGGTTCACTGCGTCCTCCAGAAGGATTTGCAAAAAGCTGAGAATGCTGCACATACTCTGCAGAACTGGGCCCTTGTTGACCAATTTCCCATTATAGTTATGGACATCTGCAGAGAGCTGTCATCTTCAGACATCTTGAGGGAGATTTTTCTTTAGCAGGATAAAGATGGATGCCTTTACCTTTCCAGGTTCCATTTATTTATACCATACACACACACACACACACACACATATATACGCATATGTGTGTTTACACATCAACCTCTGTCAGTTCCCCAGTTATTACTATAGGACAATGCATGAAACTATTTCCATGGCCTCAGTTCTATCGCTTCTTTCTCTTTTAAGAAGAAGCTGGTAGCAAAGTGGACAGAGCATCTAGCCTGCAGTAAAAAAGATCTGAGTTTAAATATGACCTCAGATATTAACTGTGACCCTGAACAAATCATTTGACCTCTATTTTCCTTAGTTTCAACTATAAATTTGAGGTGATAACAGCCTCTTCTTCACATGGTTGTTGCAAAGATCAAATAATAAAATATTTGTAAAGTATTTAGCACAATAGGCATAATATAAATATTTATTTTTCCCTTCCTCCTTCTTCCATCCTGAGATAGTTCTTTGTCCATAACAGATATTAATTTTTCCAGAGAATGATTTCTGTTCCTTCATGAGCTACCTATTATGGCAATCACTAAAGTAAACAATTGGACTGACTCAGCCTCCCCTCTCCTCTCATTATTACCACTCTTAAGTCTACTCAATAACCTCAAAGTGCTCTTTCATTCAGACTGTCAAAACTTAAGCTACCTTTTAAGAGGAAATCTATCATGTAGATGCTGACCTTGAGGAGATGATGGGAGAGAGGAGGAGTTTCCTCTTTCTCCTCTTTGAACTGACATATCCATATTTATCAAGCAAAGAGCAAAAAGTAAAAAACTACCATCATTGTCTCAGTCTCTTTCTCTTATGGGATCCTGGCCTGCAGACAGGACTTAGACATCAGCTGAGATTTGTCCATTCTGATTCTATGGTCAGACTCTTGATAGGGCCATATGACTGTTATAGGAAGTTATAGACCATAGAATGGTGTTTTCATTAACCATTCATTTCCTTGTCAATTCAGTCTCCCTCTCTTCCCCAGGCCTGCAGTCTGTCTCTTCTATTAATATAGTCTGGGGAGCTAGAAAAGATTATACATTAATAAAGCATCCATTTTTTATCACATGAAATTTCATGTCCTTAATCACTAGTTTATGGATCCATTTTTTTCTTCCCTACCATTTGCTTCCTTAAGTCTCTGCCTATCTGCCCAAAACAATCCTGAATTAATGATAAAAAAAACTTTCCTTCATTCTTCACCTCATATGCACTATAATAATAAAAGATCTTTCCTTTCTCATATCTCACATAAAACATCACATTCATCTTTTATTTCTAAGTTTTTTGGTCTTCATTTTTAACATATGAACAAGTCATAATCCCCTCACTAGTTTGTACTCTCCACAGTCTGGGATTATTTTAATCCTTTGTCCCTCCAAGAAACTAGCACAGCCTTTTAAATACACTAGGCATATTGGCAATTGAATGAATTGCCCCTCCATTTCCATGTTCTATCTCTGCAGAATCCTTCCCCTGTACAAGACTGGGGTCAGGGGTCAGATCAGAAGATGGTTCCATGGCAGTTGAGAATCTTCACTATAGTCAGGGCAAAGGATGGAACTGGCAAGGATGAAAGTAGTCCCTTAGCTTGATCATTCTTCCCAAATCAAACTTCCCAAATCTGCCACCATCCAAAACCCAGAAAACTTACTTGTCCTTCAGTTGTTGTTGCTAAAATCAGCTAGTTCCCAGAAGAAGAAACTGTTTTAGGTGTGAGACATTAGGTTAGAAAATAATCAAAAAAACATACTTTGCCTTGGTTTAGGGTTGGTCTTGACTTGGGACAAGTAGAAGCATGCTGAAAACAAAAACTTCGCATCCCTTCTTGCTCCTTCCACTGTCCAGTGATGGACAAACTACATTTCAATTTACTACCATACAGACCATAAACCTGATCACCTCCTGCTCAGCCCTAACATTGATGATATTGGGGTTAATCCAGAAGGAATGGGTTAAAGTGGAGAAGAAATCATCAGAGATAGAAATTTCCAGTAGCCCCTGGATAACTTGTAGCAGTTCAATTTGCATCGAGTTTTCAACAGGTCAGGAATAAGCTATGGAGGGAGGGAGTCTTGGGCTTTGCTTTCTTGGGTAACTCAGCTTTTTCATCACCTAGCCTCTCGCTGCTTGCTGGTTTTCTTAGTTTATAACTCCCTTAGTCAGCACCTTTATTACTTTCACAACTAATTGTTGAGACTTCTTTAAAATTTCAGTTACTTCTGGAAAAGACAGAATTCAGTTGAAGCTAGAGTCGGCTGGAAGTTTGGGAGTTGTCATTGGAAAAGAGTGGACAGGCTAGAATGGGATAAATGTAAAGAGGTTGATTGGGGACTGGAACAAAGTCAGTGATATTAGGTAAAATCAATGTTAGTGAAGGTCAAGAGATTTTGTACATAGTAGGTGTTTTATAAGACATGGACTCAAAAAACAGCAAAGGAAGAATCATGGAAGTGAAGAAGATTTACGAGAATAGAGAGTGCTTTCCATTGAATTTTTCTCCCATTCAGATTCAAGTTTCTTGACCACGTTTTCCTCTTCTTCCTCCTTCTGTCACATTTCCTATTTTTTTTCTCCTTATTCCCATCTCTTCTAAGGGCTATGCAGATCTCAGGTGGGAATAAACTAGACAAAAATACTTCTAATGGTCTCAACTTAATCTTTGCTTCCCCACAGATGAGAAGAAAACAATCTGGAATCTGATGGTTGTAACTGTCTCTCTCTCTGTCATCCTGTGTTTTATCTTGGGGATGGACTATATTTCTTTGATTCCTCGATTCAAAGGACGCTACTTCATCTTTGCCTTTATCAGCTTCCTGACAGGTACCTACGTGCTTCCCTTGCCCCAGACTGCTGCTAATAAGATTGATTTGGGGTTTACATTGCTGGTCCTATCTAAAATTATATTGCCTTTATCAAAAGATCATAGATTTAGCTTCTGAGATGTTTACCAATTCATCTATTATTAGATGAATTCTTGAGTAAAAGCATTCTAGTTATTGACCAGAATGTCTTTTCTTTGGTTAAGGCATGAGTGTGAGGTGCAAGTCCTCCAAGAGAAATTTTTTTTTTTCTTTTTCTGTCTGGACAGCAGGTATCTCTTTGTTCACAGCAATTGTACTGTACAACAAAGCATTGAAGAAAAGTTTGGGTGGACATCAATATGTGATCAAAAACACCTGGATCTTTCATTCAACTTATATAATTATCTTGTTATATTTACTCTGTGGTGAGTGTTCCCAGTGCCCCTTGTGGGAAGATCAAAGCCAACCCACTTGTGACTTAGGAGGAGGGGAATTGGAGAACATAGGAGAGACTTTTACCCCAAGTTGTTGAAATTTGATTAGATTCAGTTCTAGTTGCAATATGGGACTACAGATAATGTCAATTCCTGGTGAACAGATTGAATATCATTCCTTTTTTTTTTTTTTTTTTTTTTTTTTTTTTGCTGAGGCAATTAGGATTAAGTGACTTGCCCAGGGTCACATAGCCAGGAAGTGTTAAGTGTCTGAGGCCAGATTTGAACTCAGGTCCTCCTGATTTCAAAGCTGATGCTCTACCCACCACACCACCTAGATGCCCCTTCCTTTTCTCTTCCTCAATTGCCTTTCACAGCTTTCCCTCCTTCATGGCACATATGGCCACAAAATACATACCTATGAAGAATATCTTTGAAGAATAAAGTATGAATGCATTAAGAGAACAAAAAAAAAGGATAAAGATATTCTCAAGGATAGTATTAAGACAGTGTTAAAACAGGAGGAGGCAATGTAAGAGTATAGTAAATCATACTTTCTTATGGAGGTCCCTTTTTTTCTAGTACTCTCCCTTCTGAAAGTAAACATCCTAAATGCAAGAGACATATTTCCAATTTCAAAATGGATGTGACCTTAATTAGATAATTTTAAATGTGCTATGATCTCCAAGGCCTCTCCTTTTCTTCCTTAAAATTTTGATGTCCTGGAATTTATCGCCCAAAGGGACTTAGAACATTTCAGACTATGGGTTCAGACAACGTTGTAATATGTTTAGATACTAAGATGGGAACCAGACTGTGCTGTGTAAAGAATTTTAGCTATGGAGTTAGAGAACCTAGATTCATATCCTCCTCCTGAGGCTTACTTATTATTCTAAGTTCTATAACTTCTGCCAAGTTCTTTAACCTCTCTAGGCCTCATTATCTGTAGAAAAATAAAATGTTTGAAATGATTCCATTAGACTTGATGATCTGAATTTCTGGCAATCTCTAGAGTTAAATTACAACTGTCTCATCCCTTTGGCTTATCCTGCCACCAGGAAAGAGTCTAACTCCCATTTCCATGCTATTGCTATTATTACCTACTTTTCCCTTCAATTCTTTCCCTTGACCATTTTTCCTTAGGGATCTTCTGTCTTTTGTGCCACAGTGAATCCAACAAGAGCTCCCTAAACCTTCTCGAAGAGTCTCCCACACAATCTACAGTGAAAGAGCCATGTAATGTGCAAATGGAAAGGGATGGTAAAGAAAAGAAGGGAATTGTAGCAGAAAGACTCCATCTTGAAAACTTGGACCAAACACAACCAATTGTTAAACATAAATTGCCAGCCCGCAGGGTGACGTGGAACTTATAGACTTAGGGGAAGCTATAGGAGTCTATTTCTTCATGCATATGCCTATATCTCTGCTGATACATATATATATATATATATATATGTATGTATGTCAGGTGTTATATTCATGTATCATTTTATTGTAGGCTTGTACATACATATTATATATTCTATGACTTAAAAGACTATGTATAGGAGTGCCAAATGATAGTAGTGTATACTCCTAAACTAAATAAAGGTGATTTTCCTATGGACAGTATGTTTGGAATTTCAATAAAAGAAATCAACACATTTCAGTGGTTTGTAGTTTGTCCTTAGAAGAAATCTGAGAGTTCATGGTGATGCTCAAGAATTCAACAAACAGGGCAAGATGGTGGAGTGCAGAAACGACTCTCTGTGACCTCCTCTGATCTCTCAAATCAACAGCAGATTAAGCCTCTGAACTGGTTCTGGAGTGAAAGCTCCCCCAAATATTTAGAGTACAGCACATTCCCAGCAGAAGTTACCTTGGAAGAGCTTGAGAACAGGTCTGTTTCAGATGGGCAGGGAGTTGGTCAGTTTGCCGAGCTCAGACGGCAGCTCAGGGAGACAGGACAGGAAGCCGGGCCGGGACTCAGCATGTCAGGTTCTAAGCACCTAGGAAGTTTCTGGGAGGCTTTGGGCCACCTTGCCCTGCTTGTGGGCAGATCTGACTTTTTGTAAAACATAGATTGTAACCCACTACAAACACAGGACCTAGCTCATATAGCCCAGCACCGGAAGTCAATCAACCAAACTGCCCCAGAGCAAATTACCACAATTGCCGCTTCTCTGCTTTAAACAGACCTCAAGCTTTTTTAAAAAATGAATAAAAAACAAAAAAGAACTCTCACCATAGACAACTTTTGTGCAGAGAGAGAAAGATAGACCTCAGATCCTAAGGTTCATAAAGGTAAAACAACTCCAGGAGAAGCCAGTGACGGAGACATGAGCTGGTCCCCATTTCACAAGGCTTTCCTGGAAGATTGCACGAAGAATCTCAAAAGAGAGAAGAAAAATGGGGAAATAAAATGAGGTTGTTACAAGAAGGAATGAATAAAGCATATAATGCCCTAAAAAGAGATATGAAAAAGACATCAATTCACTGAAAAACAAAATTGGTGAAATGAAAAAAGTATGCAATGAACAAATTGGCCAATTACAAAAGGAGCTTAAAAAGGTAACTGAAGAAAATAATACATTAAAAATCAGAATTTAACAAATGGAAGTGAATAAATCAATAAAACTTCAAGAATCAGTCAAATAAAAACAAAAAAAATAGAAGAAAATATGAAATATCTCCTAGAAAAAACAACTGACTTGGAAAATAGATCTAGGAGAGACAATTTAAGGATTATTGGACTTCCTGAAAGCCATGATGAAAAAAAGAACCTAGACACCATCTTCCAGGAAACCATGAAAGAAAACTGCCCTGATGCTTTAGAATCGGAAAGTAAAATCGCAATTGAAAGAATTCCTCGATCAGCTCCTGAAAGAGACCCCAAAATTAAATCCCCAAGGAATATTGTGGCTAATTTCAAGACTATCACACCAAGGAAAAGATATTGCAAGCAGCTAGAAAGAAGCAATTCAAATACGAAGGAACTATAATGAGAATCAGCCAGGATCTATCAGCTTCCACATTAAAGGATCGAAGGGTCTAGAATCAGATATTCCAAAAGGCAAAGGAACTTGGATTACAGCCAAGAATAAACTATCCCGCTAGAATGAGCATTATCTTCCAGGGAAGAAGATGGACATTTAATATTATAGGTGAATTTCACCTATTTCTAATGAAAAGACCAGATCAAACAAAAAAATTGATCTCCAAACACAGAACTCAAGAGAAGCATAAAAAGGTAAAAAGGAAAGAACTCTTTTAAACTATATTTCTAATATGGGTATACTTAAAGAATGGAGGTATAATTTGATTTTACTTTGATAATATGAAAAAGAAACTAGAGGTAGAAGAGATATCATACTGGAAAAAGAGGGAAAAGGAGGTAAAATAAGGTTTAAAAAAAGGAGGTAAAAATAAGGTAAAATCTCATGAAGAGGCAAAGAAAACCTAATATAATTGAGGGAAAGAAGGGAGGGGCATGAGCGTTGCATGAATCTTACACTCATCAGATTGGGCCCTAAAAGAGAATATCAGACACATTTGGTTTCACAGAGAAACTTGTCCCTCCTTATAGGGAAGTGGGAGGGAAAGGAGGAAAAGAAAGGAAAAGACTAATAAAAGGGAAAATAGAAGAATAAGGGGAAAGAGGTAAAAAAATAGGGAGGGGCTCTAAAGTGGGGAGGACTGTTTGAGGGAGGTGGTCATCAAAAGCAAAATACTGGGGAGGGGGGAAGGGAGAAAGGGGAAGGGAAAGAGAAAAACATAACTTTGGGTAAATAAGAGGGCAGGAAATGCAGAATTAGTTATTTTAGCTGTGAATGTAAATGGGAGGAGCTCTCCCATAAAACAGAAGTGGATCAGACTGTATTAAAAGCCAGAATCCTGCAATATGTTGTTTACAAGAAACACATATAAAGCATAGAAATACATACAGAGTGAAGGTAAAGGGCCAGAACAGAATGTATGATGCTTCAGGTAAACAAAAAAAAAAAAAAGCAGGGGTAGCAATCCTGATCTCAGATCAAGTAAAAGTAAAGATAGATCTAATTAAAAGAGACAAGGAAGGAAACTCTATTTTACTAAAGGGTACCATAGATAATGAAGCAATATCAATACTAAACATATATGCACCAAGTGATATAGCATTCAAATTCCCTAGAGGAGAAGTTGAGAGATACAAGAAGAAATAGACAACAAAACTATTTTACTGGGGGATCTCAACCTTGCTCTCTCAGAATGAGATAAATCAAACCACAAAATAAGAAAGAAGTTAGGGAGGTAAACAAAATGTTAGAAAAGTTAGGTATGATAGATCTTTGGAGAAAAATTAATGGAGACAAAAGGGAGTTTATTTTTTTCTCAGCGATTCATGGAACTTATACAAAAAAAATTGACCATGTGTTAGGGCATAAAAACCTCAAAATCAAATGCAGAAAGGCAGAAATAGTAAATGCATTTTTTCAGATCATGATGCAATAAAAACCACATGCAATACAAAAACAGGAGAAAATAGACCAAAAGTTAGTTGGAAATTAAATAATCTAATCCTAAAGAATGAATGAGTGAAAGAGCAAATCATAGGCATAATAATTTCATCCAGGAAAATGACAATGAGACAATATACCAAAATTTGTGGGATATGGCCAAAGCAGTTATAAGGGGTAATTTTATATCTCTAGATGCTTACTTGCATAAAATAAAGACAAGATCATTGAACTGGGCTTACAATTAAGAAAGATAGAAAAAGAACAAATTAAAAACCCTCAATTAAATATCAAATTGGAAATTCTGAAAATAAAAGGGGAGATTAATAAAATTCAAAATAAGAAAACTATTGAATTAATAAATAAAACTGAGTTGATTTTATGAAAAAACCAACAAAATAGATGAACTTTAGTTAATTTGATTAGAAAAAGGAAAGAATAAAAAAAATTGTTAGTCTCAAAAATGATAAGGGAGAACTTTCCACCAATGAAGAGGAAATAAGAGCAACAATTAGGAGTTACTTTGCCCAACTTTATGCCAATAAATTTGATACTCTAAATGAAATGGAGGAATATCTATAAAAATATAGATTGCCTTGAACACCAGATAGATAATTTTGACTATATAAAGTTAAAAAGTTTTTGTACAAACAAAACCAATGCAGTCAAGATTAGGAGGGAAGCAATAAATTGGGAAATTATCTTTACATTTAAGGGTTCTGATAAAGGCCTCATTTATAAAATGTATATAGAACTGTCTCATATCTATAAGAATTCAAGTCATTCTCCAACCGATAAATGATCAAAGGATATGAAAAGACAATTTTCAGATAATGAAATTAAAACTATTTTTATTCATATGAAAAGGTGCTCCAAATCACTATTGATCAGAGAAATGCAAATTAAGACAACTCTGAAGTACCACTACACATCTGTCAGATTGGCTAAAATGACAGGAAAAGAAAATGACGAATGTTGGAGGGGATGTGGGAAAGCTGGGACATTGATACATTCTTGGTGGAACTGTGAATGGATCCAGCCATTCTGGAGAGCAATTTGGAACTATGATCAAAAAGTTATCAGGCTGTGCATACCCTTTGACCTAGCAGGGTTTCTATTGGGTCTATATCCCAAAGAAATCTTAAAGGAAGGAAAGGGCCCCACATGTGCAAGAATGTTTGTGGCAGCCCTTTTTGTAGTAGCTAGAAACTGGAAACTGAATGGATGCCCATCAATTGTAGTATGGCTGAACAAATTATGGTATATGAATGTTATGGAATATTATTGTTCTGTAAGAAACGACCAGAAGGACGATTTCAGAGAGGCCTGGAGAGACTTGCATGAACTGATGCTGAGTGAAATCAGCAGAAGCAACAACAATACCATATGATGATCAATTCTGATGGACATGGCTCTCTTCAACAATGAAATGTTTCAAACCAGTTCTAATTGTTCAGTGAAGAAAGCCATATACACCCAGAGAGAGGCATAGACCACAGCATAACATTTTCATGCTCTCTATTGATGTTTGCTTGCATTGTGTTTCCTTTCTCTGATTTTTTTCTTCTAGATACGATTTTTCTTGCACAACAAGGATAAGTGTGGAAATATATATACATATATTTGATTTGTCAAGTATTTTAACATCATTAACATATAGTGGATAGCCTGCCATCTAGGGGAGGGGTGGGAGTAGGGGGGAAAATTTGTAATAGAAAGGTTTGTAAGGGTTAATGTTGAGGAATTACCCATACATATGTTTTGCAAATAAACAGTTTTAATAAAAAAATTTTTTTAAAAATATAGATGACCAAGGTTAACAGAAAAGGGAATGATTTAAATAGCCCCATTTTAGAAAAAGAAATAGAACAAGCTATTAATCAACTCCCTAAGAAAAAATCTCCCGAACCAGATGGATTTACATGTGAATTCTACCAAACATTCAAAGGACAATTCCAATACTATATAAAGTATTTGAAAAAATAGGGAAAGAAGGTATATTACCAAATTTCTTTTATGATACAAATATGGTGCTGATAGCTAAACCAGGAAGGATGAAAACAGAGAAAGAAAACTATAGACCAATTTCCCTAATAAATATTGATGCAAAAATCTTAAATAAAATATCAGCAAAAAGATTACAGAAAGTTATCCCCAGGATAATACACTATGACCAAGTAGGATTTATCCCAGGAACGCAGAGCTGATTCAATATTAGGAAAACTATCAGTATAATTAATTATATTAATAACCAAACTAACAAAAATCATATGATTATCTTAATAGATGCAGAAAAAGCATTTGATAAAATCCAACAACTATTCCTATTAAAAATACAAGAGAATGTAAAAAATGGACTTTTCCTTAAAATGATAAGTAGCATCTCTTTAAAACCATCAGCAAGCATCATATGTAATGGGGACAAACTAGACCCATTCCCAATAAGATCAGGACTGAAACAAGGCTGCCCACTGTCACCATTACTATTTAATATTGCATAAGAAATGTTAGCTCTGGCAGTAAGAGAAGAAAAAGAGATCAAAGGAATTAGAGTAGGTAATGAGGAAACCAAATTATCACTCTTTGCAGATGATATGATGGTATATTTAGAGAACCCTAGAGACTCAACTAAAAAACTATTAGAAACAATTCACAACTTTAGCAAAGTTTCAGTATTCAAAATAAATCCACATAAATCAGCATCATTTTTATATATTACCAACAAAGTCAAACAGCAAGAGATACAAAAAGAAATTCCATTCAAAATAATGATTGATATTATAAAATATTTGGGAATCTATCTGCCAAGGAAAAGTCAGGAACTATACGAACTAAACTACAAAACACTTTCCACACAATAAAGTCATACCTAGTCAATTGGAAAAACATCAAGTGCTCATGGGTAAGCCGAGTGAATATAATGAAAATGACATTGCTATCCAAGTTAATTACTTATTTAGTGCCATACCAA
Source organism: Myrmecobius fasciatus (assembly GCA_023553655.1). Lineage (NCBI taxonomy): Eukaryota > Metazoa > Chordata > Mammalia > Dasyuromorphia > Myrmecobiidae > Myrmecobius > Myrmecobius fasciatus. Next base: position 301,528 of record JAJPUD010000982.1, read on the forward strand.
TCAAACTCCCAAGAAATTATTTTACAGATCTAGAAAAAACAGTAGCAAAGTTCATTTGGAAGAACAAAAGGTCAAGAATTTCAAGGGAATTAATGAAAAAAAAATGCTGATGAAGGTGGCCTAGCTGTACCAGATCTAAAACTATATGATAAAGCAGCGGTCATCAAAAGCATTTGGTACTGGCTAAGAAATAGTGTAGTCAATCAGTGGAATAGGATAGGATCACAAGACAAACTAGGCAATAACTATAGCAATCCAGTCTTTGATAAACACAAAGACCTCAGCTTTTTGGATAAGAACTCACTATTTGACAAAAAAAAACCTAGTATAGAAAATATTAGGACTTGACCCATACCTAACACCACATACCAAGATAAGATCTAAATGGGTTCATGATTTAGACATAAGGAGTGATATTATAAGCAAATTAGAGGAACACAGGATAGTTTACCTCTCAGACCTGTGCAGATGGAATAAATTTATGTCCAAAGAAGATCTGGAACTCTTAATTGAACACCAGATAGATAATTTTGACTATATTAAGTTAAAAAGGTTTTGTACAAACAAAACCAATGCAGTCAAGATTAGGAGGGAAGCAATAAATTGGGAAATCATCTTTACATTTAAGGGTTCTGATAAAGGCCTCATTTCTAAAATATATAGAGAATTGTCTCATATTGATAAGAATTCAAGTCACTCCAATCGATAAATGGTCAAAGGATATGAACAGACAATTTTCAGATGATGAAATTAAAATTATTTCTATTCATAAGAAAAGGTGTTCCAAATCACTATTGATCAGAGAAATGCAAACTAAGAGAATTCTGAGACATCACTACACACCTGTCAGATTGGCTAAGATGATGGGAAAAGACAATGAGGAATGTTGAAGGGGATGTGGGAAAACTGAGACACTGATACATTGTTGGTGGAACTGTGAATGCATCCAGCCATTCTGGAGAGCAACTTGGAACTATGCTCAAAAAGTGATCAAACTGTGCATACCCTTTGACCCAGCAGTGTTTCTATTGGGCTTATATCCCAAAGAGATCTTAAAGAAAGGAAAGAAACCCACATGTGCAATCCCTTTTTGTAGTGGCTAGAAACTGGAAACTGAGTGGATGCCCATCAATCGGAGAATGGCTGAATAAATTATGGTATGTGAATGTCATGGAATATTATTGCTCTGTGAGAAACGACCAGCAAGAGGATTTCAGGAAGGCCTGGAGAGACTTACATGAACTGATGCTAAGTGAAATGAACAGAACCAGATCATCATTATACACAGCCACAATAACACTATATGATGATCAGTTCTGATAGACATGGTTCTCTTCAACAATGAGATGTTTCAAACCAGTTCCAGTTGTTCAGAAATGTGGAACACAACATAACATTTTCATGCTCTCTACTGATGTTTGCTTGCATTGTGTTTCCCTTCTCAGATGTTTTCTTGTAGATATGATTTTTCTTATACAGCAAGATAGCTGTATAAATATGTATACACATATTGGATTTGTCAAGTATTTTAACATAATTAACATGTATTAGACTTCCTGCCATCTAGGGGAGGGAGTGGGGGGAAGGAAGGAAAAATTTGGAACAGAAAGCTTTACAAGGGTCAATGTTGAAAAATTACCCCTGCATATGTTTTGCAAATAAAAAGCTTTAATAAAAAAATTCAACAAACATTTTTTCATCACTGAACAATAAATTAAAGGAAGTATGGCAACAAATTCTAGAACTAGAGTTTTGGAGAACTATATTTCCTATCTCTGACATATGTGCTCTTAACTGCTAGGGATCCTATCAGGGTCCCCAGCCACCGCCCTCTACTTACCCTAATCCAGGGTCTTCAGAGGTCTCTGGCTCCCCACCCTGGGTGGGGGAGGGGAGAACAAACCAGGCAGAGCACCCGAGGAGAGGTTAACTTCTTTATTGCCGTTACCGGAACTCTCTACCCCCAAACCCCCGTGCCTTCCCTTATATCCCTTTTCCTAGCTCCTCCCTGTAGGCGGTTCCGCTCCTCCCGAGTCCCGCCCTGAGGGTGGAGCCAGCCCATTCAGAGGCCATCCCAGTACCCGAAGGCAGGTTCCGACCTCTGGGCTTCTCACGGTCCACTCAGGTGAGCCCAGTCCAGAGCCGCCCCCAACACTTAACCATAGGCAAGTCACTTGCTTAACCCTCTCTCAGGGTTATATATATATAAAATAAATATAAATATAATGTAAATATATTATAAATAAATAATATAAATATAAATAAAATTTATAAATTTATAATAAATATAAACAAAAAGTGTAAATATAATTATGTATAAATATAATATGAATATAATTTTATATATATATATAAATAAAATATAATTTCAGAGGGAAAACACTAAAGAGGACCTAGAAAAGCTTCTAGGAGAAGGTAAGATTTTATCTGGTATTTAAAGGAAACAAAGGGGTAGAGATTAAGAGGAGAGAGTTCCAAGTAAGGGAGACAACCAATGAAAACGCACAGGGTCAGGAGATGAAATATCTTGTTCAAGAAACAACATGAAACCTTATGTCTTTGGATTACAGAATATATGGAAGAGAATAAAAATTGAAGGGTGAAAAGATAGAAAGGGTCCATATTACAAAGGACCTTAAAAGCCAAAAATCCCTTGAAATTTGAGTTACTGTAACAAGCCAAAATTCCAGTTACTTGACAGATGGAGGTTATCTTCTTTTTATCTTTCTGTCATATGAATCCCTAAGAATATCCCCTACTCAGGGGCAGCTAGGTGGCGCAGTGGATAGAGCACCAGCCCTGAAGTCAGGAAGACCTGAGTTCAAATCTGGTCTCAGACACTTAACATTCCCTAGCTGTGTGACCCTGGGCAAGTCACTTAACCCCAATTGCCTCAGCAAAAAGCAAAAAAAAAAAAAAAAGAATATCCCCTACTCAGATCCAAAATTGAGAATTATTGATATCCTAACAATCTAGAACATTTTAAACTCAAGAAAAGATGTATTGATTTAACCTATTTCTCATATTTAAATCTCACAGTGCATATATGTCAAGATCTTCCTACCCTTTTTCATACCATCTACTAGTCAAATAATATTGACCAACAGTTGCTCCAGGTGATTTTGGGGTTCTCCCAACAAAAGAATATACTGAACAAAAGAACAATTTGGAAAGCATTCAATTTTGATTGTGTGTCTTATTAAGGTACCCTCCTCCAGTCATATATATAGGTAGACTATATCAAGTTTTTCATTACATAACTCTTTTTACTCTGTCATTCTATATAAAGGGAATTCTTCTCTAGAACTATGCTAAAGAAGTACTTCAAAGTACTTGTTTGATAATCTCTGCCACCAAGGACCTGTATTATCCTCTCAGTTTGTTCCCAAAAAACATGAAGTTGTTGTAGTGTGTTCAGGTGATGAATCCCAGCTTAAAGTTTAAAATATTCTGACAATATGTTAACTATGTCAAAATTGGTTCCAGTGGACAATGACATTCCGGAAATGTTTGAAGAGTCTGGAATGATTAGGACTATGGAGTTTGCCTTCTGACCCCAATAACTTCCATTGAGAATTCTAATTTAACAACATATAACCTAACTATGAGCAATCCTTATTAAATCCGGAGTCTTTGCCCCATGCACAAAGTATAAAGTTACTTGCTTCAAATGTCCTTCATAACTGAAAGGAATTTATGCCATCAAGGACACCTACTATCTGGAAAGGCAAAATGTTATACATCTTTAGTCCCTACTGTCACAACTCATAGTTCTATAAGTTCAAGAGATATGAATTCAGGCAGGGCTATAAGTCAGGGATTAATTCCTTTAGAGCCTGAGTTAACATTCAGTTGCCAATTTTATGCCCTACATTTTTCATTACATATGTATTTTATCTTATTTTTACATACATATTAACTTTTTAATACACATCTCTTTATGAATCATGTTGGGAGAGAAAAATCAGAACAAAAGGGAAAAACTATGACAAAAGAAAAAAATGAAAAAAGAAGTGAACATAGCATGTATTGATTTACATTGTCTCCTTAGTTCTTTTTCTGGAGGCAAATGGCATTTTCTATCCAAAGTTTATTGGGATTGCCTTGAATCACTAAACCACTGAGAAGAACCAAATCTTTCATTAGCTGATCATCGCACAATCTGGCTGTATACTATGTATACTATATTCCTGGTTCTACTTGTTTTGCTCAACATTAGTCCATATAAATCTTTCCAAGCCTTTCTAAAATCAATTTATTCATCTTTTATTTATATTGTACATGTATTGTTTGTACATGGTAGTTTGTATTGTTTTCTCCCCCATTAGATTGTAAGCCCCTTGAGAATATGGATTGATTTTTCTTTTGGGGGGGTGGTGAGCTTTCTTCATATTTCTACTATTTAGAACAGTGCCTGGCACACAGTAGGCAGTTCATGTTTTTTTTCTTTACTTGACTTTTAATTTTTTTTTTTTTGCTATTGAGTTTGTGTATGACCACGATGTAATTTAGCAATAGAGATTGGATTGGGTAGGTACTTGCAATGTGAATTACACAATAATATTCCATAACTTTCATATACCATAACTTATTCAGCCATTCCCCAATTAATGGACATAACAAAAAGAGCTGCTACAAACGTGGATCTTTTTCTCTCCTTTATGATTTCCTTGAAATACAGACCCAGTACTGACACTATTGGGTCAAAGGGTATGTACAGTTTTATAGCTCTTTGGACATAATTCCAAAATGTTCTCCAGAATGATTGGATTATTTCATAATCCCACCAGTAATGCATTAATGTCCCAGTTTTCCCACATCCCCTCCAACATTTATCATTATCTTTTCCTGTCAGTCAATCTGAGACATGTGAGATGCTTTAATTTGCATTTCTCTAATCAACGTGATTTGGAGCACTTTTTCATATAACTATAGATGGCTTTAATTTCATCATTTGGGAATCGTCTGTTCATATCCTTTGACTATTTATCAATTGGGGAATGAATTATATTCTTATAAATTTGACACAATCCATTATGTATTTTAGAAATGAGGCCTTTATCAGAAACACTGGCTGTAAAATTTTTTTCCCAGCTTTGTACTTCTCTTGTGTTGATTTTATTTGTGCAAAACCTTTTTAATTTAATGTAATCAAAGTTATCCCTTTTTATACCCTACATTTTAAGGGCTGATTCTAGTATTTGGAGTGAATGACCAGTCTCTTTGGCCAATTCCTTAGTATTTGGTAGCAAATTCTCTCAAAACAGGTAGTTATGTCAAACATTTCGTAGCTATATGAAACTGGATTGTTCCTGCTTATGTAAAAGGCTCCACTTCTAATGTTGTGTCTTATCAGTTATGTTGCTTTTAAGTCAGCCTTAAAGGTTTAAGAATGCTGATTAGGTAGGGTGAGCATAGTGGAATTCATGCATAGACTTTTCTAAATTCATGACTAGTCCTTTGAGCACACATTCATGAATTTCAGTGAGCAAAAATGCTTATAGATATTATTTGGAAAAACTCAGTGAATCATAGGTTTTTATGATTAACCAAATAATGACATATATTCATTGTCCATATCTTACAACTATTTTCTCAGGGTAAACATCAAATTCAATTTAGGTATCAATAATTATTCTGAAAATGACCTTGGGAGAAGTTATTGATAACTTAGAGTGTGCAATTTCTGGAGTGTGAGAGGAAAAACTAAAAATGAAAAGTCCATTGAAATCATTTGCAAAATTTAGGCCAAAAAAAATTTAATTTTTAGCTAAAAAATTATGGAGTTAACCAATAAAATAAAGTATTAGTTAATTTGTTTTTAATGAGAAAACTAAATTATCAGTATCAAAATGGGAAATAGTGAATGCACCACCAATGAAGATGAAACTAAAGTAATTATTAGGAGCTATTTTGCCCAATTTTATGAAAATAAAACTGATAATCTTCATGAAATTGATTAATATTTTTGTAGTTTTGTTGCTTATTCAATTTGTCATTTTTGAGTCTTCATTGGAATTTTCTTGGCAAAAGTACCAGAGTGGTTTGTCATTTTCTTCTCCAGATCATTCTACAGATTAGGAAACTGAGGCAAACAAGGTTAAGTAACTTGTCCCAGGTTTACATAGCTAGTAAGTGACAGGGCCCAAATTTGGATAAAGGTCCTTCTAGACCCAGCACTCTATATATATTGTCCAGATAAATAGAAAAGGAAATAGAATATTTGGACAGGGGGAGGGGAGAGAACTATCTTGGAAAAAAAAATTGAACAAGCCATAAATGAGTACTCCAAGAAAAAATTCCCAGAACCAGATGAGTTTTCAAGTGAATTTTAAAAATTAAAGAAAAGATAATTCCAAAGCTAATTGTTTTTATTTTAACTATTTCCACATTAGTCGTGTTATGAAGGGAAAAAAAACAGAACAAAAAGGAAAATCATTCTTTATTCTTAAAGATGACCAAGGATATCAGTTACAAAGCTGATGTCTTGAAATGTTAATTGGATTTAAATAAATAGAGCAAAGTCATCAATCAGCCTTATTCTCTCCTCCAGAGACACCAGAGTCTAGTAACAAAACAAAAGTCAGGATGACTGGTAATGGCCTGAGACAAAATGACTGATTGGGTTAGCCACTCAGCTAAACTTCCCAACAGTGTCCTCCAAAAAACTTTAAATAAAATCAAATTCTGGAGAAACTAAGCTCAAAAAAAAATGGGGTGAGATTTTTCTATCCTAAGAAAATTTAAGTGGTTAGCAGAATTCTGTAGCATCTGGGTGAAGTTGGATCCAGAGCCCACACATGCAGTGACATCAAAAGCATTCATAGCACTACCAGCAGCTTTAGGAGCTGGTAAAGAGTAAATGGGGGGGGGGGACAAAAAACAAAAACAAAAAAAAAGAGTGAATGGAATAAAGAGATAGGTCAGAAAGAAAATAAAAGGGACCCTTTCCTGGCAATGGGTATAGCTGGTACTGATTAGCACCCTTACTGCCCACACAGTTTTTGGTCAAAATTCCAAGGTAGAGATAATTCTAATCCTAATAGTTCCAAGGCAAAGAGAAGTATTTAGCCCATGCAATAGAAGAAAATCAGGAGCCCTTTCTTGGTAAATTGAAAGCAGTGATCATACCTATCTTAGGATAACACCAAAAATTTCCAGAGCCCAGAGAACTAGCACTGAAAATAGCAGTACAAAAAAAAGAAGAAGAAGAAAGAAAGAAAGAAAGAAAAAAAAGACTGAAACTTAAGATAATGCCTTCCCAGCCAAAAATGAGAGAGTACAACTTTAACATAAAGTTCAAAGTCAAGAAATAGACTAGAAAAATGAACTAACTACAAATAATGTGAGCATAGAAGCTACTACAGTGGCAAGGGAGAGCAAGACATAAATTCAGAATAAATTAACAATGTGAAAATAGTCACCAAAAAAAGCCATGATCAAAGAAAGAGCCTAGACACCATATTTCAAGAAATTATCAAGAAAAATTGCTCCAGAGGATAAAATAGAAATTGAAATAATTCGCCAATCATCTCTTGAATGAGATTCCAAAATGAAAATTCTCAGGAATACTAGAGACAAATTCCAGAGCTCTCAAGTAAAAGAGAAAATAGCCAAGTGACCAGAAAGAAAAAATTCTAATATGGAGCCACAACCAGAATTACATAAGATTTAGTGATATTCACATTAAAGGAGTGGAGCACTTGGGCTACAATATTCCAGAAGGCAAAGGAATTAAGATTACAACTGAGTGTAATCATTCAAGGGCAAAACTGGATATTTAATGAAATAAAGGACTTGAAAACATTTTTGATGAAAATATCAGACCTGAATAGAAAATTTGACATTCAAACACAAGATTTAAGAGTAGCAGAAAAAGATAAACATGAAAAAATATAAGATTCAATAAACTTAAACTGAAAGCCTTCTTATATGGGAAGATGATACATATAACTGCAGAGAACTTTTCACATAGATAGAGGGCATGAGTATTATTAGCTGGTTATGTTGTAATCATATCAAAAAATGAAGAGGGAGAAGATTCTGGGAAGATGAAGAAATAGTTCAGTAAATTTCAAGCGCTCCAGATTTCCCCCACAAACAAATTTGTAGCTCAGGATGAATTCAAGAAGACTTGGGGTCCTTTTAGTACAACCCAAGAAGATCTGAAGATAGACCTCAGTCCTGGGATTAGCCAGCCTGAGGGCAAACACCTTCAGGCTAGCTCTGCAGAAACACCAAGTGAGGAGCCCTGGGGCTAGCTGGGTTGGCTGGAGCCTCAGCAGGAAACAGGAAATTTCACCTCCCAGATAGCATGCATAGCAAAGGGGTCTAAAGAACACCATGCCTGGCTGTGCTGCAGAGATGTGGTGCTGGCAGAGAAGGAATCAGCACTGAGTCCTGAGCCCGGGGGCGGGGATGCCAGGAGAGCTGAAGAGAAGCTAAAGGCATCCCATGCCATGATTAGAGGTGCTTACACTAATACTTCTCATTTTAAAAAAAAATGAACCAGCAAATAAGAAAGAACACCATCATAGAAACTTACTATGGGAACAGGTAAGACCAGGGTTCATATTCAGAGAAAGACACTGAAGTAAAAAAATAAAAAACCTTCTTCTACCCCAAAGAGTAATATTAAATGTCTTCCTGCTCAAAGAGAATTTATAGAAGAATTTATAGAAGAACTCAAAAAAAGAATTTTGAAAGCAAATAAGAGACATTGAGGAGAAAAAATTTAAAAAATAAATAAATATAAACCATCCAAGAAAAACAAGATTATGAAAAAAAATTAACCTACTAGAAAAAGAGATACAGAATATAAATAATGAAAAAATAGAACAGAATATAAAAAATAGAACATAAGAAAACCAACAGATCAAATCAAGAAGATAAAATATAGGAATAACTGAACTATCTGAAACCTGTGACCAAAAAAAGAACCTTGAATACAATGATTCAAGAAATAATCCAAGAAAATTTTCCTGGAGTGATAGAATAGGAAGGAAAAATCAAAATAGAAAAAAAAAAAATAAACATCAATGATCATATAATAGAGATTCTTTATGGAAAACACATAGGAATATTACTGCAAATTTTGAAACCCTTAGATCAAAAAGAAAATTCTGCAAGAAACAAGAAAAAAAACCAATTTAAATATACTGGAGCTGCAATTAGAATTATACAGGACTTATCAGCAGCCACAATAAAAGATCGCAGATCCTGGAATTATATATAGGCAATCAAAATAACTAAGCCTGTGGACAAAAATATCATATCCAGTAAAATTATCCATAATATTGAAGGTAAAAAAAATTGAACAAACTTGCAGACTTTCAGGAGTTTCTTTCAACTAAACTCAAACTCATTAAAAATTTTAATATATAAGAGCCAATATCAAAGATCAATTTCAAGAAACTTAATATAGACAAATTGTTTTTTACATGAAAATATATACCATATATTTAAGATTGACATCAACAATTGGGTAGCTCAAAAGAAAGATTGGGAGAAACTGCCTAAAAACCAAAAACTGCCTAGAAAAAGATAGCAATAACAATTATATTATATAAATGAGGTGCAGAGAAAGAATAAAGCCAGAGGCATTAAAGGGGGAAGGAGGTCTCATACTTCTGAAAACATAAAAACATCCAGAATGGGTTAATAGGCAACACTATATAGATACAATGCCTTAGGGTACAGCACCCTACAAAATCTATAAAGAAATAAAGGGAGGAATGGGTGGAGGGGGAAGCAAAGGGTGGGAAAAGAAGATAAGGAAGGGATCCATGGGTGAGGGGAGGTTAAGTAACAGCAAGGCAAGTTAAGGAGTAGAATTAAAGCAGAAGAGTTAGCAGAGATTGGAGAAAAACCAAGTCAAAACTTAAAGATTCAATAAAAAGAGAAATCTACATTATATGTCAATCATATTAACATTGTTTTTAGATATGTTTACATGTGGGTAAATGCATACGTATATGTGTGTGAGAGAGTTTGCATGTTGCTTTGTGTATGAATATATGTGAGTGGATGGGTGTGAATGTGTGTGTCTGTGTGTCTGTGTGTAGGGTGGTGAGTAAGTATTGTGTGAATGTGCAAGAATATATGGGTGTGGGTGTGTGTATGTGTATGTATGTACACATACACACACACACATATATTTGTGCTTAATTATAATCTGCTTGGGGGAGATAGAGGGAATGAAAGGGGAAAAAAGAATAAAGTTAAAAAAAAAAAGCATGCAGCAGAGAACAAAAGAATAAACAACAAGAAAGCCAAGAAAAGATGGGCACTCATGAACGTAATTTCTTCTACTATTGTATATTCTTATAACAAATTTATTGTTATATATTTTAAATCTTCCCTGATGTTCTGCTCGTCACTTGACAATGTTCTGTTTTGTTGCATTTTGGAATTTTTCTGTTTTTTTTTTCTATTCTATTTTTAATAAAATAAATAGGGAAGTTTTTCCATATAAAAGAGGTGCATAAAAAAGAGCTTTACAAAAGAGGGGAGGGTCATAGATAAACATCACTCTCATCATAACTGGTCAAAGAAGGAAGAATATACTATTATCCCTTAACATTCACAGGCAATAGGGAAGCAAGATGCCAGCAAATGTGAAAAACTAGGAATAACTCTAGGCCCCATCCCAAATTTTTATTTTTAATAATTTTGATCATATTAATTTGACACATAAAACAAGTAAAACATCACATTATACACATTTTTAAAAGTTGTAATTTCTCCATGAAAGAGATTAGCATTTCACATGCTATGCAGAGACCCATCATCAATAAAGCCGCAGCAACTGCTTTGTGTGTTTCTTTTTCCTACAGAAACTGCAAGATATAATGATCACTGTGACAGAAAATCCCATGACTAAGTCTGGATGGAAGAGAGACAAAGAGGAGTCATTCCCAAAAAGAATGGTATCCCATAGTTTTTTAGCACACTGAAACTTTTTTAAAAATTTAACTGTTGGGCAGATAGGTGGCACAGTGGATAGAGCACCAGTCCTGAAGTCAGAAAGACTTGAATTCAAATCTGGTCTCAGACACTTAACATTCCCTAGCTGTGTGACCCTGGGCGAGTCACTTAACCTCAATTGCCTCAGCAAAAAAAAAAATATATATATATATATATATATATATATATATATATATATATGTATTAATAGATATTTGTACATATACATATAACAAATGATAAAATCAAATAATATATATTATTCATGCATTTGTTTTACTAAATTTTTTTTAATTTTCTTTATATATGTACATTGTCAGCAATTTTTTACAGTGTGCTGCAAATCTCCAGAAATTCCCATTTAATTAGCAATGGCCAACCCCAAATAACCAAAACCAGAAATGTGAAATCCATATTAAAGGATGACTGTCTATACAAACTCAGTTGTATATAGAAATGTAACTTACTCAACAAGGAAATAAGAGAGGAACAGAAAGAGAAAAAGAGGGAAAAAAAGAAGGCAGTGATAAAAGAGATGGTATATTAAGAAAGATAATGATTAGAAGCAAAATTGACTTTTTAGAAATAAAATACAAAAGGGGAGGAAGAAGCAGAAGAAAATAGTATGGAAGAGAATACCCAGTAAATATAATTGTAAATGTGAATGGAATGAACTTAGCCATAAAATGGAAGCAGATAGTAGAATGGATTAGAAACCAAAATCCAGCAATATGTTATTTATAAGAGACACATTTGAAACAGACATATACAGAGTTAAAATAAAGGAATAAAACAATCTACTATGCTTCAGCTAATGTAAAAAAGACAGAGGTAGCAATAATGATCTCAGACAAAAAACAAACAAAAAAAAAAAGCAAGGGACCTAAATAAAATACAAAGAGTCCAGGAAACTATATTATGCTAAAAGGTAATATAGACAATGGCGTAATATCTAAAATTTCTATAGCAAGTGACTGATAAAGGCCTCATTTTTCTCAGACATATACAATATATACTGATTATAGAACTGACTCAAATTTATATGTAAAAAAGAGCCATTCCCTAATTGACAAATTGTCAAAAGATGTGAACTTATAGAAATCAAATCTAGCAGTAGTCATATGGGGGGGGGGGGGGAATTGTTCCAGATCAGCACTTCTTGCTGTTGTTGTTCTGTTATTTCAATTTTGCCTGATTCTTCATGACCCCATTTGGGTTTTCTTGGCAAAAGTATTAGAGTGGTTTGCCATTTTCTTCTCCAACTCATTTTATAGATGAACAACTGAGGCAAACAGATTTAAGTGACTTGCCTAAGGTCACAGATCTATTAAGTGTCTAAAGCCATATTTGAACTCAGGAAAACAAGTCTTCAGACAAAGCAATCAATCAATCCACTGCACTACTTAGCTACCCCACATTTGATTAGAGAAAGGCAAATTAATAGAACTAACACTATTAGAAACGAATAATGAGAGGCAGAGCCAAGATGGTAGAGTGCAGACACTACTCTTAGTGACTTCCTCTTATCTTCTCTAAAACCGACATCAGATTAAGCCTGTAAACTAATTTTGGAATAAAAGCACCCCCCAAGTATTTGCAGAACAACACATTCCCAGAAGAAGTTACCTTGGAAGAACTTCACAATAAGTCTGTTTTAATCAGGCAGGGAGACAGTCTGTTGAACCAAGACGGCAGCCTGGGGAGACAAGGGCAGGAAGCCGGGCCAGGACTCAGAGCATAGCAGTTTCTAAGTGCCTGAGAAGCTTCTGTGAGCCTCTTAAGCTGCTCTGCCCCAGGGCAGAGTGCCAAGCAGGTGCTTTGGCAAATTTGCCTTTTATAAAAGGTAAATTATAAACAACTGAGTCCTGGAAGAGCCCGACCTAGCTTCCATTACCCAGCACTAGAAATCAATTAGCAGAACTGCCGTAGGGCAAATTAAAGCAGCTGTCCTTTCTTTAATCTGAACAGATTTCAAGCCTTAAAAAATGAAGAAAAAACAAAAAAGAACTCTTACCATAGACAGCTTTGATGAAAAGAGAGAAGAACAGACCTCAAATCCTGAGGTTCCTAAAGATAAAGCAACTCCAGAGAAAGCCACAAAGGGAGACATAAACTGGTCTCCATTTCACAAGGCTTTCCTGAAAGATTGCATAAAGAATCTCAAAGAAGAGTTAGAAGAAAAATGGGGAAATGAAATGAGATCATTGCAAGAAGGAGGCAAAGAAAACCTATTATAATTGAGGGAAAGAAGGGAGGGCGATGAGCAATGTGTGACTCTTACTCTCATCAGATTTGGCCCTAAGAGAGAATATCAGACATATTTAGTTTCACAGAGAAACTTCTCCCACTTTATTAGGGAAGTGGGAGGGAAAGGGGGAAAAGAAAGGGAAAGACTAATAGAAGGGAAAATAGAAGAATTAGGGGAATGGTGTAGAAAAGAGGGAGGAGCTCTAAAGAGAGAGGACTGTTTGAGGAAGGTGGTCATCAAAAGCAAAATACGTGGGAGGAGGGAAGGAGGAAAGAAAAGAGAAAAACATAACTTTGGGTAAATAAGATGTCAGGAAATACAAAATTACTTATTTTGATTGTGACTGTGAATGTGAATGGAATGAACTCTCCCATAAAACAGAAATGGATAGCAAATTGGATTAAAAGCCAAAATCCTACATTTAAAGCATAGTGATACATACAGAGTGAAGGTAAAGGGCTGGAGCAGAATTTATTATGCTTCAGATGAACAAAAAAAAAAAAAAAAAGAAATCAGGGATAGCAATCCTGATCTCAGATCAAGTAAAAGTAAAGATAGATCTCATTAAAAGAGACAAGGAAGGAAACTATTTTACTAAAGAGTAATGAATAGTAATTACTAGTAATTACTAGAGATAATGAAGCAGTATCAGTACTGAACATATATGCATCAAGTGTTATAGCATCCAAATTCCTAGAAAAGAAGTTAAGAGAGATGCAAGAAGAAATAGACAGCAAAACTATACTAGTGAGGAATCTCAACCTTGCTCTCTCAGAATTAGATAAATCAAACCACAAAATAAATAAGAAAGAAATTAAGGAAGTAAACAAAATGTTAGAAAAGTTAGGTATGATAGATCTTTGGAGAAAATTGAATGGAGAGAGAAAGGAGTTTACTTTTATCTCAGCAGTTTGTGGAACTTATACAAAAACTGACTATGTGTTTGGGCATAAAAACCTCAAAATCAAATGCAGAAAGGCAGAAATAGTAAATGCATTTTTCAGATCATGAAACAATAAAAATCACATGCAATATAAGGCCAGGAAAAAATAGACCAAAAGTTAATTGAAAATTGAAAATTAATGCTAAAGAATGAATGGGTGAAACAGCAAAACATAGATACAATCAATAATTTCATTCAGGAGAATGACAATAATGATACAACATACCAAAATTTGTGGGATACAGTCAAAGCGGTTATAAGGGGAATTTTTATATCTCTAGGTGCTTACTTGCATAAAATGGAGAAAGAGAAGATTAATGAATTGGGCTTACAACTAAAACAGCTAGAAAAAGAACAAATAAAAAAACCTCAATTAAATACTAAATTGGAAATTCCAAAAATAAAAGGGGACATTAATAAAATTGAAAATAAGAAAACTATTGAATTAATAAATAAAACTAAGAGTTGGTTTTATGAAAAAAACAACAAAATAAATAAACCTTTAGTTAATTTAATTAGAAAAAGGAAAGAAAAAATCAAATTGTTAGTCTCAAACATGAAAAGGGAGAACTTTCCACCAATGAAGAAAAAATTAGAACAATAATTAGAAACTACTTTGCTCAAATTTATGCCAATAAATTTCATAACCTAAATGAAATGGAGGAATATCAACAAAAATATGCCCAGGTTAATAGAGGAAATAAATTATTTAAATAGCCCCATTTTAAAAAAAGAAATAGAACAAGCTATTAATCAACTCCCAGAGAAAAAATCTCCAGGGCCAGATAGATTTATATGTGAATTCTACCAAACTTCAAAGAACGATTAATTCTAATACCATATAAACTATTTGAAAAAATAGGGAAAGAAGGTGTTCTACCAAATTCCTTTTATGACACAGATATGGTGCTGATAGCTAAAACAGGAAGGGTGAAAACAGAGAAAGAAAACTATAGACCAATTTCCCTAATGAATATTGATGGAAAAATCTTAAATAAAATATCAGCAAAGAGATTACAGAAAGTCATCCCTAGAATAATACACTGTGACTAAGTAGGAATTCCAACAGGAATTCAGGGCTGGTTCAATATTAGGAAAACTAACAGCATAATCAACTATATTGATGACCAAAGTAACAAATATCATTTGATAAAATCCAACACCCATTCCTATTAAAAATACAAGAGAGCATAAGAAAAAATGGACTTTTCCTTAAAATGATCAGTAGCATCTATTTAAAACCATCAGCAAGCATTATATGTAATGGAGACAAAATAGAACCATTCCCAATAAGATCAGGAGTGAAACAAGGCTGCCCATTATCACCATTGCTATTCATTATTGTATTAGAAATGTTAGCTTTGGCAATAAGAGAAGAAAAAGAGGTTAAAGGAATTAGAGTAGGTCATGAGGAAACCAAATTATCACTCTTTACAGATGATATGATGGTATACTTAGAGAACCCTAGAGAATCAACTAAAAAATTACTAGAAACAATTCAGAACTTTAGCAAAGTTGCAGGATACAAAATAAATCCACATAAATCAGCATCATTTTTATATATTACCAACAAAGTCAAACAGCAAGAGATACAAAAAGAAATTCCATTCAAAATAATGATTGATATTATAAAATATTTGGGAATCTATCTGCCAAGGAAAAGTCAGGAACTATACGAACTAAACTACAAAACACTGTCCACACAATAAAGTCATACCTAGTCAATTGGAAAAACATCAAGTGCTCATGGGTAAGCCGAGTGAATATAATGAAAATGACATTGCTATCCAAGTTAATTTACTTATTTAGTGCCATACCAATCAAACTCCCAAGAAATTATTTTACAGATCTAGAAAAAATAGTAGCAAAGTATATTTGGAAGAACAAAAGGTCAAGAATTTCAAGGGAATTACTGAAAAAAAAAATGCTGATGAAGGTGGCCTAACTGTACCAGATCTAAAACTATATGATAAAGCAGCGGTCATCAAAACCATTTGGTACTGGCTAAGAAATAGAGTAGTCTGTCAGTGGCATAGGATTGGATCACAGGACAAACTAGGCAATAACTATACCAATTTAGTGTTTGATAAACCCAAAGACCCCAGCTTTTAGGATAAGTACTCACTATTCTACAAAAACTTCTGGGAAAATTGGAAACTAGTGTGGAAGAAATTAGGGCTTGACTCACACCTAACACAACAGAAAAGATCTAAATGGGTTCACGATTCAGATATAAAGAGTGATATTATAAGCAAATTAGAGGTACATAGGATAGTTTACCTCTCAGACCTGGGGAGATGGAATAAATTTATGTCCAAAGAAGAATTGGAACTCTTAATTGAGCACCAGATAGATAATTTTGACTATATTAAGTTTAAAAGCTTTTATACAAACAAAACCAATGAAGTCAAGATTAGGAGGGAAGCAATAAATTGGGAAATTATCTTTACATTTAAGGGTTCTAATAAAGGCCTCATTTATAAAATATATATAGAATTGTCTCATATCTATAAGAATTCAAGTCATTCTCCAACCGATAAATGATCAAAGGATATGAAAAGACAATTTTCAGATGATGAAATTAAAACTATTTTTATTCATATGAAAAGGTGCTCCAAATCACTATTGATCAGAGAAATGCAAATTAAGACAACTCTGAAGTACCACTACATACCTGTCAGATTGGCTAAAATGACAGGAGAAGATAATGACGAATGTTGGAGTAGATGTGGGAAAACTGGGACAGTGATACATTGTTTTTGGAACTGTGAACAGATCCAACTATTCTGGAGAGCAATTTGGAACTATTCTCAAAAAGTTATCAAACTGTGCATACCCTTTGACTCAGCAGTGTTTCTACTGGGCCTATATCCCAAAGAGATCTTAAAGGAAGGAAAGGGTCCCACATGTGCAAGAATATTTGTGGCAGCCCTTTTTGTAGTGGCTAGAAACTGGAAACTGAGTGGATGCCCATTAATTGGAGAATGGCTGAATAGATTGTGGTATATGAATGTTATGGAATATTATTGTTCTGTGAGAAACGACCAGCAGGATGATTTCAGAGAGGCCTGGAGAGACTTGCATGAACTGATGCTGAGTGAAATGAACAGAATCAGGAGATCATTATACACGGCAACAACAAGACTATATGATGATCAGTTCTGATGGATATGTTTCTCTTCAATAATGAGATGTTTCAAACCAGTTCCAATTGTTTAGTTGTAAAGAAAGCCATCTACACCTAGAGAGAAGCCTGTGGGATCTGAGTGTAGGCCACAACACAGCATTTTCATGCTTTCTGTTGATGTTTGCTTGCATTTTGTTTTCCTACTCAGGTTTGTTTGTTTTTTTTCTTGTAAATCTAATTTTTCTTGTACAGCAAGATAACTGTATAAATATGTATACATATATTCAATTTGTCATATATTTTAACATAATTAACATGTATTAGATTACCTGCCATCTAGGGGAGGGGGTAGGGGGAAGGAGAGAAAAATTTGCAATAGAAGGCTTTGCAAGGGTCAGTGTTGAAAATTTACCCATGCATATGTTTTGCAAATAAAAAGCTTTAATTTAAAAAAAAATGAAATGACTAATGATAGAGGGAATTAGAGGGAAATAGGTAAATTAATGCACTGCTGATGGAGTAATGAACTGATGCAATCATTCCTGAATACACCTAGAACTATGCCAAAAAACTATAAAACTATGCATACCTTTTGACCCAGCAATACTACTACTAGATTTATATCCCAAAAAGATCAGAAGAAAAGGAAAAGGACTTGGATACAGAAAAACATGTGTAACTGATCTTTTTGTGGTGACAAAGAATTGGAATTGGAAGGAAGATTCATCAGTTGGGGAATGGTTGGACAAGTTGTGGGATATGATTGTGATAAAATACCATTGTAGGGAATGACAAGGAAGAAATGGTTTCAGAAAAAAAGATGGCAAGACATTTACAAAATGGTACAAATTGAAATGAGAAGAAAAAGACCACTGTGCATGATAGCATCAATGCTATAGTGATGATCAACTGGGAAAGACTGATTGATACAATGGTCCAAGACAATCCCAAAAGATTCAAGAGTTTTTATAAATGCTACCTACCTTTAGAAAGAGAATTGATGAACTCTGAGTGCAAATTTAAAAAAAAATTGTTTCACTTTGTTTTTCTTGCTTTTTAAAAAAATATGGTTAGTGTACAAGTGTTTAACCATGATTTCACATGTATAATTGATATCAATTTGCTTTTCTTCTTAGTGGATGGGAGAGGACATGGAAGGGAGGTAGTGAATTTGAACTCAAAATTCAAACAGAATGATAAAAATAAATAAATAATAAACTCTAAAAAATAAAAACAAAAAGTCAAGAATATCAAAGAACTCAATGAAAAAATATATTACAAAGCAGTAGTCATCCAAACAATCTGGTCCTGGCTAAGAAACAAAGTAGATGATCAGTGAAATAGATAGAATATATAAAATATACTGAGGTAAATGACACACTATTCAACAAAACTGGAGAAACTAGAAAGCAGTCTTGCACAAACTAGGCATAGAACCAACATCTCCCACCATATACCAAAATTAAGTCAAAATGTAGTTATGCTTTAGGCATAGTGATATCATAAACAAATTAGTAGAGCATGGAACAAATTACCTGTCAGATCTATGAATAAGAGAAGATTTTATGATCAAACGAGATAGGATCATGTAAAGTAAAATTGATTCTTTTAATTATTTATTAATTGAAAAGGTTTTGCATAAATAAATCTAATGCAGTCAAAATTAGAATGAAAGCAGAAAACTGGAAATGGAGATGTGGAATTACAACATTTCTCTGAGAAAAATCTCTTTTCTCAAATATATATCAATAAAATTAGATCCATAGTCCACCTGATAAATAGTCAAAGAATATGAACAGGCAGTTTTCAGAAGGAGAAATCAAAGCTTTCAATAGTCACATAAAAGTACTTTAAATTACTAATAATTATAGAAATTCAAATTAAAACAATTCTGAGACACCATCTCAGAACTATCGGATTGGCTAACAAGATAGAAAAAAATGACAGATTCTGGAGGGGGTGTGGAAAAATAGGTACACTAATATATCGTTGATAGAGTTGTGAACTGATCAAATAGATCAAAAAAAAAGGAGAGGAAACAAACTTATATGTACAAAAATATTTATAGCTGCTCTTTTCTGTGTTGGAAAAGAATTAGAATTGAAGAATACCCATTAATTGGGGAATAGATGAGTAAATTATGATATAAGAATGTTGTGGAAAACTATTGTGTTATATTAATGGTGAGGGGGATATTTTAAGAAAAATCTGGGAAGACTTGTTTGAACTAATTGGTTGGTTTGTTGGTAGGTTGATTGGTTGGATGGTTGGTTTGTTGGTTATTTTCCTTTGTTCTCAAAGAAAACCAAAATGACATCATTACATTGGAGTCTAGGTAGAGAGTGTCTAGCTATGTTTGATCAGACTAAGATGAACTCAAAAAACTCTACCACAAAGAGTGAAGATGTCTCCAAATTTGTGTTTCATATTTCTTTTGAGCTGCTATAATTCTGCTTCATTCATACAGTGCAATATCTTCTTTGATGAGGACACACCATACTAAGCAGTCCTTTGACAGTATTTTCCATAACACAATTGATTCGAAGTTCTTCTGAGAGACCTTTAGAGCATCTTTCATTACTTCTTCTGAACTCCATATGAGCATTTTCCTTGTGTGAATTCTCCATAAAATAGTCTTTTAGGTAAATGTATGTTTGGCATTTAAATAACATGGCTAATAAGAATTGTGCACAATGTGTAGCTACAGATTAAATATTCAGTTTAGCTCAAGAAAAAACCCGTGTCCAGTATCTTGTCTTGCTAGGTTATCTTCAGAATCTTCCTAAGAAATAAAATGGAAGCAATTCAGTTTCCTGGCATGACACTGGTAGACTGTTTCACAAGCATATAACAATGAGGTCAGCACAATGGCATTATAGATCTTCAGTTTGGTAAAGAATTAATATTTCCTCTATCCCATAATTTGCTTCAGAGCCTCCCAAACACTGAGCTAGCTTTGACAATGTATGTTAACCTCATTATCTATGTGTACATCCATAGAAAGTAGAGTGCCAAGTTATCCACAGTATTCAAATTCCTCCCTTTGTTGCAATCAATTGTTCTGAATATAGATGGTATAGTGCTGGCTAATGGAGAATCTGTTGTTAGGTCAAAAAGAATTGGAAAATGAGTAAATGCCCATCAATTGGGAAATGGTTAAATGAGTTTTAGTATGTGAAAGTAATGGAATAGTATTGTTCTATAAAAAAAAATGATGAACAAATTGATTTTAGAAAAGAATGTAAATTAACCAACTCCCTAAGAAAAAAACTCCAGGGCCAGATGGATTTACATGGGAATTCTACCAAACATTCAAAGAACAATTAATTCCAATACTATACAAACTATTTGAGAACATAGGGACAGAAGGTATACTGCCAAATTCCTTCTATGAGACCAATATGATGCTGATAGCTAAACCAGGTAGGGTGAAAACAGAGAAAGAAAACTATAGACCAATTTCCCTAATGAATATTGATGCAAAAATTTTAAATAAGATATTAGCAATGAGATTACAGAAAGTCATCCCCAGGATAGTACACTATGACCAAGTAAGATTTATACCAGGGATGCAGGGCTAGTTCAATATTAGGAAAACTATCAGCATAATTAATTATATTAATAACCAAACTAACAAAAACCATATGATTATCTCAATAGATGCAGAAAAAGCCTTTGATAAAATCCAACACCCTTTCCTATTAAAAACACTAGAGAGTATAGGAATAAATGGGCTTTTCCTTAAAATGATCAGTAGCATCTATTTAAAACCATCAGCAAGCATCATATGTAATGGAGACAAACTAAAATCATTCCCAATAAGATCAGGAGTGAAACAAGGCTGCCCACTGTCACCATTACTATTTAATATTGTATTAGAAATGTTAGCTTTAGCAATAAGAGAAGAAAAAGAGATAAAAGGAATCAGAGTAGGTAATGAAGAAACCAAATTATCACTCTTTGCAGATGACATGATGGTATACTTAGAGAACCCTAGAGACTCATCTAAAAAACTACTAGAAACAATTCACAACTTTAGCAAAGTGGCAGGATTCAAAATTAATCCACATAAATCATCAGCATTTTTAAATATTACCAACAAAGTTCAGCAGCAAGAGATACAAAAGGAAATTCCATTCCAAATAACGGATGATAGGATAAAATATTTGGGATCTATCTGCCAAGGAAAAGTCAGAAACTATACGAACTAAACTACAAAACACTTTCCACACAAATAAAATCAGACCTAATCAACTGGAAAAACATTAAGTGCTCATGGGTAGGCAGAGCAAATATAATAAAAATGACAATACTACCCAAACTAATCTACTTATTTAGTGCCATACCAATCAAACTCCCAAGAAATTATTTTACAGATCTAGAAAAAATAGTAGCAAAGTTCATTTGGAAGAACAAAAGGTCAAAGATTTCAAGGGGATTGATGAAAAAAAAAGGCAGATGAAGGTGGCCTTGCTGTACTAGATCTAAAACTATATTATAAAGCAGCGGTCATCAAAACCATTTGGTACTGTCTAAGAAATAGACAGTCGATCAGTGGCACAGGATAGGTTATCAGGACAATCTAGGCAATAACCTTAACAATTTAGTGTTTGATAAACCCAAAGACCCCAGCTTTTGGGATAAGTACTCACTATTTGGCAAAAACTGCTGGGAAAATTGGAAACTAGTGTGGAAGAAATTAGGGCTTGACCCATACCTAACACCACATACCAAGATAAGATCTAAATGGGTTCAAGATCTAGATATAAAGAGTGATTTTCTAAGCAAGTTAGAGGAACGTAATATAGTTTACCTCTCAGACCTGGGGAGATGGAATAAATTTATGTCCAAAGAAGATCTGGAACTCCTAATTTAACACCAGATGGATAACTTTGATTATATTAAGTTAAAAAGTTTCTGTACAAATAAAACTAATGCAGACAAGATTAGGAGGGAAGCATCAAATTGGGAAATCATCTTTACATTTAATGGTTCTGATAAAGGCCTCATCTCTAAAATATATAGAGAATTGTCTCATATATATAAGAATTCAAGCCACTCTTCAATAGATAAGTGGTCAAGGGATATGAACAGACAATTTTCAGATGATGAAATTAAAACTTTATAATCATATGAAAAGGTGCTCCAAATCACTATTGATCAGAGAAATGGAAATTAAGACAACTCTGAAGTACCACTACACACCTGTCAGATTGGCTAAAAGGACAGGAAAAGATAACGATGAATGTTGGAGGGGATGTGGGGAAACTGGGACACTAATACATTGTTGGTGGAACTGTGAACAGATCCAACCATTCTGGAGAGCTATTTGGAGCTATGCTCAAAAAGTTGTCAAACTGTGCATACCCTTTGACCCAGCAGTGTTTCTACTGGGCCTATATCCCAAAGAGATCTTAGAGGAGGGAAAGGGCCCCACATGTGCAAGAATGTTTGTGGCAGCCCTTTTTGCAGTGGCTAGAAATTGGAAACTGAAGGGATGCCCATCAATTGAAGAGTGGCTGAATAAATTATGGTATATGAATGTAATGGAATATTATTGCTCTGTAAGAAACGACCAGCAGGACGATTTCAGAGAGGCCTGGAGAGACTTGCATGAACTGATGCTGAGTGAAACGAGCAGAACCAGGAGATCATTATACACAGCAACAACAATATTACGTGATGATCAATTCTGATGGACATGGCTCTCTACAACAAAGAATTGTCTCAAACCAGTTCCAATTGTTCCCTGAAGAAAACCATATACACCCAGAGAGAGGGATACGAAATATGGACCACAACGTAACATTTTCATGATCTTTATTGATGTTTGCTTGCATTGTGTTTCCTTTCTCTGGTTTTCTTTTTTTTCTTGTAGATAGGATTTTTCTTGCATAACTTCTCAAGCATTTCAACACTATTAACATGTAGTGGACTTCCTGCCATCTAGGGGAGGGGAGGGGAGTGGGGGTAAAATTTGTAATGGAAAGCTTTGTAAAAATCAATGCTGGGGAACTACCCATACATATGTTATACAAATAAAAAGCTTTAATTTAAAAAAAAAAAGAAAAAAGGAAAGAAAAGCCTGGAAAAGATTTACACCAACTGATGCTGAGAGAAATAAGCAGAACCATTGTACCCAACTTGGTTACTCTCAACAATTCAATGATGCAAGGCAATTGCAATAAACTTTGGATAGAAAATGCCATCTGCATCTAGAGAGAGAATTATGGAGACTGAATACAAATCAACCTATGTTATGTTACCTTTTTTTTCTTTTTCTTCTGTCTTTTTTTTCTCTCATGGTTTTCCCTTTTGTTCTGATTTTTCTCTCCCAACATGATAAAGAAATGTGTGTTTTTAAAAATTAATGTACATGTATAACCAGAAAAAAAACAATAAAAATAATAAAAAATAATTTTTGAGTTAAGCCAAAATTATCACAAGCTGCAGAGAATTGATTTTTATTTTGTTGCTCCTCAGTTTCAGAGGCTGCATTGAGTGCACAGTCATCTGTGAACAAAGAATCATGCAACTAACCTATCCTCTGCTTTGTAGTCTTTTCAAATTAAATAGTTTACTATCAGTGCAGTAGCTGACCTTGATGCTGTTTTTGTCCTCATTTAAGGTTTCTGATAACATTGCTGAAAACATCATGCTAAAAGCATGAAATGAAGCAAAGGGAATATTCAATAGCAAGTCAACAATGATCACCTGTGAAAGACTTAGCTGATCTGATCAATTCAATTATGTATAACAATTTCAATGATGAAAAACATTATCTAGAGAGAGAATGATGAACTCTGAGTATAGTTTGAAGCATGTTTTTGATGCTTTATTTTTTTTGCAAACAACTAATATGGAAATGTGTTTTCATTACTTCACCTGTAGAAAAATGTATTAGTTTGCAAGTATCAATGTTTCAAATAAAACTATTAAGAAAGCAAAAAGAATTACAGGGAATAATATTTAATACAATTACTTCTGCTACTAAAGAAAACATTTATTTCCTTTCTTTTCCCAAAACCTGTCCATTGACTTCTGGTAAGCCAGTACTAAATTTTCTTCTTGAATTTGCCTAGCACATGTGTTCATCATGCCCACAGTTTTAGCCAAATACAACCTTGTTTTTTCACCTGTGCTATAGTTATTAAATTCTTGGAGCAAAGTGCCTTGCTTAATATTTGGTCCCAGCTCCCTTGACCTGTCAAGAAGGATAGTCTTTTTTATGCTTTCAACCTATGGAATGTGCTTTGTGAGTGTCATGGAACCAAGTTTCCTCTTCTCTCATGCTGATCTCATTTTCTCACTCTCTCCTTCCCTCTCCCCTTCACTTCGAGAATTCTCTACCATTAAAGAATCATGTCCCCTTCCAGTATACAGGATGTAGCATCACAAGGCTATCCTTTGGTGGTACCTCCAAATCTACCTAGAGATGGGACTATATTCCCCCTTTCCTGAACTTTTAGTCAAGATAAATTTGAGAATTGCAACTACATAGCATGAACTAATATTAGCATTTTAAATAATAAGGGTGATTTTCCTGGTATAGCAGGTGACCAACCTACTTTACTATTTAAAAAAAAAAAAAAGAAAAGAAACCATGCAATAGATATAGTATTAAATAAAGCATCATCTGACAGGATACTTCAGTGACAACATACATAATTTACAAGAACATAGTTCATGCACAGTTCAAATATATGAAACAAATAGTCCCTCACAACTAATTATAATAAAGCAAAGCATGGCTAATTAACAAAACAATGATTAGTTATAACAATTACACAAATAGGGATATATAAAATATAGCATATCTATAAGCATTAGTATAAGAAGGGAAGAAAATGAATAATAATTTATATAGTCCCCACTAAGTATCAGGCACTGTGTTAAACACTTAACCTAGATTATATTATTTGATCCTCAGAATAACCCTGGTAAGGAGGTGTTTTATTACCTTCATTTTATAATTGAAGAAATTGAGGTAAATGGATTTTAAGTCTTTTGCCCAGTCATATAACTAGAAAATGCCTGAGGACACACTTGAATTCAGGTTTTTCTGACTTCAAATCTAATGTTTCATCCATTGTGTCACCTAATTTCCTCCAAGGATATACACAAATAAACAATAAATTTTAAAAATTTAAATAGCCATTGCTATAATTTGAAAATAATACAGAATATACTCAAATGAAGTTAACAACAAAACACTCAAACATGCAGCATGTGCAGCAGCAGACATGTACTATTACAGTACAAAATACATTTCACATGGTCAGCCTTTAGCACTATCACTTTATATACAAATAATTATTTCTTCAAGTTAACCTTTAACAACATAAATTAATCTAGAAACTAGTCTAAAATTTTTAGAGTCTAATTTCCTTGACATTAGCTAATCTCTCTGTTCCTATGCCTGAGCTAGTAGATGGTATAGGATCACCATTGGAATCATTATAGCTTGTTTCCCCTCTCCTAGGCATACAGCAAGGACAAGCCTCCCATCAGTATTCCTATGGTCTGTCAGTTGAATCTATATGCTGAGTCTCTATAGAAAAAGTTCTAGCAACAAAAAGTATTCAGTTTTTAGTCTTATTGACACGTAGTCAAATTCATGGTTTCTTTTACTGGAAACATCTTTTTTAGCACCCATATCCAGTTCAAACAGTCTTCATACAATGGTCTCTTTGGCTCAGTATATGCTCAGTGTCTATCACTGCTTTCCATCTACTCATTGCAAAGTTCAACTAGTTCTCCCGTGACTGATATTGGTGGATATGAATAATCTTGATAAAAGACCTCCTCAGTTCTCTGGAGCTGTTTTGCAAACATCAAAGTTGTTCAGTCTCTCAAAATTTTTGCATGTGTCAGCTTTCCACTGGTCATAAATAACTTCTGAGTCCTTTGGATACCAAGGTCCAAGTAATTCTTGCTTTTTGACATACATCACTTTTCTTAGCCCTTTATCAGCCATCTTTTCTTGCTACCTGTTAAGAAAGAGTGGTTCAATAAAACAAGATTTACATACGTGTTTTGTATGTTAGTGAGTGGCAGTTCCAAACTCAGCTATAATTTTATTTGACTTTAGTCCAGTTCCTTTGGTATCATACAAAGGTCTCACAATTTCCCCTGGTTTCACTAGAGCTCCAGTATCATATGGCATTTTGGACAAAATATTTGCATCCACATTAGTCTTTCCAAACCTAGAATGTAGGCTGAAATCATAGTTGCCCACTGCTGCTACCCATCTCTGATAAGTAGCTTTGAACATGGAACTGATCAAAATATGTCAATTGATTTTTGTCCCTCCTGGAGTTTTACACCATATACAATCTTTGAGCTTTTCAGTAGCAACTCATCTTAAAGTCCAATTTTCAAAATTGTGGAAGGGGTAAGGAATCTCACTTTCAGTAAAGCTTCTGCTATAAATGCAATTGGTTTCCAACAACCATCACACTCTTGCTAGAGGAAAATTCCCAAACCTTCCAAAATGGCATCTATGTTCAAAATAAAAGGCTTCCTTCAGTCTTCATAAGCCAATACCAGAGTATAGGTAGCAATTATTAAGTCTTCACATTTTTCTCTCCATAAATCTCTAAAAGACTTTGGAGGTTTTAAGACAAATTTTATTTTTTGGCTCTATTTCTTCAATCATATGCTCATGAGTAAAGTCATTCAATGATTTAACAATAGTAGCATGGTTCTTTTTTTTTTGAAGGATTTTATTTTTTTATTTATTTTTTTTTGAACTTCTTAAAGCTTTTTATTTGTATAACATATGTATGGGTAGTTCCCCAGCATTGATCTTTACAAAGCTTTCCGTTACAAATTTTACCCCCAGTCCCCTTCCCTCCCCTAGATGGCAGGAAGTCCACTACATGTTAATAATGTTGAAATGCTTGACAAGTTATGCAAGAAAAATCCTATCTACAAGAAAAAAAAGAAAATCAGAGAAAGGCAACACAATGCAAGCAAATGTCAATAGAGATCATGAAAATGTTACGTTGTGGTCCACATTTCATATCCCCCTCTCAGGGTGTATATGGTTTTCTTCAGTGAACAATTGGAACTGGTTTGAGACAATTCTTTGTTGCAGAGAGCCATGTCCATCAGAATTGATCATCATGTAATACTGTTGTTGCTGTGTATGATGATCTCCTGGTTTTGCTCGTTTCACTCAGCATCAGCTCATGCAAGTCTCTCCAGGCCTCTCTGAAATCATCCTGCTGGTCATTTCTTACAGAACAATAATATTCCATAACATTCATATACCATAATTTATTCAGCCACTCTCCAATTGATGGGCATCCCTTAAGTTTCCAGTATCTAGCCACTACAAAAAGGGCTGCCACAAACATTCTTGCACATGTGTGTCCCTTTCCCTCCTCTAAGATCTCTTTGGGATATAGGCCCAGTAGAAACACTGCTGGGTCAAAGGGTATATGCACAGTTTGACAACTTTTTGAGCATAGCTCCAAATAGTAGCATGGTTCTTAATAAACTTTTTTTTTCCTTGTGCTGAGGCAATTGAGGTTGCCCAGGATCACTCAGCTAGGAAGTGTCAAGTGTCTGAGACCATATTTGAACTCAGGTACTCTTGACTTCAGGGCTGGTGCTCTATCCACTGCACCACCTAGCTGCCCCACAAACTTTTGATAATAAACATGAAATTCCAAAAAAGTTCTTGAGATTGCATGAGGGTGGTCAATTCAGAAGTACTTCTATCCTTTCAGGATTGACATTTTGTCAGAATATATATGACCTGTACAGCAATTCTACAAATTTGAGATTGCCCATTTGCCATTTCAGACTAGCTTCCTTCAACCAACCCAACATTTTTTATCAGTCTCTCCTCATCTTCTTATAATTTTTTTTCCAAATACAATTGCATCATTATAATACACCAGCATTTTCAGGTGATTTATATTTCTAATTACATTGCCTATCAGTTACTGGAAAATGTCAAGCACTCCTGGGATTCCTTGGAACAGCATATACTCATACAGATAAAAATCTAGCTGAACAGATGAGAGCAATCTTCTCTTTGTCTTCTTCCACCATAGAAATCTTTTGTTATCCAATACACAAGTCTTTAAGAGTGAATACCACTGGCTGACTAGCATGTAGTCCAGGTCATAATATATTGGTCTGCTTTAATTCCTTTGTCAAAAGTCTAGTAGCCTACATAGGGGTATCTTTACATTCTTTGGCACCCCCACTGTGGGTAATTATTAGACCTACTAGGTTCTATTAAGATGTCATTAACTATATTTCTTTAAGATATTTTCTGAGTTCTTCCATCATAAAGGACCCCTCTTAGATTTTCTCTAAATGGTTAGGAATCAATGAGTTATATTCTGTAGGCTGCATTTGACATCCCACTCGTGCAATAAGAACATTCCTGTCCTCTTCCTAGGCTTCTACTTCAACCAATCTTTCCACACTTCTGCTCCTGGAGAATCACCAAATTATCAAATACCACAAGATCTAGTCCAGAGCCAGTGCTCCTGTAATGTTCTTTTGCACCTCTTATCTCTATCTTCTTGAAAGCCTCTGCACATTTGGCATGGATGGTCAAAATGTACAGGTACTGAGTCCTATTTTGTTGCTTGCAGTCTTCTGCTAGAATCTTGAAAAAACTGGAATTAACAACAATTACTTCTAGCATTCCAATGAGTACTGAATAAATATATACATATGTATGTATGTATGTATCTACAATCTCTATTTTCCTGTCAATAGCAATAATTTCCTTAAAAAATCTCAAGCTTGCCTAGATATATCCCAGGTAAGGATAGTCTTTATCATTCATACATCAAATCCATATGCTATTGTAGGTTTTACATATGTTTTTCTTAGGTATCTATCAGATTCAAAAATGATAGTAACTTGAAACATAATATCTTGGAAAGTATTGCAATCCATATTCTTAGTTTTTATCATCACCTCTACACAAAATCCTATGGGTACAAATCTACTTCTAGCTAAATCAGAATATTTCAGCTTCTGCATGACCAAGGCCACATTCTCTTTACTCATATACCTATCTAATACATAATTATATAGATCCATCTATATAAGATCATCTAATACATAATTAGAACCAAAAGGTATCTGCTGCTTTTGGGATGATATGATATAGGTATTCTTATGTCAGACATTCTGAGTATAACTAATCCTTCTCCCTAAATTTAAGACTATTTTTTCTCACTTTAGGTTTTGTAAGTAATGGTTTCTTTTAAAGATCATGATAAATGTTGGAGAGGATGTGAGAAAACTGGAACACTAATGTATGTTGGTGAAATTGTGAAATGTTAACCATTCTGGAGAACAATTTGGAACTATACCCCAAGGGCTATAAAATTGTGCATGCTCTTTGATCCAGCAGTGCTAAACATTGTATCTCAAAGGTCTGTATCTCAAAGAAATAAAAAAAAAAAGTGGGGGGGAATGACCCACATGTGCAAAAATGTTTGCAACAGCTCTTTTTGTGGTGGCACAGAATTGGAAAATGGGTAGATATCCATAAATTAGGAAATGGCTGCATAAGTTATGGTATATGAAAGTAATGGAATATTATTCTTCTTTTTTTATTAAAAGTTTTTATTTGTATAGCACATGTATGGGTAGTTCCTCAGTATTGATCTTTACAAAGCTTTCTGTTACAAGTTTTACCCCCAGTCCCGTCTCCTCCCCTAGATGGCAGGAAGTCCACTACATGTTATTAATATTAAAATACTTGACAAGTTGTACATGAAAAATACTACCTACAAGAAAAAAAGAAAATCAGAGAAAGGAAAAACAATGCAAGCAAACATCAATAGAGAGCATGAAAATGTTATGTTGTGGTCCACATTTCATATACCTCTCTCTGGGTGTATGTGGTTTACTTCACTGAACAATTGGAACTGGTTTGAGACAATTCTTTATTGGAGAGAGCCATGTCCATCAGAATTGATCATCATGTAATACTGTTGTTGCTGTGTATGATGATCTCCTGGTTCTGCTCGTTTCACTCAGCATCAGTTCATGCAAGTCTCTCCAGGCCTCTCTGAAATCGTCCTGCTGGTCGTTTCTTATAGAGCAATAACATTCCATAACATTCATATACCATAATTTATTCAGCCACTCTCCAATTAATGGGCATCGATTCAGTGGAATATTATTGTTCTACAGAAAATGATGAACAGGCTGATTTTAGAAAGACCTGGATTTATATGAAGTGATGCTGAGTGAAACAGGCACAATCAGGAAAACATTGCATGCAACAATAACAAGATTCTGTGATGATCAACTATGACAGACCTGGTTCTTCTCAGAGGCACAGCAATCCAAAGCAATTCCAAAAAATTTTGGATACCAAACACCATCCATATACAGAGAGAGAACTATAGAGATTAAATTAAATTAATACATGCTATGTTAATTTTTTTTCTTCTGTTTTTCTTCTCTTGTGATTTTCCCTTTTTGTTTTGATTTTTTTCTCCCAACATGATTTATAAGGATATATGCTTTTTCGAAAATGAATATACATGTATAAACAAAAGGAAAGTATTGTTTATACATGTAACTGAGGAAAATAAAGACAACTTATTAAGACTGCAAAGTTACAAAAAAAAGGGGGGGTTTTTCTGCATCAATAGGGAAAGTGACTTAATGGGAGATACCTAAACCAATAAAATCCCATGTAGTTTGTATTTGGTGGTTTATCACTGGGCTGCAGAGTTCAATTCTTTCTGATTCTTGCTAATCTTGTCCTTTTTGTTACCATTTGTATTATATTGGCACAAACTGTGAGCAATATTTATCCTTCCAATTACCTTAAACAAAATAAAAATGTTTGTATTTCTCCAAAGAGTGTTTCAAATTTATTTTTAGGTAACTTTCAAATATTTCTTGATATATTAACCTCAAGATATTTTATGCATTTTGTTTGTCATTTTGAATGGAAATTTTTTCTCTTGTTAATATTTATTTTTTTTAATTTATACAATTAATAATGATTTTGTAGATTTATTTTGTGATCTGCTATGGGCTCTTGAGCTACTATCCCAATTCACACTCAGACTAGAAGGTCATTTACAGAATTTCTCTAATGCCATTGCTCTCAGGCTCTGATCTAGTGTGATCCTCCAACTTCATTTAAAAAAAATTGTCCTTGATCCATGGGACAGTGGGATCAAATCTAAACTGATTGCTACAAAGTAAACCCCTAACGAGTTCAATTTTAGTTTGGTGTTATTGATAGAAAACACACTATCTCACTTAGAAAACAGCTGCTGGAGCTATTGGCAGATTCTCCAGTTAAAAGCTCCAGTTGCGGATATAAAGAGTGAACTATAAGTAAATTAGAGGAATGTAATATAGTTTACCTCTCAGACCTATGGAGATGGAATAAATTTATGTCCAAAGAAGAACTGGAACTCTTAATTGAAAACCAGATAGATAACTTTGACTATATTAAGTTAAAAAGTTTTTGTACAAACAAAATCAATACAGACAAGATTAGGAAGGAAGCAATAAATTGGGAAATCATCTTTACATTTAAGGGTTCTGATAAAGGTCTCATCTCTAAAATATATAGAGAATTGTCTCATATTTATAAAAATTCAAGCCATTCTCCAATCGATAAATGGTCAAAGGATATGAACAGACAATTTTCAGAGGATGAAATTAAAACTATTTATAGTCATATGAAAAGGTGCTCCAAATCACTATTGATCAGAGAAATGCAAATCAAGACAACCCTGAGGTACCATTTCACACCTGTCAGATTGGCTAAAATGACAGGAAAAGTTAATGATGAATGTTGGAGGGGATGTGGGAGGGCTGGGACACTGATACATTGTTGGTGGAGCTGTGAATGGATACAGACATTCTGGAGAACAATTTAGAGCTACGCTCAAAAAGTTATCAAACTGTGCATACCCTTTGACCCAGTAGCATTTCTATTGGGCTTATATCCCAAAGAAATCATAAAGGAAGGAAAGGGCCCCACATGTGCAAGAATGTTTGTGGCAGCCCTTTTTGTAGTGGCTAGAAACTGGAAATTGAATAGATGCCCTTCAATTGGAGAATGGCTGAATAAATTATGGTATATTAATATCATGGAATATTATTGTTCTGTAAGAAATGACCAGCAAGATGATTTCAGAGAGGCTTGGAGAGACTTACATGAACTGATGCTGAGTGAAATGAGCAGAACCAGGAGATCATTATACACGGCAACAACAGTACTATATGACGATCAATTCTGATGGACATGGCTCTCTTCAACAATGAAATGTTTCAAACCACCTTCAATTGTTCACTGAAGAAAGCCATATACACCCAGAGAGAGAGATGTGAAATGTGGACCACAACATAACATTCTCATACTCCTTGATTGATGTTTGCTTACATTGTGTTTCCTTTATCTATATTTTTTGTGTAGATAAGATTTTTCTTGCACAACAATGATGTTTGGAGATATGTATACATATATTCGATTTGCCAATATTTTAACATAATTAACATGTAGTGTATATCCTGCCATCTAGGGGAGGGGTGGGGAGTTGGGGGGAAAAATTTGTAACAGAAAGCTATGTAAGGGTTATTATTGAAGAATTACCCACACATATGTTATGCAAATAAAATAAAAAATAAAATGAAATTTAAAAAAAAAAAGCTCCAGTTGCTGGACCTATGGTGCTTTCCTAAACTTTCAATGCTTATTCAGTCTTAACACTAATCATTCTATCTATAATATTCATTTCCTTAAGGTCATAAAAGAATAAGTACAGCAATGACAAACAAAAACTATGTATTCACAGCCACAGAGTAGTCCAGATGAAGATATGGCAGCCTCAGAAGCACTTTTTTTCTCATTACTTCCACCTCTTTTTTTCCTTCCAAAGTCTAACAGTTTTTCTTCTGCCTTCTCACTTGAAAACCACGGGCTGAGAGAAAAGGGGGCTGAGGAGAAGAGGGAAGATTTCATCTGTTCATGTCTTTCATATACATATTCTATGCGGACAGAGGAAGAGAAGGGAAGGGGAAGGAAGGGAAGAAGGGAGGAAGGAAAGTAGGAAGGAAGGGAGGGAAGGAGGAAGAGAAGAAGGAAAGAAGGAGAGAATAAGGGAAAGAAGGAAGGGGAGGAAGGAGAAAGGGAGGAAGGGAGAAAGGGAGAAAGGAAGGAAGGAAGAAATGAAAGGAGAGAGGGAGAAATAAAGGAAGGAAGAGAGGGAGGGAAGAAGGAAAAAGGGAGAAAGAAAGGGAGGGAGAGAGGGAGAACAGAAGAAATTAAAGGAGGGAGGGAGAGAAGGAAGGAAGGAGAGAGAGAGGGAAGAAGGAAAAGGGAGAAATAAAGGAAGAAAGGGAAAGAGGAAGGAAGGAAGGGAGAGAGGGAAGTTTTCCAACTGATCAGTTCCAGTTTATGGGCCAGTTCTACTCACAGAGGTTGTTGTTGGTCCTTCCTTCTTGAAGAGAATGATGCCATGACTTGCAAGTGAATTGAAGTGAAGTGAGGGAGGCCAGGGCAAGATCACCTGCCTCACTTTCCCCTTCAGAGCCATCTGGGTCCAATGGCCAGATATAGATCAGGACACCTGGAGATGGCCCTGGACGCAGTGGGAGAACTTAGCCTTTTTAAGCTAAGATCTTCTACGGGTCTCAGTTTGACTGAGGCTACATCCATTAAGTAATTAAGGCTAGGTAGCAATCTGGTCACTGGACCCAGGTGGCTCTGGAGGGGAAAGTGAGACAGGTAACCTTGCAACATCTCTCCTTCACTTTAATCCAATTCACTTGCAAGTCATGGCACCATTTCCCTAATGTCATAATCCTCTTGAAGAATGAAGGACAAACAACATACAAATTCTACTCCAGCTCAACAGTCAATTAAAGGACTTTTCATCACCATGTAAAAAGTGGAAAGGAAACAGTCAGTTTTTCTGCATATGCTCTGAATTGCACAAAGGGACCCTTCGTCATGCATTTCTGGAATCAGGCTTACTGAGACTCTCAATAGGTTGATACAAGGCAGAGAATATAATATATAATTGAGGACATTCTATTACTGAAGTCAGACACAACAAAACTGTGAAACCAACCACAACTTTGGGGGTGGGGAGGGAGGCAATTGAAGTAGAGTCAATCAGCCCAATTCTTTAGGCTGTGCATTAGAGATTCTAAAAATATTGAAGGAAGTAATGCTTAGGTTTATAGAGGAATTTTTTAAAGTGTCTCTTTTTCTGTTCTTTTTTTCTACTCACAAATATTTTGAAAGTTGAAGAAGAAAGGTTTTATTTGTTCTACAGCTCTGGAGAGTTCATTATTGTTAGCAGACCAGAAATGGTAGGACAAAGATATCACTACTGTCACTACTGTGTAAATATTAAGATAATAATCATTTAGGAACAAAAAAAAAGTTCTCAAAGGTTCAAGTTTTCCATAACATAAATCAGTCTCTAACTTTTAATTTAAATAAATGAATTTAAAACATGGGAGAAACTCTCCCAAGAGTGCAGAAAAGTTATATTTGGCATCTTCCATGAAACTTTATAATTGTGATTGGGTGGGTCAGGGCTAATTATTAGTTGCTTTAAATAATTAACAATCTTTTTAATCTTATCTTCCCAAGAGCACTCAACCAAAGCTCTAAGGGAAAAGAAACTTGAAATAGCTCACTTAATTCAAGTGAAAATATTTTGATGAAAGAAAAGTACTAATTTCAACTTCCAAAAGAGAGGACAAGAGCAAAAATTCCTAAATTCAAGTTACCACAACCGTATGGAGAATTGAAGATGGCCAGAATTTTTTCTACAATTCAAATGAAATATTGAGTGTTGAGTTTTAGACACTTGAACAAGGATAAATGCTGGATTAATCTACCAATCATCTTGGATAAAGTCCTAGTATGGAATCCAGAAATCCTGTTTGCTAACCCAGCTATGTCCAATTTAGTTTGTGACCACAAACAAACCACTTACCCAAGCCACTGTACTACTGGTTTTCTCTAGCAACAAAATTCAGGTAGGCAGAAAAAAATTATTATATCACATAGTATCAGGGATACTAAGAGGCAATTGGAAGATTGATGTAGAAAAGCAAGTTAATAGCCACAAAATGTATTCAAATTATAGTAGTTGTGTCTATGAAGTCCTAAAGACTAAAGGTGTTTATCATGCCTGAGTATACAAGATTCATAGTGATAAGCAGTCCATGTCATTTGTTTTCCACATAGAACCTGACATAGCACTTTGCACATTGTATGAACTTAACAAACATTTCTTAAAAGAAAAGGTAAATTCTACAGAATCTG
Source organism: Myrmecobius fasciatus (assembly GCA_023553655.1). Classification (NCBI taxonomy): domain Eukaryota; kingdom Metazoa; phylum Chordata; class Mammalia; order Dasyuromorphia; family Myrmecobiidae; genus Myrmecobius; species Myrmecobius fasciatus. The sequence continues at coordinate 337,115 of JAJPUD010000982.1, forward strand.
AGTGATATGAGTTTATTTTGGTGTATGTGCTGCGTTACAAAGTCATATTACAATGTTCTATTAACAATATGTGCAAAAAGCATAGTTGCTAAATTTCATCTTTAGGTATAATATTAACTTTGTTTCCATTTTAACAGGAAAAACATGTGAATTTCCAGTTCAGTACATCTCTAAAATCCACCTCAATTGCAACACTGATTTTCACTTGTTTTGTGGTGGTTATCCTTTCTATTTGCATCATTGTAGTCTTTGTGTTTATTGTTTTCTTGGCTGCTGAAAGTAGCTTTTAATTGGGAAACAGAAGACAAGTATGACATTACATGGAGGAGGACAAAGCCCATAATTCAGAGTGGGAGTGGAAAAGTGCTTAGAAGTTTGAAGAATTGTTAGGAAAGAAGGCAAGGATGCAAAGGCAAATTTAATTTTCTTCAAACGTTTGCCTTTTCAAGATATTTGTTTTTACTGGCTATGATAGTCATAGACGTCATGTACTACCTCAATTTTTATTGAGGTTCCAAAGATTGAGAATGTTCAGCAAACTAGACTATTAAGAGCATAGAACTTCTAGTGAGATAACAGGATTTAAGTTCCACAAAAGTTTTCATTTTCCATTTCTGGTGTTACTTCCAAGCTGGAAGAAAAGGAAGAACAGTGGGTCCTGTATCTACAGGGGAAAGAGGTCCCAAAGGACCCTAGTCAGATGAATAAGAGAAAAATCACAAATATAGTAGGTGGAGAGCACTCTTCGGTGCCAATCAGATTCACCTAGGATCAGATAAGGACAGAACTTCAATTTTACCAGTACCAATGACTACACTTATCCAGTGCCTATGTTTATCTTTTTCTTTCTCACTGTAGTTTCCCGATTTTCTCTGAGCCTATCTTCTCCCAACCTCATCATTTCTCTCCCACCCCATTTCTGCCAACATCCTCCATGCTATCTATCTATATCTATCTCCTAAAATGTATCCTCCTCTTTCAAGCCAAGAAGGACATTTATATGCTGGAAAGCATCCAGCTGAGACATCACAGGGTCATAGATGTAAACCTGAAAAGTACCTCAGACACTATGCAGTTCAACCCCTTTATTTTATAGCTAAGGAAATTGATACAAGAGAGTAAGCAATAAGACAACTCTGAGGTACCACTACACCCCTGTCAGATTGGCTAAAATGACAGGGAAAGATAATGATGAATGTTGGAGGGGATGTGGGAAAACTGGGACACTAATACATTGTTGGTGGAACTGTGAACGGATCCAACCATTCTGGAGAGCAATTTGGAGCTATGCTCAAAAAGTTGTCAAACTGTGCATACCCTTTGACCCAGCAGTGTTTCTACTGGGCCTATATCCCAAAGAGATCTTAGAAGAGGGAAAGGGACCCACCTGTGCAAGAATGTTTGTGGCAGCCCGTTTTGTAGTGGCTAGAAACTGGAAACTGAAGGGATGCCCATCAATTGGAGAGTGGCTGAATAAATTATGGTATATGAATGTTATGGAATATTATTGCTCTGTAAGAAACGACCAGCAGGACGATTTCAGAGAGGCCTGGAGGGACTTGCATGAACTGATGCTGAGTGAAATGAGCAGAACCAGGAGATCATCATACACAGCAACAACAGTATTACATGATGATCAATTCTGATGGACATGGCTCTCTGCAACAAAGAATTGTCTCAAACCAGTTCCAATTGTTCAATGAAGAAAACCATATACACCCAGAGAGAGGGATATGAAATATGGACCACAACGTAACATTTTCATGATCTCTATTGACATTTGCTTGCATTGTGTTGCCTTTCTCTGATTCTTTTTTTTCTTGTAGATAGGATTTTTCTTGCATAACTTCTCAAGCATTTCAACATTATTAACATGTAGTGGACTTCCTGCCATCTAGGGGAGGGGAGGGGACTGGGGGTAAAATTTGTAATGGAAAGCTTTGTAAAGATCAATGTTGGGAAACTACCCATATACATGTCATACAAATAAAAAGCTTTAAATAAAAAAAAAGAGAGAGAGAGAGTAAGCAAGTTGCCCAGAGTTATGCAGCTAATAAATTAACAAGGTGGGATTTGGACCTAAATCTTCCTGACTCCAAGTCCATGGATCTATCTATTCATTATTTCATGCTACCTTCAAATCAGGATGCAACTGCAAGTTCATTACAAAGAACTAGTTGAAAAATGGGAGGTTGGCCTAGAGAAGAGAAGAAAAGGGAAATACAATGGCTGTCTTTAAGTAATCAAAGACATATTTTGTGGGAAATGGAAGGTGTTTCATACTTGACTCCAGGAGACAAAAATATGAACAACTGGTAGAAGTTGCAAAGAAGCAAACACAGACTTCATGTAAGGAAAAAACGACTTTCTAACCATTAGAGGTATCCCAAAATGGAGTGAGCTGCTTTGGAAGGGGTGAGTTTTTCTTAATTGAAGCTATTCAAAACTGTATAATACTTCTAAAGGAGATTCTTTTTCAGGTAAAGACTAGACTAGTTTCTTACTGAAACATTTTATATCTATGAAATTCTGTGAATCTAGAAATTGCTAGCTCTGTAAATTTGGATAAGTCTTTGAGTCTTGTTTGGTGGGGATTTTTTTATTTTAAAATTAGAATAATCATATCCTACTATGACTTTTGTGAAGAAAATACTTTTTAAACTAAAACTATGACACTTATTGGCAAATGCTTGGAATTGAATAAGATTGCACTGAATTTATGGAAGTAGAACAAATACTTTATAGTCCTTATAATCCAGTGAGCAGAACATGAACTATTCATATAATAATGAAATGTGTGTAAGTCCATAGTACAAGAAAGTATTATGAATTCACAAGAGAACAAGTTTGCTTTTAGCTAGATTTGGATTGGGAGGAGATGCAAAAAGTCTTCATGTAGATGGCCTTTTAACTGAGCTTTGAAAGTTGGATTTCATTAGGAAGCAGAATTAAGTGAAGATAGAGAGGAGAAAAAGTATAGAGAAATGCAAGTTTTTGCTGGAAGGTATGCAAACAAGAGCAGTATAAGATAAAGTAGAAAATGAGGTACAATAGGAACCTCAAACATGTTCTTGGAATTGAACTCAAAGTTAAGTCAAATCATGGAGGCCTGTAGTGGAAGGAAAGCTTAAGAGTTTGGACTTCATTTCTTGGCAATTGAAAGCCATTAAAAGCTTTTGGCCAGAGAGTCTTATAGTGGTGAAGGATGAATTAAGGGAAGAGGCTGGAGGTAGGAAAACAAGCTAGAAAGTTATTACAATGGTCCTGGCAAGAGATAAAAGAGCCCAAATTAGGGTTGACAGTAGTAATGAAAATGAAAGAGATGTCAAAATAATTTTGGAAAAAGAATTAAAAGAATTTGGAAAATGTTGGGATATGGAAGAATGAGGAAAAGGGAAGAATCAAAGATGCCTCTGAGAATTCAAATCTTGGTATTTGAAAGAATGGCAGGACCATTAAAAGGAATAGATTTGGGGAAAGATAATGCACTCACTTTTGTACTATTACTTTTGAAATGCTAGAAAGATGTTCTAGTGAAAATATTAAGGGAATGGATTCCAAAACTATATCACTGAGGTGGAGAAATCCTGGTATGGAAATTCCCTCCACCAATGCAGTTTCTTCATCTACATCTTAAGATCTTTGAATGTTACCTGGGACAGTCAGAAAGTAAATAGTTTGTCCAAAATCACATAGCTAAAATGTATCAGAGTTGGGGTTCAAATCTAGAACCTCTTAGTTCTAAAGTCAACCATCTATTGATCATATCATTTAGAAATATCTACTAACCAGTTAGAAATCTACCTCTAAATCTCAGGAATGAAATGCAATCTAAAAATTATAATTTAATAAGTCACCTAAAGAGAAATGACAATTAAAGCTATGGGAGTTAATAAGATCCCAAAAGGGGAGAATGTAAAGAAACTAGAGAAGGTGGAGGATAAGATACAGGAAAATAGCCTATATTAAGAGAAAGAGCAGAAGAGTCAGTGAAAAAAAAACAAAGAAATTGTCACCAAAAAAAAAGTAGGAGAACCAGGAGAGTATAGCATAATCCAAGGGGAAATCAGGGGGGAAAAATCAGGTGAGGGGAAGGAGGATATTACAGTGTCTAATGTTGCAAGAATTCAAGGAGTAGGAGAACTGAGTAAAGACAATTCATTTCAGTAATTGGGCAGTCATTGCTAACCTTTTGAAAGAACATTATTTCAGTAGAGTGGGAAAAGAGTGGATAATTAATGAAACAAACTTCTGGAATGGTATTGAAGGCAAGGATGAGTGAGTCAGCCTTGGAAAGGTGAAAAAGTCACATCTTGTTCTGACTCCAGAAAGAAAAAAAAAGTGAGTAACAATTATTTGAAGATCACAGGCAATGTTATAAACTAGTCTTCCCTCTAACAATATAATATAGCAATGTTTCTATACATCCATGATAAAAGTCTTATAATATAGAATGGGATAATTGTATTGTATTTATCATAATGATATTTTACCTGTAATAATTAAGAACATGTGATCATTGTTGTTGCTGCTGTTTGAGTTGTTCAGTCACATTCAACTCCTTGTGACTCTTTATACTATAGCACACCAGGCCCTTTTATCATATACCATCTCCCAAAGTCTGTCCAAGCTCATATTCTTTACTTTCATGACACTATGTATCTCATCCTCTGCCATTGCGTTTTCCTTTTGCTTTCAATCTTTGCCAACATCAAAGTTTTGTTCAATGAATCTTGTCTTTTCATTATATTGCCAAAGTATTTAAGCTTCAGTATTTGACCTTCCAGTGAAAAGTCTGAATTAATTTAAGTATTTTCTGATTCAATCTCCTTGCTGTCCAAGGGACTCTCAAAAGTCTTTTCCAGCACCACAATTCAAAACATTGATTCTTCAGTATTCAGCTTTCCTTATAGATCAATTTCACATCTATATATTGCTACTATAAAGACAGTAGCTCTGATTACGTGGATCATTGTCACCATCTGCAGTGATCATTGGCCTAAGAATATAAAATCTGATGTTGCTTTCGTTTCTTCTCTCTCTATTTGCCAGGAAGTGATAGGACTAAGATAGATCTTAGTTTTATTTGTTATGTAAAACTTCAAGCCAGCTTTTTTTGAAATAATATTTTAATTTTTCCCCAATACATGCAAAATCAACTTTTAACATTCTTTTTTTTTATGTTTTAAATTTCAAATTCCATCCTTCCCTGCCTCCTCCACCCCTTCCTTAGGATACCAAACAATTTGATATAAGTTGTAGCTGTGCAATCATATAAAACATTTATGTAAAACATATTTCCATATTAATCATTGTGTGGAAGAAAATTCACACAAAAAAATTGAAAGAGGAAAAAAAGAAGTGAAAAATTATAGGCTTATCTCTGTATTCATACAGCATCATTTCTTTCTCTTGAAGCAGATGGCATTTTTCTTTATGAATCCTTTAAGATTATCTTGGATCATTAAATTGCTGAGAATAGCTAAATCATTTGCATTTGTTAAACAATATTGTTGTTACGGTCTACAATGTTTCCTGATTCTGTTCGCTTCACTGAACATCAGTTCATGTAAGTCTTTCCAGATTTTTCTGAAATTTTCCTGTTCATTATTTTCTTATAGCACAATAATATGCCATTAAAATTATATACCACAATTTATTTATCCATTCCCCAATTGATGAATGTCCCCTTAATTTCCAATTTTTTGGCTACCACAAAAAGGACTCATATAATGTTTTTGTACAAATAGATCCTTTTCCCTTTTTTAAGTCTCTTTGGGATACAGACCCAGTAGTAGTATTGCTGGATCAAAAGTATGCAGTTTTATAGTCCTTTGGACATACTTTCAAATTGTTCTTGAGAAAGGTTGGTTCACAATTCCACCAATATTCAAGTCAGCTTTTACACTTTCCTTTTCATCCTTATCAAGAGGATCCTTAAATATTCTCCACTTCTAACCATCAGAGTGGTATCATCTGTATATCTGAGATTACTGGCAATTTCAATTATACTTTCTCATTCATCCAGTCTGGCTTTTCACATGATACTCTGTTTATAATTCAAATAAATAAGGTGAAAAATATAGCCTTGTCAGACTCCTTTTCCAATTTCAAACTAATCAGTTTCCCATGTTCAGTTCTTACTATTGTTTCCTGGCCCACAAACAGGTGCTTCAAGAGACAAGTAAAATAAGATGGTATTCCCATCTCTCCAAGGGCTTGACACATTTTGTTGTGATCCACACAATCAAAAGTTTTAGTAATCAATGAAGCAGAAATAGATGTTATTCTGAAAATTCCTTGCTTTCTCTATAATCCAAAGAATACTGGTAATTTGGTCTCTAGTTCCTCTGCCCCTTCAAAAACTACCCTGCTCTTCTGGTAATTCTTAGGTCACAGACTGCTGAAGCTTAACTTGAAGAATCTTAAGCATAATCTTGTTGGCATGTAAAATGAGAATAATTGTTTGGTAATTTAAACATTCTTTGACTTTGGTCTTCATTAGGATTGGGACATAAATTGATGTTTTTTCCAACCCAATGGCCACTGTTGACTTTTCCAAATTTGCTGACATTATTTTAATGGCATCATCCTTTAGAATTTCAGATAGGAATTTTATCACTTCCACTAGCCTTATTGTTAGCAATGCTTCCTAAGACCTACTTGATTTCATTCTCCAAAATATCTAGCTCTAGATCAATAACCATACCATTGTCGTTATTGGTAATGTTAAAATCTTTCTTGTATGAATGCTATGTTAATTATTATTATAGCTTTAATATTCTACAAAATATCACTTTGCTAATTTTAGTTATAAACAGAAAAACTTATAAAAATATTTTTATAAAAATAATAAAAATAATTTATAAAATAAAATATAAAATAATTTATAAAAATAAATTTATATTTATTTACATAAATATATAGTTTATATTTATAGTTATAAATTATAAGTAGTTGTAAACATATATACATATATGTGCAATTATATACATACATAGACATATGTGAATATTTGCAATTATGCATTTTAGGAATAAACTTTTTCATGCTGTTTGCTTCCTGCTATCCTCCAGAAAAAATAGAACTCTATAAAAATGAAAAGAAAACAATTAAATTAAAAATAACCAATATAGCAATCATGTTAATGTAGGAAAAAGTTTGCCTTTATAATCTCCCATTCATCATCAAAAGGAGGTAAGTATATTTCATTAGCTATATGTATTTTAATTGTGAGCTTTTCTATCACAAGAAGGTCAAAAGAGACAAGAAGTCACCTCATCCAACAAACACTGATGTCCTTGCCAAATGAAGACATGGCAGCCAAATATCAATGTAGGATATGAACTTATTTTCAAAATTTTCTCATGAAAAAGAAAAACAGAATAAGAGTAGGAATGTTATATCCTCATAACCATTTATTAGTGGTGAAGGAAAAAGAGAAAGCTTGCTAAAGACTTGATAATTACAAGTTAAAGTTGATAATTACAAGAGCATTTAAGAATATAACACTGGAAGAATTATAAACAGATTAAAAATGGAAAAGATGTGTCACCATATCTACAATAAGCTTTTTTTTTTAATCAGTCAGAGTGAGATCACTGCATTCAAAAGCTCCCATCAAAGTCCCCAATGTGCAACATGATAAAGAATTGGACAATTAATTATCTGAGGGACTTTCAAGTTAGAAATTAATTTTTTACTAAAGATGTTTGTAACTGGAAATCTTTTCCTGAAACAAACTATTAGTCTTTTGAATAAGTTCAATTATTAGGAAGTTATTCTTGACACTAAGCCTAAATTTTCCTCTTAGCAATTATTACCCATTACTCATTGTTTTGCCAGCTAGTGCCATTCAGAACAAGCTAAACCTTTCCTCTCCGTGACCTCTCTTCAAATATTTCTAGGTAACTAACATATCTTCCTCTCAGTTTTGTGTTCACCAGGATAAACATCCCATATTCCTCAAACAATTATCATTGGCATGAATTTAAGTTCATTCACCATCACGGTTGCCCTTCTTGGGGCATTCTCCACTTTATAAATATCCTTTCTAAAATGTGGTACCCATAATTGAAGATAATACTCTACATATTGTTTGACAAGGAAAGAATACAAAAGATCTGTCACCTCGTTATGCCTGGAAAAATGTCTCTCTTAATATAGTCTATAAATCAATAAGCCTTTTTAAAGCATCCATCATATACTAGATATTTATTAGGTGTTGGGGACAAAATACGAAAATGAAACAGTTCTTGTACTCAAAGTGCTTATATTCTATTGGAGGAAACAATTGTAATCATCTCTATCTCCTCAGAGCCCTCTTCTTAGAGAAATCCTGGAATTATTTGTCTTCTTAAAGCCAGAATCCAAAAGAATCATTTCTCCTTTGAAGTGCTTTTCAGCTCCACCCAGTATCAATCATGGATTCATTATTCTCTCCACCAAAGAGGAGAGTGTTTTGAAAGTACTCTGGGCTTGAACCTCAATTTACATACTCCTCTAGACTGAAACATTTTTACAATTTCCTTGCAAAAATCAGCCAGGGTAAGTTTGAAGTCTGTAACTATAAAGTATAAACACAAACATCAGTCCCTTAAAACAAGAGTAATTTTCCTGGTGTCCCAAGTAACTAATCTTTGCTACCACTAAAATGTTTTTAGTATAAGATACAAAGTAATTCCAAGAAAAGACACTAGGGTGGGGGGAAATCAGGAAAGGCCTTTTGAGATTGAGAACACTTGACCTAAGCTTTGAAGGAAGCTGAGAATTCCAAGATGTAGATGAAAGAAGCCTAAAATCACATGAACTTTTTAATTGCTATGTCACCCTAATGAATCATTAAGTCCAGTAAAATTCACAGATCTTTTTCAAACTTTGTGTTATCTAGCTATTCCTTCACCTCACTCCCAATTCCAGTATTTCTGGAGTTAATTTTTAACCTAAGTATAACTTTACATTTATTCCAGTTATATTTTATCATATTCAATTTACTGCAATTTTTTTTTTGAATCATGACTCATTCATCTAGTATGTTATCTATCCCTCCAAATCTTGTGGAAATGGTGCTAAATAAAAACAAAGGTAGAAATAATAGATTAACCAACAATATAAATAGTGGAAGTATATGTTGGAGATGAAGTAATTTTGAGGATACTGAAGGATTAAGATATCTCAAGATATTCAAAAGATGGGACAATAATAAAATAGAAAATAAAAAAACTATGAACATCATTACTACCCATAAAAGTTGAGTGTCATGGAGCCCTTTGGGAACCTGAGGTCTACTGAGCTTTTCCCATAATAATGTTTTGAAATACACAAAATATTAAAATATTTTTTAAAATAGACTATTTTTTAAAAATAGGCTTTAAAAATAGCATGATGGTGAAATACTTAATATGTTTCTCTATTTTAATGATGGCATGGTAATTACTCAAGAGTTTATCCTAACTATCCACATGAGGGGAAAAGCAGATAAAAGCACTTAAAAATCTAGTGATATTCAATTGAATTATCAATCCATAGAGTTAGTTCTTCACATAGATCTTGAAGAGAAACTGAAGATGGACATTGAAATTGTCCAAGAATTGAATGAAAGAGGAGAGAATGTTGGATTTCATTCGAGAAATTGTGAAGCATTTTCAAATAAAGAGACTTTCCCCTAAAATGAAAACCCATTTTTAAAACATCTATATTCTTCTAGTGATGCTATTTGATTATAGCTCATAAAATATTACCTTTTCTAAGGAATCCAAATTGTAAGTCACTTAAACAACAAGGGAGATGTGGATACTGGGTATATGTATATCAAAGTATATAGCCAATCATGAGTTGAACTCAAAGCAACAGAAAAAGATACCATCAAAGAGACATATGCCTGATAAAGAGCTGAACTCATCATATAGCAAGAATGAAGAGTAACAAATGAATAGCCTGTATATTATGGTGGAACTTAATTAATGTTAAGACACCTGCATAAATGAGGGTACCAAACATGTCATGTAAACCCTGGATCCTTTATGGAAGTGATGTGATTAATGTAGCAAATGTTGTAGCACCAAGTGTTGTGCTTTATGAGAAGTACCCAATGTTAGAGTTTGGTCATGTGAAGAATTCACAACAGCTATTTTCTTTGGCAAAAAGTAAGAGTACAGAGACAAAATGAAGGGAAACAATAGACACCAGGAATGATGAATCTGAAATAGAGTAGGAGAGTATATAAAAGACAAGTTCCTTAGTGGGATTCATAAATACCTAGTAGAAAAGGAGTAACCCATGAGATTGGGGCATGCCCTTAGCTGGCAGACTGAATCCTGAAAGGGACCTGGCAGTCTAAAAGAGTTAGCTATAAGGAGGAGAAGTGGAGTTAAGAATCATAGTGGGATTAGGAGGGATGCCTCAAGACCTGGAGGAGGGGTAAGGGGAAAGACATCATGAGATAGGGTGTCATAGTGGACTGATCCAAAGGAGAAAATTAACATGGCATGGACCCTAAGTAGATTTGTAGGGAAATTTTAACCTTAGGTTCATGAATGGGATTTCTGACAGGACATGACAAGATGAGACTGCCCATGATCTCCATAGAGGGTGAGATCACAGAGCTAAACTGATCTCTATCTCTCTGCTCTTCCACACCCACAATTCAGGACTTCAACAGAAGGATGTAAAGAAGAATTACCTGTGATAAGTCATGAATGTCTGTTGTGATTTATACTTTTAAGGGAAGCACTTCATTGATGAGATCCCAGATTCCCTTGAGTGTTTTTAGTATAAACTTATTTTATTGTAGACTAGTCTCACTCCCCAAAAAAATGACTCTTATAAGATTCTCATTTTTATCACTGTCCCAGTTTAATTGGAAAGTCAGTGATATTCTATTCAAGGAGAGCTCTAAAATTTAATATGGTAAATGTAATACATGGGGACACAGATAGAAAAGAAGAATCACTTGTTGAAACCTTTCTCTCTATTCAGAGTTTAGGTTAACTGTCACCTCCTCTTGAAAGAATAAGAGAAATAATCTCATTCAAATTATTGCAAAAAGAACTTTGTTAGGTATAACAAAGAGGACAGTAACTGTCCAAGAATAAGTTAATTTAAAAATAGAATTATGAGCAAGAAACAGCTCTTGGCTGGGGGTGGATGAGAGGAGTGGTGGGGAATGCTTTCTCTGGCAGAAAGAGAACTTTCTGCAAAGAACAAGATCAAGTTTAGGAAAGAAATTCCAATCCAAAACCAAGGAATTATAATTGAAGATGAAGAGAAAGAAAGAGATAGAATGAAGAATGGAGTATTTCATATCTCCGTTCCCAGAAATATGAAAACAGAGAGATAGGGGAAAAAGAGAGAGAGAGAGACAAGGAGAGAGAGGGGAGAGAGAGAAAGGAAGGGAGAGAAGGAGGGAGGAAGGGAAGGAAGGAAGGAAATAAGAAGAGAAGGAGGAGAGGAAGAGGGAGAGGGAGAGAGAGAGGGAGGGAGGGAGGGAGAAAGGAAAGGAGAGAAGGAGAGAGGAAGGGAAGGAAGGAAGGAAATAAGAAGAGAAGGAGGAGAGGGAGAGGGGGAGAGAGAGAGAGAAAGAGAAACAGATGCAGAGAGATGGGGGAGGGAGAAAGACAGACAGAAAAAGAGAGAGGGAAACAGAGACAGAGAAATTCTAAAGAACTAAGGTTAAGAATGAAAGCTCCTCCACTTAGAATTTAGGTACATGAATTACATACTAGAAGCCATAAAGGACACAAATGATACTAAGACTTAATCCAAATCCCAAGGAGTTTATAATCTAGATATAACACATACATGCATTACAAATATTTTTAATTAAATTTTATCTTTTTACAACGGAGTATCATAGCAACAAATAAAATGAGAGTTTAAAACAGAAAGAAATGAGCTGAGGAATAAGTAGCATAGTGCTTCAGAAAGACTTCTGGATTTGGAGTCAAAAAAAACCTACTTTCAAATACTGAGTCTGCTACCTATGACCTCCTTTCTCTTCTGTAGCCCTCAGTTTCCTCTCCTATAAAAAGGAGTTGGGAGGGAGAGGCTACTAAGGATTTGAATATCCTAAGTCAGTAAAATATAAACTCCCTGAGTTTATTCTTGTCTTTGTTTCTCCAGTACCTTTCACATAAGTGTTTAATAAATATTTGTTGAATGGATAATAGTAATTGAGATGGGAACTGAATAGTGAGAAAGATTATTTTTAAAAAATGTGTAAGATGTATGGAGGAAAAGTGGGGAGCAGTAATGTAGGAGAACATTTCATATAAAGAAAGAGTTTAACCAAAGATCTTTCAGTATTATGATATTACTGGAGCACAGAATATAAAAAGGGGCATTGTGGAAAATGAGGCTAAAAGAAATATGGGAGTCTAAGGAGAGGGGAGGGAAAGGGAAGAGAGGGTCTCAAATGCTTTTGTCATGTCCCTAGTTGGTGGTCCTAGAACCTAAGTCTCCCATCTCTTGAGTCAATACTCCCTACATGGCAGCTTCAGCATTGAAGAATGAACACATAAACTGGTCTTTCTTTCTTCGCTAGTTCTCAGCCAAGATCACAACAAAGACAATGGAAAACCATACCACAGTGACTGAGTTTGTTCTAGTTGCCTTCCCTGTGCTCCAGGAGCTGCAGACTTTCCTCTTTGTGGTCCTCTTGTTAACATACATGCTCACCATAGCAGGAAACATTGTCATCATTTCCCTGATCTGGACTGATTATCGGCTCCACACCCCCATGTATTTCTTCCTCAGTAACTTATCCTTTTTGGACATATTGTTCACCACTGTCATAGCCCCCAAGTTGTTGGCCTGCCTCCTTAACGACAGAAAAACCATCTCTTTTGCAGGCTGCATCACTCAAACATATTTCTATTTCTTCCTGGGCACAGTTGAGTTTATACTTCTGGCGGTGATGTCATTTGACCGCTATGTCGCCATCTGCAACCCACTGCATTATACTATCATAATGAACAGTAGAGTCTGCCTCCTGCTGGTTCTGGGCTGCTGGATTGGAGCTTTCCTCTCGGTTCTGTGTCCGGCTAGCGTGGTGTCTAGGTTGCCCTACTGTAACAAGGAGATCAGCCATTTCTTTTGTGACATTGCTCCTCTGTTACAAATTGCCTGTGCAGACACTCATCTCATCGAGATTATAAACTTCCTTTTGTCTTCAGTGGTTGTCCTGAGCTCCTTGGTCCTCACCATTGTGTCCTACAGCTACATCATCACCACCATCTTGCGTATTCCCTCGGCCCAAGGCCGCCAGAAGGCCTTCTCCACCTGCGTCTCCCACATTACAGTTGTCTCCATTGCCTATGGAAGTTCCATTTTCATGTATGTGAGGCCTAATCAGAGCTATTCATTGGATTTTGACAAGGTAACTGCTGTTTTTACCACGGTGGTGACCCCTCTTCTGAACCCCTTCATTTACAGCTTGAGGAATGAAAAAGTAAAAGAAGTCCTGAGAGAGGCCATCAGCAGAGTTATTTTCTCATTTCCACGAAGATCTTGAGACTGAATTTGTTGGGAGGGGCAGGACCACATTTTAAGATTTTAAAATGTTTTGTCTCTTCATTTCTGCTTTATATGAATTGCATTCCTTCAGCTTCAAGAGCCTGAAATTGTCCAGATAAGATGAACAGAGAAAACATCATATCAGTGATAATGATCCAAAAACAACTCATACCAAATTGAGTGAATCCAGAATTTCTTGGACTGCTGTGCAGAGTAGAGACTCAACAAAAATTTATTGATTGACACTGAGTGAAGCAGCTAGAAAATCTGTGCTGATTTGTGGGTAGGGAAGTCACAGCATTTTGTTAGAATTAAAAGAAATCTTAGAGAAGATATAGTCCAGGAGTTCGTAAATTTTGTGTGTGTGTCATTTAACTTTTATGTACTCCTTAGAATCATGTTTTTAAATGTATTAAATAAAAAATTTAGGATTACTCCAAAAAGTTATATTTGCGTTTCAACAAATACAGTCACCTTAGGTCTTCTGCCCAGTGTTAACATACCCTGCCATACAGATATTTCACAATCGAACTTCTTGTATCCCATATTCTTATCTTCTACAAGTCCTGGGGCTTGGCTTACTTGTTCCCCACACATTAAATGTATTTGCAGTTGAATTAATGTCAAAGTGGTCTAAACAAAAAGGGTCTCCTTTTACATCTTCCTGCTGTTCTTCCTTGCGGGAAGCAAAAAGGGAATACAGTCCCTGGGCTATTTTGCATTTTTGTTTTTTATAACTCATTATGATCATAGAATTTGTAGCCCCATATGAACCTCTTCATACTTAGCTAGACTAATAACAATACAGTCTTTTTTCCTCCTAAGTCTATATCAAGAGTCTTTACAATTTATGTTTTGCCAATGCCCTCTTCAAGAATTCTTATTTATTTCATTCATATTCTAACTATACTTCTAGCAAGGCTTGGACCACTGTCATCTGAGGAATGCCTATTCTACTAAAGATCACAAAGTTTAAGGAAGAAAAACCCATGTAAAATCAGACCTGGAAGACAATTTTTTTCCAATTCATTGAGGATTTTAAAAGTCTCTTGGCAAAAGCTATGAGAGAAAAATAGGAGAGACCTTAGGAGAAAATAATGTCCAGAGCTGAACAAACTTCTACATGACAACAATATGATGAAGCATCAGAAGAGAAAAATTCTTAAGTTTGGAAACCCACAGTAGTAGTGATTAAAGACTGAAAGGATGTATTGATAAGTTTCTCTGGAGAAAAATAAAAATGTTCCCAATCCACTGCTCCGTTTAAGCTACATTATTAATATTTTTTCCAACACTTTCTTAAGTCTCACCAAGGGCTGGCAATTTTTTCTGTAAAGGGCCAAAGAGTCAATATTTTAGGTTTTGTGAACTGATGAGGTCAGGATAGCAATTCCCTAGTTCAAAATAAACATGTGACAAATTCACAGTAAGTCATTCTCTTTGCCACAAGATAAGTATATGATTAAATCCACATAAGGCATTGGTATTTCTAAATTATCAACAAAGTCCAGCAGCAAGAGATAGAAGGAGAAATTCTTTTAAAATAACTCTAGATAATATAAACTATTTGGGAGCCTACCAGTCAAGACAAAGAGAGGAATTATAAGAATAAAATTGCAAAATATTTTTCACACAAATAAAGTTAGATCTAAACAATTAAAAGAATATCAAATGCTCATGGGTAGACTAAGCTAATATAATAAAAATGACAATTCTACCTAAATTAATCTACGTATTCAGTGCCATACCAATCAAACTACCAAGAAATTACTTTATAGAATGAGAAAAAATAGTAAAGAAAATTATCTGGGAGAACAAAAGGTCAACAATTTCAAGGAAATTAATGAAAAAAATGCAAACAGAGGTGTCCTAGCTGTATCAGATCTAAAACTATATTATAAAGCAGCAGTCATCAAAACCATTTGGTAGTGGCTAAGAAATATAGTACATCAATGGAATAGGTTAGGTTCACAAGACACAATAGTCAATGACTATAGTGATATAGTTTGATAAACACAAAGACTCCATCTTCTGGGATAAGACCTCACTATTTGACAAAAATTGCTGGGAAAATTGAAAATTAGTATGACAGAAACTAGGCATTGACCCACACCTAACACTTTGTACCAAGATAAGGTCAAAATGGGTTCACGATTTAGACATAAAGGGTGATACTATAAGCAAATTAAAACAAAGAATAGTCTACCTCTCAGATTTGTGGAGAAGGAAGGAATTTGTGGCCAAAGAAGAACTAGAGAATATTATGAAATGCAAAATGGATAATTTTCATTATATTAAGTGTAAAATGGTTTATAAAAACAAAATCAATTCAACCAAAATTAAAAGGGAAGCAGAAAACTGGGGGGGGGGAATTTTTACATTTGAGATTTCTGATAAAGGCCTCATTTCTAAAATATATAGAGAACTGACTCAAATTTATAAGAATATAAGCCATCCTCCAATTGATAAATGGTCAAAGGTTAAGAACAGACCATTTTCAGAAGAAATGAAAGCCATTTCTAGTCATGTGAAAAAAATGCTCTAAATCATTATTGATTAGATAAATGCAAATTAAGACATCTCGGAAGTCCCACTTCACAGCTCTCAGATTGGTTAAGATGACAAGAAAAGATAGTGATAAATATTGGAGGTGATGTGGGAAAATTGGGGCACTAATACATTGTTGGTAGAGTTGTGAACTGATCCAGCCATTCTAGAGAGCATCAAACTGTGCATACCCTTTGCTCCAGCAGTGTCTCTACTGGATGTGTATTCCAAAGAGATCATAAAAAAAGGGAAATGGATCCACATGTACAAAAATGTTTGTAGCAGCAAAGAACTAGAAACTGAATGGAAGCCCAACAGTAGGAGAATGGCTGAATAAATTATGGTACATAAATGTTATGGAATATAATTGTCCTATAAGAAACAATCAGCAGGATGATTTCAGACAGGCCTGGAGAGACATGAACTGATGCTGAGTGAAGTGAGTAGTATCAAGAGAACATTGTACATAGCAACAACAAGATTATGTGAAGATCAACTATAATGGACTTGTCACTTTTCAACAATGAGGTAATTCAGACTAATTCCAATAGACTTGTGATGGAGAGAGCCATCTGTATACAAAGAGAGAAGTATGGGGAGTGAATATGGATCACAATATAGTATTTTCACTTTTGTTATTATTATTATTTTCTTGCTTTTTTTTTCTCATTTTTCCCTTTTGATCTAATTTTTCTTGTGCATGATAAATATGGAAATGTGTTTAGAAGAATGGCACATGTTTAATCTATATTGAATTACTTGCTGTCTCAGGGAATGGGGAGGTAGGGAGAAAGGGAGAAAAATTTGGACCACAAGGTTTTGCAAGAGTAAATATTGAAAACGATATCTGTATGTATTTTGAAAAATAAAAATAAAGTAAGCTTATTTAAGGAAAGAGGTTACAGAAAAAATAAAAAGTAAAATAGACTCCAGGAATAGCAAATGTGAAAAAGATTTGGAGAATAATAAGTTTATTAAGGAAAGGAGTTTGGAAAAATCTATTAAAGGAATATTCCATGAGGCCTGTGTATGACAGTGACTGGCAGGATAGATCCATAGAGGAGTTTAGCAGACTAACCAAAGTTAGCTAGAGTAAGGAGAAAGGCTGCCTCATAGTGGGCTTAATTCTAGAAACAATTTAGCAAAGATCTTCATCATGAGTAGATCTTTTAGAAGGGAAAGACAGCCTTAGCGTTTCTCAGGGAAACCAGGGAAGTAAAGGTGGAAACTGGAAAGGGAGGGATCAAGGAGCCAAATGGAATGCACCTAGAAGACCAAGTCCCAGACTTATCTAAAGATATGTTAATCAATATCTCAAAAATTGCTTAAAAATGCACAGCAGTTGGGGGATAGACAATAGAGGTTGATAATAAATTCCATCCTTACAATCACTCTATACAAACCGGATAGTCTGGGAATTGGCTATACCTGATAATAGCCAGATAGGCTTCTTCCTGAGAGGGAAATAGAGTAAGTCACATTAGGACCAAGAATTAAAATTGATAATATTGTGTAGGTATTTAAGAAAGAAAACAAATTTCCACAAGTTGTTTTGTTAATGAAATTCAAAATATAAAAGCTGAGTACAATGGTTTATAATACAGATCTACTAATGAGAAGAATGGGATTTTGTTTTAATAGCCTAGACCCCATTTTGCTTGTGGAATGAAGGTGAAGCATGAAACAGAATAGGATTATATTCAGAATGCAACATAAAATTATAGAATCATAATCTAATACAATACACCAAGAACTGGACCAAGAAAAAGTTCCTATCAAATCCTTGTTCTTCTACAATACTTGCTATGGAACTGGAGGCAAGTCACTTGTTTCTTTATCTGAATAATAATGATAATAATAATAATCACCTTAAAATATTGA
Source organism: Myrmecobius fasciatus (assembly GCA_023553655.1). Taxonomy (NCBI): domain Eukaryota; kingdom Metazoa; phylum Chordata; class Mammalia; order Dasyuromorphia; family Myrmecobiidae; genus Myrmecobius; species Myrmecobius fasciatus. The sequence goes on from JAJPUD010000982.1 coordinate 355,055, forward strand.
TTTTGCTTTTATATTCAGTAAAGTTGAATGAGATAATTTCTAAAAGGTTGTCTCCTGCACTAACATTCTATAATTCTTCATTTTTGAATTGAAAGGGAACTTAAATGATCCAGTTGAAAAAACTTAGACAAAGAGAAATGGCTCTCACTTAAATATTTAAATTTTTTTATCTTGCTAAAATGTGATACTACTATTGGAAGCAAGAGCTTGCCAAATTCTTATTTATTTATAATTCCATAAGTTAAAATTGTAGAATTCTTCAAAGGGAAATTAAATTCTTAACATACAGGGAATTGCTTGGTGTTTACCCCCCTCCATGTAAAAAAGACAAGAAGTTTTTTTCTATAAAAACCCACTTTATTAGTAGATATTCAAAATTTATTCCATTAAACCTAGTCCCATCTTGATCTTGAAATATAAAAACTTTGTTTTCTAAAGATTTAACTACTTCTTTGCTGTTGTTAGTTATCATTGTAGTTAAATATCCTAAGGGACTTTCCTCTACACACACCTCTACCCACTTCTAATTAAAAGTTTAAAAATTAAACCTGAGGGAAGTGGTATATTGAGCAAAAGTGAATGATTAGATACTTTTCTGTTTACAGGTATCTCCCATACTGAACTAAATGGTCATAAAATACTGAAGAATTAAATAACCATGATATTAATAACATGCTAGGTTATAATCATATAGATTTTATTATTTTACAGAATTTCTTCCCATATATTATCTGACTAGCTTTTCGCAACCTGTAAAATATGACAGTCATTATAATCTCAATTTCACAGGTGGAGAAATTTAAGCTTAGAGAAGTTGAAAAAATTTGCTCATCCTCCCCTCATTAGGAATTATAGAAGCTATCTTCCAACACAGACCTTTTGATTCTATTTCCAGGGTCATGGACTAATATTCTTTGTATGTGTCACTTCTCACAGATGTTTTGGTATCCCCAGTTCCACATTTTCAACTTAGAAAAGTCATTTCAAGAAGAGAACTGTGCTAAGTAAATGAAAGACTGAAAATATGTTACCTTCCAAGGGTAGTTGTCAAGAGGCACAAGAATGGAAATTGTCTTACATGTGAAAAGGTGTTCTGGTGAGGTTCAATTTGGCTAGCTTTTGACCTGGTATTTCTACACAAGAGAAAATATCCTTAAAATATTTCAATAATACATGCTTTGTAGAGTTTCAAAAATTCTGTTTTACATACTGTAAAGGACAAAGCAAGGTTTCAGGGGACATGGATATATCTTGTATTTGAATTTTAATCCTTTAGTTATGCTTAGAGAAATGCTCTGCTGGAAGAAGAGGATTATGCAGGAAACTAAGTTATATCCTATGGATCCTTTTATTTGGTTTGTTAGAGTCAAAGCAATAGCAGAGATGGATAGATCTTGCCCAGTGCATTGCAGAGAGGAAGAAAATTTCCCTATCTCCCTGCCCATGATATCCTTATGATTATTTAAGACAATCAAGTCTTCTCTAGGGGAAAATTGGGCAAGTTCTGAGCAAGAACTGGTATTGTTTTAAATTGTATGGGGTGGAAAGAAGGAATTAACACAGTAGAACAAGGCTTGGTGATTTGGAATAAGTAGAATAATTTTCATAGAATCTCAAAGTTGGAATCTTTCCCCTGAAAATAACCACTCTTTGAAGGCACTAGCATTGTTCCTGTTGCCCTGATTCATGCCTCAGAATCACCTCATCTCATCATCTCCATACCCGCATAGTTAGTTATCAAATTTTATGAAATCTACCTCTACGACATCTATCTCATCTATTCATTCCTCCTCAGTCACTTATTCGTCAGCATAATATTGCAATGGCTTCTTGTAAAAGGGGGATAAAGAGGTAATAAAGAAATCCATCTGATTTGTTACAGGAAGAACATGTGTGGAGATAGTCCATTTTCTGATCTCTTGCTAAAGGATATACTTGAAAACAAGCGATTAAACCTAGTGTTTGATAAATTCAAAGGTCTCAATTATTGGGGCAAGAACCAACCATTCTACAAAAACTTCTAGGGAAACTGATAAAGAGCCTGATAGCAACTACGTATAAACCAACTTTCTACCATATACCAAAATAAACACCAAATAGAATATGACTTCAATATAAAAGTGTGGCATAAACACATTAGAAGATCAAGGAAGAAATTAACTTTCAGATCAAAGGATAAAGAAAAAGTCTATTTCCAACAAAAATTAGAAGATAAATTAGATAATTTTGATTATATAAAAATAAAAAGTTCTTGCACAGAAGAAAATTAGAATAGAAGCAGTAACTGGAGGGGAAAAAATCTTTGCAGCAAATTTCTGATAAAGGTTTCTGATTTGTAAGGAATTTATTCAAATGTAAAAAGAATAAAAGCCATTCCTCAATTGATAAATGATCAAAGACTATGAAAGGGGCCCCCAAATTTAAGAGGAATCACTCCATCTTTTCTCTGTCTGTCTCTCTCTTCCTCTTTTTAGAGTGTGTAGCCTGGTATTTACACAACTTCTGAATGCCAGCAAGTAAGGTGGGAAGAGGGATATCTTTCCTTCCCCTCAAATCAATGGCAACTGCAAACACATACATGGCAGTGAGAACATTTGCTTGCTTTTTGAACCTTAGACAAGACCTCAAGTCACTGACTATCTCTTCTACTTTCTGTTTCTTTCCTTAAACCCAGGATCCTAAACAAAGATCCTTAGATGCTTACAACGTTAATAACTTCACAAATTAAAAAGGTCAGAAGCATTTGCCTTAGGGTGCTGGTTGCCCAGCAACAACACAAAGGCGTCATCACCAGGAGGATATTATTTCATTTGATTTTCATAACTGAAATAGATGCTATTATTAGTCCCATTTTACAGTTGAGGAAATTATGTTTGCCCAGGATCACAGAGCAAGTAAGTGTCGGACACTGGATTTGAACTCTTCTTGACTCTATTCCCAGCATTCTATCCACTAAACCACTTAGCTGCATCAATGAGATAATGGAAACATCAAAGTATCAAAGTTTACATTGTGTCCCTACTATAATTACAAATAAAAGGACCTAGAAAGCCCAATCCAGGATCTGGATTGTCAAAAGATCTACGCTTGTGAGTTGCTCTGATAACACTAGTCAGATATAAAAGTCAAATGTATGTAGTAGTTCCAAAGATTTTCCAGGACTTTTACGTGGTACTAGTAATGGTGGTTGTCATTCATTCTTGAAGAGGACCAAAATAACTTCACTATGTTGGGGTCAAGTTTATCCAACTGTGGCTGATCAGATCAGTACAAGCTTAGAAAATTATCACAGGTTGGGCACAAATAGTCCATATGAACATTTCTTGTAGAGATGTCTCTAAATTTGTGCCTCCCGTGTTTCTCTTGAACTACTGCAACCTGATGGGAAAATATAATAGGACTGAGTGGCTCCTGTATCATGTTTCAACTATTTTGCAACTGATTTTTATGTCTTTTTGTGTTTTAAGTATTGCTTTTGTGGTGAAAAAAAGAGATCCTACATCTGATACCTACCATTTTGTATATTGATTATTTTTAGAAGGAACTTTTATCTATAAGCCTTTGTCTAACCGAGTTATTCCAACAAATCTAGAAAAGATATCAGACCAAATCCTGATTGGAAAAACTAAGAAAAAATCATAGTAAATGGTTCTTCCAATCTAGATTGGCAAAGGGAGACAGGGTCTGTAGAACCTAAGGGGTGGATTCTGGTCAGGAAATGTCACACTGAACATTCTAGTAGAGAGAGAAGCTGTGCCCTAAACAAGGAGTTCCAAATTTTGCAGAGAGGCTTAAACTTGCATAGGGTGAAGGAATAGTTGCCAAGGGGGCAGTTCTGTTGTTCAATACACAGTTATGGTCACAAACTTAGCACCGAATAAGGAAGGGCCCTATGTCTAGAAATCAAAAATCACTGAAGAGCTTAGGCTTTGTATTGAGTGAGAAGTAAATTCAGAAGCAAAGCAACATAACTAGACCTCAGCAGCGAAATAGGGTTTAATTTCAGTTTCTACCCCATCTGAAGCCTGAAGTAAAATAACCTGAACAGAAATTGCAAAAGGGAGTCTATAATTCAGTCACCCAATGAGCAAACCTTTCTGGCTGTCAGATATACTATACATGCAATACCCTGATATACCAATCATAACCCTATCAAAAAGTAAATAAGATTGGCCCTTTAATTAACAAACATCTGTTAAATGCCTAATAGATGACACTTACTTGTAACATGTTTTCACTACTACAGTGCCACATTATTATTAGTTCCCTCTTCTCCTCCAACTAACCTTAGAAAATTTGTTGAACTATATAAGCACCTCCCTTAAGGATGCCTCTCATAGTGCCATCTTTATAATCTTCGTCATATGTAACCTAAGAAATAGCAACAACAACAAACTTTTTGTGACTTACAATCTCATCATAAGCCCTTTTAATTTTAAAAGTATAGATTGGTTCATTAGCAAAATTTTTTAAAAAATGACTTTTCAACACTGAGGTGATTCAGGCCAATTCCAATAGACTTGTTATGAAGAGAACCATCTGCATCTAGAGAGAAGACTGTGGGGACTGAATGTAGACCACAACATGGCTATTTCTCTTTTTTGTGGTTGTTTGCTTGTTTTTTTCCTTCTCATTTTTTTCCCTTTTTGTGCAGCATGATAATTGTGAAAATATGTTTAGAAGAATTGCACATGTCTAACCTATAATGTATTATTTGCTTTCTTGGGGAGGGGGTGGGGGAAAGGAGGAAGAAAAATTTGAAACAAGGTTTTGCAAGGGTGCATGCTGAAAACTATCTTTGTATGTATTTTGTTTTTTTGCTGAGGCAATTGAGGTTAAGTGACTTGCCCAGGGTCACACAGCTAGGGAATGTTAAGAGTCTGAGACCAAATTTGAACTCAGGTCCTCCTGACTATAGGGCTGGTGCTCTATCCATACTTTTTATTTGCAAAACATATGTATGGGTAATTCCTAAACATTAACCCTTACAAAGCTTTCTGTTACAAATTTTTCCCCCCTACTCCCCACCCCTCCCCTAGACAGCAGGATATCCACTACATGATAATCATGTTAGAATGCTTAAGAAATCGAATATATGTATAGTTATTACATCATTTTTGTGCAGAAGAAATCATATCTACAAGAAAGAATAATCTGATAAAGGAAATACAATGAAAGCAAACCTCAATAGAGAACATGAAAATGTTATGTTGTGGTCCACATTTCACATCCCTCTCTGGGTGTATATGGCTTTCTTCACTGAACAATTGGAATTGGTTTGAAACATTTCATTGTTGAAGAGAGCCATGTCCCTTAGAACTGATCCTCATATAGTCTTGTTGTTGCCGTGTACAATGATCTCCTGGTTCTGCTCATTTCACTCAGCATCAGTTCATGCAAGTCTCTCCAGGCCTCTCTGAAATCATCCTGCTGGTCGTTTCTTACAGAGCAATAATATTCCATAACATTCATATACCATAATTTATTCAGCCACTCTCCAATTGATGGGCATCCATTCAGTTTCCAGTTTCTAGCCACTATAAAAAGAGCTGCCACAAACATTCTTGTACATGTGGGGCCCTTTCCTTCTTTTATGATTTCTTTGGGATATAAGCCCAATATAAACACTGCTGGGTCAAAGGGTATGCATAGTTTGATAACTTTTTGAGCATAGCTCCAAATTGCTCTCCAGAATGGTTGGACCTGTTCACAGCTCCACCAACAATGCATCAGTGTCCCAGTCTTCCCATATCCCCTCCAACATTCATCGTTATCTTTTCCTGTCCTTTTAGCCAATCTGACAGGTGTGTAGTGGTACCTCAGAGTTGTCTTAATTTCCATTTCTCTGATCAATAGTGATTTGGAGCACCTTTTCATATGATTATAAATAGTTTTAATTTCATCATCTGAAAATTGTCTGTTCATATCCTTTGACCATTTATCAATTGGAGAATGGCTTGAATTCTTATAAATGTGAGACAATTCTCTATATATCTTAGAGATGAGACCTTTATCAGAACCCTTAAATGTAAAGATGATTTCCCAATTTGATGCTTCCCTCCTGATCTTGTCTGCATTAGTTTTGTTAGTACAGAAACTTTTTAACTTAATATAGTCAAAATTATCTATCTGGTGTTCAATTAAGAGTTCCAGATCTTCTTTGGACATAAATTTATTCCATCTCCACAGGTCTGAGAGGTAAACTATCCTATGTTTCTCTAATTTGGTTATATCACTCTTTATATCTAGATCATGAACCCATTTAGATCTTATCTTGGTGTGTGGTGTTAGGTGTGGGTCCAGCCTTAATTTCTTCCACACTAGTTTCCAATTTTCCCAGAAGTTTTTGCCGAAGAGTGAGTACTTATCCCAAAAGCTGGGGTCTTTGGGTTTATCAAACACTAAATTGCTATAGTTTTTGCCTAGCTTGTCCTGATATCCTATTCTATGCCACTGATCGACTGCTCTATTTCTCAGCCAGTACCAAATGGTTTTGATGACCGCTGCTTTATCATATAGTTTTATATCTGGTACAGCAAGGCCACCTTCATCAGCATTTTTTTTTTCATTAATTCCCTTGAAATCCTTGACCTTTTGTTCTTCCAAATGAACTTTGCTACTATTTTTTCTAGATCTGTAAAATAATTCCTTGGGAGTTTGATTGGTGTGGCACTAAATAAGTAAATTAGTTTGGGTAGTATTGTCATTTTTATTATATTCGCTCGGCCTACCCATGAGCACTTAATGTTTTTCCAATTGACTAGGTCTGATTTTATTTGTGTGGAAAGTGTTTTGTAGTTTAGTTCACATAGTTTCTGACATTCTCTTGGCAGATAGATTCCCAAATATTTTATGCTATCATCCATTATTCTGAATGGAAAACCTTGACATTCTTAAAAATAACTGGTTATCAATGGTGACTATTTTGAAAGTATATCTATTTTGTCTGAATGTATTGCAGGAATTCAAATTAAATAAATACTTTATGTGATTCTGTCATGTACATTGTTTAAAATTTGCTCTCTCTTAACATGGTTTAAGCTCATATTAACTTTTTTAAGTACCATACCTTTAACTTATATTGATTAAGCAAATCCCTAAAGCTTCTAGGTCTTTTTCAAAAAAGCTACTCTCTAGTTCTATTCCTCTCATCTTATACTTGTAAAGTTAATATTTTAACACATAAATTTGTATATATTTAGTATTTATATATATTATATATGGTTACAATATTTAAATAAGATAATATATTTATATAATATTTAACACATTTATAAAACTTTACATTTATCCCTATTAAATTTCCATTAGATTCATCCCAACATCCTAAATTGTCAAGATTTTTATAGGGAGGATTGTTGAGAAGTAGAGAATAATCTTGTTTCACCAAATGTGATAGGTAGCTTTGTATGAATTATAAATTTAATTTAAAAATACTATGCCTTTATGCAAATTAATATGAAAATATGTTAAATATCACAAGACCATGCACCAATTCCTTGAGTCCTTTACTAAAGCCTCCATTTGATGTTATCATGGATCCACAAAGAACTCTTTCAATATATTTTATAAGTTCTGAACCCATATAATTAGCCTCTCTTTTCCACAAGAATTGCAAAAAAAAAAAAAAAAAAAAAAAACCCTTGTTGAATATTTTGCTTTTTTTGTATGTATTTTAGCTTGAAGGACAGACTAATCAGTGTTCAAGTTCCAGTTAAAAAGTCAAGGAATTGCCTATATGAGAAATTTACAGTTATGGAATGAAATGGGGTTCTTTGAAAATAGGTACCATTCAGTAATCAATTTCACAAGTGAATCTATTAACCATATCAGGACCTGAATCAATAGATTATCTCAATCCCAGAAAATAATAGTTCTTCACCATCAAATACCTCAAGGTTTGCAAAGCACTTTAAGTGCATTATTTCATTTGAACCTCAAATTCTCTTAAATAGGGGTTATTGTTATCTTTCTTTTACAGATGATTAAAATTAAGACTTAGAAACCCAGGATTCCATAGCAATTAAAAGTATGAAGATTCAAACTCCAGTTTTCCTGATTACAACTCAAGTACTCTACTACAACATAAGGCCTCTGATATTCTTGATTACTACCAGAGCTCCCCCTTAATGATAAAAAAAAACCACATTGCACAGTCTACAAACTATAGCAAACTTTGAGTGATTCAGCGCTCCATCATACATATAGCATTTGCTACCTTAAAGAAAGGTGAATATGAAAAATACTGGCAGTACCTTCATGATATCCCCTGGGGTAGTAATTGTACAAAGCACCTTATAGGGAGACAGAAGGCTAAGAGGAACTTGTTACAGGGAACAAGTCTTATCTTGTCCTAGGGAGAGAGCTACAGAAACCAAGAAAATCTAATCATCTGCAACCAGAAACTCCCAGGGTCTAACAGCCTATTAAACACAGAGAGAATGGAGTTTAGTTCAATAATTTAATTGCTGTCCTCTAAAATAAATAAATCATCCTAGGTATTGCAGTGGATAGAGTGCCAGACCTAGAGACAGAAAAATATATCTTCTTAACTTCAAATCCAGTCTCAAACAATTATTAGCTGTGTAAACCTAAGCAAGTCACTTAATTCTGTTTGCCTCAGTTTCCTCAACTGTAAAACAAGCTGGAGAAGGAAGCAATAAACCACTGCAGTGTGTTTGCCAAAAAAACTTCAAATGGAATCATGAAGAATCACAACTGAAACCACTGAACAACAAAAATAATAGATAAATAATATCTCCTGCATTTGCCTGATCTACTTTGTGAACCTGAGTCAACAAGGAGCTAACTGTATTAGTTATGTCAATCCATTGGGCCATTTTTTTTTCACGATTCAGACTGAAAATTAGGAAGAAGCCCACTATCACTATGTTGTGCCACAGTTTTTCTCAATTTTTCTGTCTCAGTTTCCCTCAATTATTCTGCCTCGATAGCAAACCCCCCCCTCCTTTTTGGACAATTAGGACTGAGATAATTGAGGCTGCAGAGTTATGGCCACTGGCATTCCAAAGAGTCATAAAACCTCCAGATGGCCCATCTCAAATACTTAGACATACCCCTTATCTTTAAGGCTTCAGACTCAGTGGCTCCTAGCTTCTCAAACTTATCAGAATTTATGATCCTTCCTCCATACTCCCATCCTGTCAGAACTGAATTTATAGTCCTTTCCTGGAACTTCAGCCTCCCCAGTCCTTTGCCTCTCCTCGAGCTGCCTTCAATTTCCCTGAGCACCAGAGCCCTATAAGAATCCTTGGAGCCACTCTCTGGTGCTAGATACAATGAGATCCAGTCGGCTGGCTAATATGGCTGCCAGTCCAAACTCTCTGGTGCTGGATACAATGAGATCCAGAGAGCTGGCTAATATGGCTGCCAGTCCAAACTCTCTGGTGCTGGATACAATGAGATCCAGAGAGCTGGTTAATATGGCTGCCAGTCTAAACTCTCCATGGACTGGATGCTTTGTGACAAGAGTCCCATTCAGTCCCATCCATAACTAAGGATTCTAAACTCTCCATTGCTATCAATAAAGTATTAATTAATCTCTAATTTGTAGTACTGCCTCAGTTTCTCCCAGAGCATTACAAGTACTTAGGTAATTATGACTTTTATTATCTATGCTCTCTTATGATTCCTAAATTCTCAGATCTGAATCTTGATTTTGATATTATTATAAGTTATGTGATCCTGAACAAGTCATTTTCTGGGTCCCAGTTTCTTTATCTGTTTAATAAGGGGACCAAACTAGCTCTTTTTCCTCTCACTCTAAATTTATGAGTCTATAAAATACAGGCTATATTACAGCATGGTGTCTACTTCTGAATGGGGCAAAAATTCTTGGAATGCTCAACTGGGCTTTTGATGGACACAGAGCTCAATTCTTGATTCTCAACTCTAGAGCTGAGCCAAGCTCAGTTAACTCAAATTGAATTGAATTGAATTAACCATTTACTGGATTTCAGATTATGTAGAGAAAAAAAATAGGAGGATGGTAGCAGGGAATTCCTATCCAATCCCTCAAATGAAGATACTTAATGACTAAAATTTTCTGCAGTGCTAAAGGATTTGTGCCTTGAAAATGTGCTAAGCTCTACTATTATCTTTCTCTAGGATCATGAAAAAAAAAGTTCACTTTTTCTTTGATCAATGCCAGGGAGAAAAGGAATCAGAAAGCTTTCCATAAATTATATAGTTCATTTCCAGAAAGCAGGTCTTTGAAGGGACAAGTCCCAACATGGGAAATACAAACAATAGCACAAGGCATAGTATCTAACAGGCCAATCCTGAAAGTGACCCTGATTTAGTCTTTTGAAAGTATGGATCAGGCTACTAAAGGAATGTATTAGATACATCTCTAGTTTCAGATCCCTTCTAACTTCTCACAAAGCTTGATCATTGCTAGAATCTTCAGCCCTGGGAGCTAGTTCCAAAGACTCAGGAACTGGACAAATAACCTCAGCAACAATAACAATAACTGACACTGATAGCGAGTTTGAAGTATTTTTCTAAAAACCTTATGAGTTGGCTAGCACTAATCTGTTTTGGGGAAAATCCATGCTTCATGTCACCTATTGGGAAAAATTTCTTCCTTATTACCTATGCAATTTATGGCATAAAGTAGCGTAGAAGATGGAATGCTGGGCTTGGAGTCCAGCCTAAGGTGCTGACTATGTGATTCAAATTAGATAAAATCTGCATTTAATAAATACCTATTCCTTTCCTCTTCCCTTTTGGTCCTACTAGCTTTCCCCTACTAGACAAAGATACTACTCTACTGCTCTTGGGATCTTGAAGCAGTGTCAAGCTCTTTTACCACACAGCTGCCTTTGTCAGGGTCCTGAGAAAATGGTAAATTCTTTTAGGAAAAAAAAGTCAGCATAATTCCTAGAGAAACAGCTATAAATCCTGGTTGTTGTTGTTGTTTGTTGTTTTTTTTTTTTGTTTTTTTTATTTTCATGTTCTCTTTATTAAACTCAGACCCTCCTGATTCCAAGAAACTGAAGAGGGAACTAAAGGAAATGCAAGTTTCCATAAGAAGTTTCTCTTCTCAACTGTAGAAAGTGCTAGAGGGAAATATGGCAAACCCATCTTGAGCAGAAATTCTTCTTTCTTTTATCAGCTTCCAGAAGCTACAGAACTCTCTCCCAAGGAGGGAAGTAACTACAGCCTTTCTGGTTTCAAAGTGGTCTCTTAGCTGATAGCCTAAAGTAGCTTCTCTTTATCTTTGGATTTTCCTGTTTTTCTCTGCTGTGCTCAGTTCAAGCAATAGAAAGCAGTTTCTGCCATAAGTGTCTCCCTAGAGGGGACTGCTGAATTTCCTTTCTCTTGTTCCTTGACTTCTCTTTTTTATTCTTAGTCTTAAATTTTTATCTGATTATCTATGACTCCTAATACCTCAAACTGGGGGAAGTGAGGGTGAGAAGGAGGTGACCTGCTGCTAAGTGAAGTGAGTAAAACCAAGAGAACATTTTACATAGAAACAAGAAGATTATGTGATGATTAACTGTGAACTTGGCTCTTTACAACATTGAGGTGATTCAAGCCAATTCCAATAGACTTGTGATGAAGAGAGCCATCTGTGTCCAGAAAGAGAACTATGGGGATTGAATGTGGGTCATGACACTGCCACAGGACTGCCCAGCATGGCGTACCCTCATCAGAGAGAGTGCTCTGCTTTATGAGCAAAGCAGAATTGAATTAGCCCAGAAGAAATGTGTGAGATGATCAAAGTCCACACCCAATGTTCATAGGGACTATATGTGTCTGACCTGTGGGAAAGCATTCCAAGGTCATAGTGGTCTGATCATGCCCAGCCAGACACACTGTAACTCGACTCTAACATAGTGATGTCATTTTGGTACTCTTCTGAAGATCATCAACCAGTTCTTCTTAAGTATCATACATTAAACCATCCTGACTCTCACTCACTAGCCAACAATAGGTACCAGGTCAATTCCCATTTGGTCATAGTTTGGGTTTTGATTGGCTCAAAGAGAATGCAAGTTGCAATTGTTTCTATTTTGGCCAGAAATCGTGAGGGTCTTTTCCTCCCAGGTTGATTTTTTTTTTTTTTTTTTTTTGGACTAGATAAAAGAGATCATTGTTTGCCTCAATTCTTACATAACCTTAATAACTGAATGGGTTTTGCTTCAATCAAACTGAGACTTGTGAAAGACCCTAGTTTAAAAAGGCCAAGGTCTTCCATTGCAATCAGGACCATCTATATGTTGCCACTGGAAGAGAAAGTGAAGCTTGTAACTTTGAGTAACCCTTCCTCATTTAAATGTAATTAACTTGCATGTCTTAGCATCGTCCCTAATGCCATAGTCCTCTTCAAGAACAAAGGACAAACAGCAACAATTTTTTGTTCTGCCAATCTGGCCTCATATTTTAACAATTTCTTTTTGAAATTTGCTTTTACTACTATTTTATTCAATTTCTAAGTTCTTAATTATAAGCAACTAATTTGCTCTTTCATCAATATAAACATTCAAGGATAAATTTTTAAGATAATTTAGTATTTCTATGCTTTCTCTTTAGTATTTCTACGCTTTCTCTATGCTCTCTCTTTAAAAAGAGACTTTTTTAGTCTCTTTATGGGCTTACATATTTTGACTGTATTTTTCCCAGTCATTGTCCTTTTTCACTTTCTATTATGAGATACTGTCCATTTCCTGGCACTTTTCATTATTTGATTCTCCTTGCACTATCCTCTAAGAGTAGCTTCTCCCAAGGACAAATGCCAGCTTTTGAGTATATAAACAATGAAAATAGTATAGTGAATATGTTAACATTTTTCCCATTCTTGCAGAACTCTAGGGACAGAATAGCTCCAGGTTACTTATTCTAATTTTGTTTTTGTTTTTTAAATTGGTCTTTTCCAAGAAGCATGTTTAAGCAATGGAAGGCACTGTTCTAGGAACTGGAGATAAACAAAATGTATTACTTTTTTTTTCCCCTGAGGCAATTGGGGTTAAGTGACTTGCCCAGGGTCACACAGCTAGGAAGTGATAAGTGTCTGAGAGACTGCAAGACTGGTACGCCACCTAGCTGCCCCTGAGATAAACAAAATGAAAAAGAATCACTGCCCTTGAGAAGTTTTATGTTTCAGTAGAATGATACAATGCAGAGCTGATACAATATGTAAATATAAGTATATACATTATAATTTGAGGAGAAGAGAAAGTTATGAAAATTAAAAGGATCAGGAAAAGTTTTTTATAGAAAATGGTACATAAGCAGAGCCCTGAAGGAAGCTAGGAATTTTAAGAAATACAGGTGGTAAGGAAATGCATTCCAGGCATGACTTGTCCATTGGCAGAAAGGTATACAAGACTTAATGGAAAGTCCAAAGAACAAGAAGTTGCTTAGTTTGGCTGGAACATATTGTGCAAGGAAGGGAATAATGTGTATTGAATTTTTCACTAAGATAGAACCAGATTGTGAAGGGCTTAAAATGCTATTCCAATCTGTGCCTAACTCAGTCCAGTTCACTGATAATTTAAATTTGATAATGGAATAAAATGGTATACTAGTAGGCTATGAAAAAGTTAAGAAAAAGAAATTGACTTAGTTGTAGCTAAAGAAGGACATTCAACAAGGATAGACCTTGAGGAATTGATCAGGCTCCAATTGATACAGCCAGAAACTCTCATGATTAAGTTGACCTCTAATATGGTTTATGATGTGGGTCTGGCCCCAAATGATGTAGTTTGAGGACTAAAATGATGTATGTGGGTGATGTAGACACCAGATAATAGTTGGCATCAAAAGTTGATTTCAGTCATAAGAAGAATTCACAATGGCCATTTTCTTTGGCAAAAGGTAGATTTATTTAGGGAAGAGGTTACTGGTAAAATGAAAGGATATAATAGACACTGAGAATGATAAATATGAAATAGAGTGAGAGAACATATGAAAGAAATTCCTCAGTCGAACTCACAATTACCCAGTAGAAAGGGAGCACCTCATGAGGTTGGGACATGCCATTAGCTGGCAAGGTATATCCTGAAAGAGACTTATTATCTTAAAAGAGTTTGTTAACTTTAAGTTAAGAAAGAAGTGGGATCGGGAAGCATAGTGGAGTTAGGAGAAATACCACGTGGCATGGCGTAAGGGGAAAGGGAAAGACACCATGAGGCAGACTTACTCAAAGGCAGCAGCCATGAAATAGCCCATAAGTAGATTTTATAATGAAAACTTAACCTCACGGACCAGACTGAATTTCTGACAGGCCATGCATGACAAGGGGAGACTGCTGGAGATCTTGACAGAGGGTGGATCTCAGGATTTGATATAACTTAAATTTCTGACAGGATGACCTCCTCAGAGGGTGGAACCATGGAGCTAAACTGATCTCTATCCAAGCCTTTTTCCTGCCTGCCTCAGGGATCAATTCCTTTGTTAACCACACCTAACAATGAAGTCCTCTTCACTTCTATGATTGACTAGCTCATTAGCCAATTTAGAGTTTTTCTGTAGTCCTTATGGATCCTTCCCACTAAAACAATCCAGAAGTAATGTTAACAACTTATCACTAAGAACAAAATCATCTCTTTTTTAAGGAAAGTAACCTAATTTTGCTTGGAAAGAGGAGATAGGATACTGTCTTTTCCTAAATGCAAACTGAGAAATTTGTAGTTTGTTTTAGAAGTTTGTAGTTTGTTCTAGAAGTCACTGAGTTTTTGTTTTGTTTTGTTTTGTTTTTGTTTTGTTGCTTTTTCCTGAGGCAATTGAGATTAAGTGACTTGCCCAGGATCACACAGCTAGGGAATGTTAAGTGTCTGAAACACTGAGAAGTTTTGAGAAAGAGAATGACATGATCAAATTTGTATTTCCTTCTTCAATGTGTTCAATACCTGTCTCACAATTTTTCTCTCAACTCTTGCCTTCATACTAGGGGACTTCAAAATAAAATTTTATCCTTCTTTAAATACCCTATTTACTCAGTTCCTCAATCTACTTAACTAGTAATAGCTACTCCTCTAAC
The DNA here is from genome assembly GCA_023553655.1 of Myrmecobius fasciatus. Taxonomy (NCBI): domain Eukaryota; kingdom Metazoa; phylum Chordata; class Mammalia; order Dasyuromorphia; family Myrmecobiidae; genus Myrmecobius; species Myrmecobius fasciatus. Next base: position 370,062 of record JAJPUD010000982.1, read on the forward strand.
CCACTCAGCCACACATAAAGATCCTTACAAAACCCTGCTTTTCATATGTACTTTGTCCTCTAATCCTTTGACCTTTCAGTTCTCTCCCAGGTCTTCTCTCCTGTACTAGTCACTTCCTCCTCTTCTTCCCATTTTGACTCCTTATTAAACCAATTCAACTCTACCAGTTCTCCTCTCTTAAATCTCTAGCTTTCTTATCATATCACCAATCATTTCCTGCCCAGCCCCAGCTTTGAATCACCCCCACCATCAGTCACCTTTACTCCTAAATATGTGCTACTGGATGAAAGTGGAGAAAATTATGAAATCATTCTGACTGGGTCCACTACAAATTTATGTTGCATAACTACAACTTGGCCCTTATTGCTGCTAGGCAATTCTACTATATTTCACTTATCAGCTCTCTATCCCACTCTTAACAGGAGCTCTACCAAACTTTTTTATCCTTCCTCAACCCTTCCAGAGTTTTCCCTCTCCCTCAGTTGAGAACCTTACATTATATTTTATAAACAGAACTTGAGGTCATTCATTATGAACTCCCTCTTCTCCCTTCTGTTTCATCTCCTACCACTCATTTGCCTTCTGCACTATTTCCTCCTTCATTCCTGTTTCATATGTTGAAGTGTCCTTACTTTTTATCAAAGCTAACTCTCTACTGATTTATGTAATCCCATTCTATCCTATTTCCCCTTTTCACTAATTTTCAATTTCTTCCTATTGGTTCATTTCCTCCTGCCTGCAAACATGCTCATATCTCCCTTATTCTGAAAAAATAAAAACAAAAACAAAAAACAAAAAAAATCTCACTTGATCCTTCCATTTCTGTTAACTATCATCCTATATTTTTTTCTGCCCTTTGTAGTTCAGTTCCTTGAAAATGCCATCTACAATAGGTGTCTCCACTTTTTTCGCCCTCACTGTCTTCTTTATCTCTTACAGTCTGCCTACATATCTTTATCATTCCACCAAACTGCTCCCTTCAAAGTTACTAATGATCTCTTAATTGATAACTCCAATGACTTTTTCTCAATTGTCATTTTTCTTGATCTCTTTGTAGCCTTTGATACTGCTAATTACATTCCCCTTCTTGATATTCTTTTCTCCCTAAGTTTTGGACATTACTCTCCTGGGTCTTCTCTTACATATCTGATATCTCTTTGATCTCCTTTATTAGATCCTCCTCTAGAGCATACCTTTTAATCATAGGTGTCCTTCAATGTTCTCTGCTAGGTCCTCTTTCCTTCTCCTTCTCTATTATTTCACTTTGTGATTTCATCAATTGCCATGGAATTAATTACTATTTTTTTGCTAATGATTCTCAAATCTACCTTTCCTGCCCTAATCTCTCAGCTGATCTCCAGTCTCATAATTACAACTGCTTTTCAGACATCTCAAAGTGAATGTCCAGTAGACATCCTAAACCCAATATATCCACAATGGAAAACTGCAAAGAGCATTAGCATCCTCCCTGTCTCTCTGGCTCACAACCTCAGAGTCATCCTGGACTCCTCACTATTTCTTACCCCCGTATCCAAGGACTGTCAATTTTATCTTTGCAACATCTCTCAAATTTGTGTCCTCTCCTCTAAAATTGCTACCAATCTATTGCAGATCTTTATCACCTCATGCCTGAACTATTGCAACAGCCTACTGCTGGATCTGCTTACCTTAAGTCTCTCCCCACTTTAATCCATCCTCCATTTAGCTACTAAAGTGGTTTTCCTAAAGCACAGGTCTGGCCATGTAATACCCATGTCCAATAAACTGCAATGATCTTTTATTGCCTCCAGGAGTAAATACAAAATGCTCACTTTGGCATTCAAAGCTCTTCATAATCTAGTTTTCTTCCTACTTTTCCAGTCTTCTTATACCTTGCTCACCAACATACTCTTAGTTCCAGTGACATTTGCCTCTTAGCTGTTGTACAAATATTACACTCCATCTTTTGGTTCTGGACCATTTTCTTTGACTATCCCTGGTGTCTAGAATGCTTTCTCTTTTCCTCTCCAATTATTGACCTCCTTGGCTTTAAGTCTCAAATAAAATTCTACCTTCTACAGGAAATCTTCTCCAACTCTTCTTAATTCTTGGGCCTTCCTTCTGTTAATTATTTCCTATTTTTTCTATATATAGTTTGGTGAATATATATATATATAAGTACGTATATTATATATATGTGTGTGTGTGTGTATGCATATATATATAATGTCTCTCCCATTGTAAGAGCCTTCTGAGCAGGAACTGTTTTTTATCTCTTTTTGTTTACTTAATACCTAACATAGTACCTAGCATAATGAATGCTGAATAAAGATTGATTGATTATGGCATTATATTAAAGATGATATTGAAGTAGGAATGGACAATATTTGGTTAATGATTAGATATAGAGGGTGAAGGATAAAGAAGAGTTAAGGATGTTTCCATGGTTATAAACCTAAGTGACCAGAAACCTGATAACACCCTCAACAGAAATAGGGACATTAATAAAATGTAGATTGGGGGCAGTGGATTAGTTCTAAGGAATGTTGAATTTGAGATACTTGCAGACCATTTACTGATAAATGTCCAATAGCATTTGCTAATAAGGGATTGAATTTCCAAAAAGAACATAAACACCAATAGGGTGATGTCAGAAATAATGTGTAAAATTTGAATTATACCCAAAAAATTGTAAAGAGGAGAGTTAAAAAAAAAACTACATAATAGAAGTTCAAATTTTCATAGAAAATGCCCCCTTTTTTGTTTGTTTCTCTGTAATATTGAGATTTTCATATTTATTGTTTACAATATAAAAAGAAATTTATGAATTACCCCTTTTTGTGGTGGCTAGAAACTGGAAACTAAACCCATCAATTGGAGAGTGGCTGAATAAATTATGGTATATGAATGTTATGGAATATTATTGCTCTGTAAGAAACGACCAGCAGGACGATTTCAGAGAGGCCTGGAGGGACTTGCATGAACTGATGCTGAGTGAAACGAGCAGAACCAAGAGATCATTATACACAGCAACAACAATATTACGTGATGATCAATTCTGATGGACATGGCTCTCTACAACAAAGAATTGTCTCAAACCAGTTCCAATTGTTCAGTGAAGAAGGCCATATACACCCAGAGAGAGGGATATGAAATATGGACCACAACGTAACATTTTCATGATCTCTATTGACATTTACTTGCATTGTGTTGCTTTTCTCTGATTCTTTTTTTTTTCTTGTAGATAGGATTTTTCTTGCATAACTTCTCAAGCATTTCAACATTATTAACATGTAGTGGACTTCCTGCCATCTAGGGGAGGGAAAGGGACTGGGGGTAAAATTTGTAATGGAAAGCTTTGTAAAGATCAATGCTGGGGAACTACTCATACATATGTTATACAAATAAAAAGCTTTAATTAAAAAAAAAGAATTCATAAATAGAAATAAAACTGGTCTAAAATAAAAAATAAATAAATAAATAAATAAAAAGAAATTTATGAATTACAAAAGAAAGTAAGTTTAGGGAGTATTTTCAACTGAATTAAGAAAGTTTTGAGGAGAGATTAAGTTAGAAAGGAAGATAACAGGTTCCATTTTGGACAGGTTGTTTTCAAAATGTCTACTTGACAATTGTAGACAAATTAATCGTTATTGTCTTCTTCCTCCCCCAAAATCCCCATCACCCTGTATTTATTTTGCATATATCCTAGTTATTGTTGTTGAATCATTTCAATTGTGACTAACTCTCCATGACTCAATTTGGGGTTTTCTTGACCCAGGATCATACAGTTAGTTAATGCCTAAGGTGCTATTTGAACTCAAGCCCTCCTGACTCCAGGTGCTCTTATTGCCCTTCAGTGCTCTTATTGACTGTGCCACTTAGCTGCCCTCACCCCCAGTCCTATCCCCAGTTTGTCAGGGGTGAAGAACATCTTCATAATGCCAGCAAAATCATTTGCTAAGGCAACCAACTGCAGGTGATGATGAACTGAAAGCTAGATACAACAACGTCCCATTGCATGAGTTCTATAAGTTGATAATTTTGTATGGCCCACACATGATGTTATAAATATCTAAATTGGGGGCAGCTAGGTGGCGCAGTGGGTAGAGCACCAGCCCTGAACTCAGGAAGACATGAGTTCAAATCTGGTCTCAGACACTTAACATTCCCTAGCTGTGTGACCCTGGGCAAGTCACGTAACCCCAAATGCCTCAGCAAAAAAAGCAAAAAATAAATAAATAAATATCTAAATTGCTCTTGGCAAAAAAAAAAAAAAAATAAGGTTCCCTACCCCTGCTATACATATTTATCTATTAATATGTTATATCTTCTCTTATAAAATATAAGTTTGTTGAAGACAAGGACTATCTCATTTTTGTATTTGAATTTCTAGTACTTATCACAGTGTCACATGGTAATTTCTTAATGGATGTTTGCTGATAGATTGATGTCCAACAGTAAGTAATTGACACTGTAAGAAACAAAATATCTTACCAAAAACTTCACTGATTCCCTGAAAAATGCTGGAAAGATTTTATTTCACATTCTTACAAGAATGGGTGCCAAGGTTAGTAGGCACATTTTTGAAACCTCAAAAGCAATCTTTTATTTCCTATCCTGAAATACAAGTCCCTTCCCTGATTTCCCATTAATTGGTTGTTACAGAAGTTATGGATTCCACCCCTCATTACATCTCAAAAGTATCTCCTATTCTAATTCTTCACCCTTGATTATATAAACTGGTCCCTGCCCTTAAGGAGCTTATATTTTTTTAGGGAGAGATATTACAAGAAGGAACATGATAGGGGGAAGGGACAAAATCCAGAGGGTTTCTTTTCAAATCTAAAAAAAACCCACCCTTGATTTCATTATTTTATTTCTTTGTTCTGGATCCCAGTCTCCCATTTCTTAGCATTCAATTTTCTAATTTAAGTTTTATTTCTCCAATTCAATTTTCATTATTATGAAAACTAAATCACCATCCAATTCTTATAACGCTAACTGTAGCTGGAATAGAACTAAATAGAGTCTAAGTCTAGATGTATAGATCTAAGAGTCAGGTGCATAGCAATAATAATTAAACTCATGGGAACTGATGCCTCTTCAGGACCTGTAGGAATTGCCTTTTACTTACCCTGTTCCATATCTCCATATTCTAATCGTGAATGACTTAAGATGATTTATCCCATGTGTCCCCTATCTTCCCAAGATACAGAATTCTGAAATTCTATTCTCTTATCAGAATCTCTTCCAAATCTCTACTCACACAAAAGCTACTCTTTGCCATTTTGGTGAAATCTGTTCTTTTTGTTGAGGTTCAGAAAGGAGACTCCAAAAAGTTGGGGTCACAGATTGTTGTCAAGAGATGTCTCAAAAGAATTTGCAGGCTTGAACCCATCTCCAAGTCAAAGGGCAAAGTTTATTGTAATTGTAATGCCAATTAAAGCCATCTAAGTTCCAAAAAGATTTAGCAAAGAACCAGAAGCAAGAAGATAAATTTATAGAAAAAATATGGAGGGATCAAGTGCTTCATACCACTCATATGCTAATTTTATGACTTAGAAGTAGAACTAAAGAGTTGTCTATTTACTCTTGTCTCAGGAATTTGGTTATCACTGACCAGCATTTTAGCTATTTGACAATCAGCAATGTTTGTAGGACTATCCTAAGGCCAGAAGACTTTAGAATCAGACAGATTGTTAGAACAAAAGCACTCTAAATTCAGGGGATCTCATCACTGTTATGTTTCTCCTAGAAGCTCTACCCCATCACTTTCAATTGTCTATTTTTTCTATCTACTTTACCCATTTTGCTTTCACTTGCCCTGATGTCAGGATTGGTCATTAGCTAAAACCCCAGAATTCCTTGTTCTTCTGACCTTTTGCTAATCTGAACCTACCAATTTTTATACTTGATTGACTCCTATCATCTATTTTTTCAGACATAAATGGAATTGGTGACCTCTGTATTCTTTTCAAACTCTTAGATTTTGTAATTATTGATTTCCTCTTTCCCCATAATTTCTGAGTCATTGAAATCCAGTTTCTGGACAAAAGTCAAGGCAAATGTTGATAACCTAGAATGCAGTGGATGCCCTTGGTGTCTTCAATGTCTAACCAAGTTCTAAAAACTCCAAGGTATCTGCTTCAGCTGTCTTGATGGCTGTTGGAACAAATTGTTCTCATTCATCCTTTCCATTGAGGGAAATCTTCATATACTCAGGGTAGATATGCTCCTAAATCATTGATTGGTTTGAGGATTGTTGATCACCTTCAACTTGGCTTAGTCTATCTGTGGAGATGGTTTACCAGGGTGTAACTTTTGTGCATGCTATAGGTGAAAGTTGGGTGTCAGATAGATACAAAAGGTGGTTGAGAAGCCTTGAAAAGCTTTCACTTCAAAGGTGTTGGTTCTCTTAAATACCTCATCTACACCATAAATAACTAGGTACAAACTAGATATACATGCAGTTTAAACTAGAGATAATCTCAGAGAGAAGACACTTTCTGAGATTAAGGAAGAATGGAAAAGATACCTAAGATAGTGACCACAAATATAAGCTAAGAACTAGAATTGAGTCTCATGGTTTTGGTTATTAGGCCACTTTATTTTTTTCAAGAAGATTGACATCTGAGGTGATATCTCCTTCTGGAGAGAAAACAGCCATTCCAGTCAAGACTTGCAGGAAAAGAAAAAAAAGAAAGAAAGAAAGAAAGAAAAGAAGCCTCTTAATATAAGAAATATCATTTGTTGCTTGTTTGGTTGGCTAGTTCCTATCCCCTCATTGCCACCCCAGGGAAAGGAGAAGAGAGGAAAGAAGTTGGCAGGGAAGGGAAGGGAAGGAACTTTTCTTTAAGTTAAAAGGCCATTCCTATTCCTACAAGGAAGAAGTAGCATGATAGCTAAAGTTGAAGTCAAAAGGTAAAAGCAAAAAAAGAGGTTCACAATTTTATTTCCAGTGCAGCTACATCTGGCAGTAGCCAGTAGTAGCCAAAGATTCAACAAAATAACATTCAACCAGAGCCACTTGAGACCAGCAGGAAACAATGTCTAACAAAAACTACATGTCCAAAAGAAATTACACATGCAAAAGAAAATGCGTGCCATACAAAACCAGGAGAGAACAACATTAGAAACATGAGTGGTTCTTCCATGTCTGTCTTGGCTATATGTGTTCCCTATATATATGCTGCTTCACATGTATGGCCTGTCTATACATGTTCCCTATATGTGTCCATTCTTTTCACTGATAATATGGATTTGTGAGGCAGGGATATTTCATTGCTAATTGTCTTAGTATGCTATTTCATTAAGTGACCATTTTCCCTCTTAATTAATTATGTTCTCTGTTTGATTAGTGAAAGTAAAAACATTGAGAAATACTATTTTGTGTGGATGCAGATCCACAGACTATACAGAATTTGGGGTAGATTTATCTGGAAAAGTCATATGTGAATTAGTGAGAAATACTTCAAATTGCTATACTAATAGTAAATGACCTATCCTCTTACTTCAGTAAGGAAGATAAGGAACATCTGACTTTCAGTAAGGTGCCTATAACTCGAGACAAGCAATAATTATGATAGTGTTTCATTTTGTGACAGAACTATTCATATGTTTATACTTCTACTGATGCTAGGCTGACTTAATACATCTTACCTTGACTAAATGAAACCACATTAACTAACTATTCCTTACCTCTAATTAGTTCTCTTTCAATAGAGAGCAAAATTCCATGTCATGCATTTTAATTGGTCTCTTTTACAGTATTTAATTCCATTGTTTCAAAGATGAATATTAGTTCAAGGAAGTATACAAAATTATGACTCTTAAAGAGTACTTCAGACACTATTAGAGCTATTACAGCAGCTATTGGTATAAGTCAAACATTTCAAGGACAAAATAGTATCAGTTACAAAGGACACTGGTCAAAAATAAGAAACAAAGCCAATAATAGAATTATGTCTAATTCATGGACATAAAATGTCTAAACAGTCAAAATAATCTCAGAAAATAAAGATTTTCAGAGAGATCTGGCAGATGTAGGGTTTATTATTGATTCCTTTATGTGGTATAAGTTTCTTAAGGTAGCAAAATAGCAAAAATACCAGTAAAAATCATTGCTATGAACAAAAAATGCTTGTCATAGGCAAGACAATATGAAGGCTGAAAGACTGAGGAGAGAGAAATGTCATTTTTACTTATGAAATTCACTTTTTCATGCAATTATATAACAAAACCATTGTCCAAAAGTTTATATGAGTTTATAGACATTTTTACAATATAAAACATTCATCCAAAAATAATGTTTGGGGATTTGTTTTATATCCAGTGGGCAAAGAATTCTGATAAAAAAACAAAAATAAAATCATTGGCATACTGAGAAGCAGCTTCATTCCAGAATCACAAAAAATTTCCAGATGCAGATAAAATACTACAACAAATCTTGCACCATGATATACATAACAGGTTAGGAACATTTCTCAGAAATATACAGGTTTTGATTGTTTAAGCTATAAATCCCATTAAAAACCAACTAGATGAAAAAAATATATTGTCTATCACAGATATGCTTACTATCTGTGGGGTTTTCTTCCAAATAATGCTATTCAGAATCTTGAGAACACAACGCCAAATCAAATTACAAAAGCTTATTATTACATGCAGAGGTAAAGTGGTTCTTGACTGAGCAGAAATCCAATTTTGTTAATTTTTTTCAGAATGACATGGCATCAAAACTATTATTAGTCAGATAATTTCAAAAAACAATGATTTAAACATATCCCTTCAAGGAAAAATTTGTCACATTTATGTTAAAAGATGAAATTGAAAGTTTTACTAAAAAAGTTAATATATGAAAAAAAGGGTAGAAAATGATTCTTTAGAAATGTTTACAACTACAGGTGATTTTATAATTGAAAATAACCTTCCCAAAGATTTAATTGCAAGAGTAATAACTGATTATCTGAAATGCCTGGTTTCAGCAAAACTTCCCTTCAAATTTTGATTCTAAAAAACTAAGTTGGGTTCATAAACCACACTCAATCGAAATAAAAAACATCATCAGTCATTAAAAGTAAAGAAGTTGCCAAGTTATCAAGCAACACAGGTTTGTGAATTTTACTCAAATTTGAGTTTTCTAAAAAAATTGTTAAATGAATTTTCAGTTGGAATTACAACAGAATTTCCAATAATTTCTGAAATGTCCCTAATCATATTTTTGTCATTCTGTACTATGTATTTATGTGTCATTCTCCAGCAATGACAATTATAAAATCAAAATACTGGTCAAATCTCAAAAAACATTGAAGATGAACTATATCCTGCCAAGATACAATTCTTTATGTAAAAATAAGCAAGCATATCCATCTTATTAGTATGCAAATTTGCTTTCATCCTTAATAAATGATAAAACTATATGTATACCAAAGAATTGGAATAAATAACATATAAAAGAAAGTTCAGTTTTCTATTTGCATAGCCAATGGTTGGCACAAAGGAAGCATTTAATAAATGCTTTTTTTCATTCATTCCACTTCTAAGATGAGCTGCAAAACGCAAGAGGTATAAAAATTGGGAATTCTTCCTCCTCTGCTCCTACCTTACAGGCAAAGGAATTATTTGTATCAATTAGAACTTAACAGAAAGAAAGTCCTTAGCATGAATGATGATTAAACTTTTATTGAGGCCTTTCCTAACTGGGAGTCTCTAGTGAAAATCTACAGAGACTAAATTGTCCCAGAGGGGACAATATGAAAAAGCCCAATCAAAGTCATTATTTTGAGAAGGTAAATCTTGACCAAAAGTAAACTGAAATTGCATACTGTCTCAATACAGTTCTAAGTCACAAAGAACCTGCCTGCTTCCAGGAAACATGTGTCACAGTAATTTACACAGGTACTTGATATTAGCTCTAGAACAGACTCATTTTCTTATTCATAAAAAGAGGGACAGAAAAGATTTCTGTTTGGTTTAACTGGTTTGTGACCATATATCATCCATTTTTTTTTAGTTCACTTGTGAAAGTCCTTGTGCAGCCCAGCCCTTCAAAAGAACACTAAGAACATTTTCTTGGGAATCAGGAGTACAGTGAGTATGATGTGTGTTACTCTGAAGGAAAAATGAGATTTCTTCAGTAAGGCATTGATTATAACATTGATTGTTGATTTAAATTAAGTTCCACTCTTGTGCAGAAGAGCTCAGACTTGTATTTCCTTTTATTTGAAAAAGTTTCAATGTATATTAATCAGAACCATCAATTCTTGGAATAAATTTTAAATTAATGATGTTATTCTTTCTTTTAAAATACAAGATAGCCACATTTCATCTCAGTAAAAGCTCCTGAGGAGAAACTGTGTGGGTGGTTGCATCCCTTCTGCAATCTATCATCTCTGTAATTTACCACATCAGGTTTGAATTTATTCTGTGCTTTTCCTTTGAAGTATGGGCTCTAACTTGATTTCTTCAGATCAATTTAGTCCAGTCCATTAGATTCAATCCAACAAACATTGATTAAATACCTACTTTGTGTAAGCTATCAGGGAAGGCAACTTCCACTGCAAATATATCCCATGAGTTATAACACTATCTAGCCCAGAAAAAACATAAAAATAAAAATGGAAACATAGAAGACATCTTGAACATAATTACTTTTGCAAAGAAATTATCTTTAGTATAGACATACAAGAGTTAAAATAAAATTAGTCAGATTCAGAGAATCTGTGTTCAAGAACTGATCCTGCCATTTATCAGTAATGAGCCTCTTAATAAGTCCTGATTCAGCTTCCTCACTAGTAAGACATGGATAATAATACTTATACTATCTCACAAGATTATGAGAAAAATTATTTGTAAATCTGAAAGTTTTAATGTGTATTTTGATCATCAAAGCCTAAACACAGAATATAAGGAACCAAACTAAAACTTTTTCCTTCTTGCCTGATTTTAAGAACTGAGACTGAAAAATTCATGGAAAAACTTGCATTCCCCCTGTTAGCCATGGCCTTAAGTTTAAAAGTACTATAAATATAATTAATCCCAAAATATTGAAAGCTGAATTAATTAATTTTATGATTAAAAAAAAACAGGGCAAACCAGCAATTCCACAGGAAATGGTGTCTTTAATGTTAGGGAAAGTTAGCAACAGATCTGCCTGCAGCAAACCAAGAATGGGAAACTATTATGATAAGGAAAAACTGAAAATAGAAACCAACATGAAAGCGGCAGTCCAGGAAACTATGGAAAATACTGCAGAGTACATCTTCAGGAGCATTTTGAATATATACAACAATGAGATTTTAGGCAAGAATAATAATGCAAGAATAATATGCTATATATGGTGACTATTTCTAAAGGAGTATAGAGAATAAAGATTACATTGAAAAGTGCACAGTTTAGTACAGTGTTTATTCACCTCCATTTCTCCAAATGCTGTTTAGTTATCCCAAGCTATGGATCTGAAACCAAATATGTGTAAAAATATTTGCCTCTGAAACAATACCTCCTCATGCCTTTGTGGGAGTAGATATTATCACATCTGCCAGATGTGTAGTGTCATGGAGTATCTTGATTCCTAAGCATAACATACTTAAAACTTCACAAGAAAGTGCTAAGAGTTTATGGCCACTTAAACTGAGAACATTTGTTTCTTGAAGATAACTGCAAGTTCCAGAAGATAATATAGGAAGGGAGAGAATAAGGTTTCCTCCCTGAGCACTGGAGGAGTTCAAATTCTATTATATAAAGAATCAAACAGTGCACAACAAGTAATTTTGTGCTTCTGTGCATGCTAAGATTTACTATATATATATATATTGAAAACATATATGCCTTAGTATTTTACAGAGAAGTCTTGCTCCAAAAAAGATGACTACATAATAAGTAACTCTTAAGGAGAAAGGTCACTATCTTCCTTTTTTCTTTTCCTTAGCAATTATAAAAGAAATAGGAAGTTAGGTCTGTAGTAGATGTGTTCATCTGCTGGAATATGAACAGAAAGTAAGTTTTATTGTATAAAAGAAATGTTTTGTGTCATTAAAAAAAATTCTTTGGAAGAAATCTACTTTCTAGCATTGTTGTCAAACAGTAGTACCTTTGTGGATACTCACAGGGAATATTCAGCCAAGTCCTTCCTTTTCACATTTAATATCTGACTTGATGTCATACATAGATTAGTAATTTAATAATAGTCCAGGATAAATTTTTCCATTCTGAAAAAAATTTTTTCAGTCAAAGATTGTTCCTTCTCAAAACTTTTAAACTTTAAAACCAGAATTATCCTTTCCCTAGGTTCTGTAAAGTTTATCATCTTCTTTCCACTCTTTACCCCTCCTTCTTCTTTGTGATTCCCAGTTCTTCCAAAAAACCCTACTACTTCTATGTATTCAACAACTACAAACATTAATAGCTGTGTTGCTAAGTCTAAGGGCAAGGAATAAATAAGCAAAGAAACAAAGAAATAGATAAAAGAAACCAAAAATAGTGAAACCAAATGTATAAAAATTTGAGTAGAAAGATGACTATTCCAATTTCCTGGCTCTATTCCAGGAGAAACTTTAAACAACAAGAGTAAGAGAGTTTCCCCTTTGTATAGGAAATACATTCAGACCATCCTTTGATAGTTCAAAGATACTACTTTCTTTCTCTTTACCTGTTTTCTAGGTTCAGCAAAGGATATGAGAAATGGCACAGTGGTCACAGAGTTTATTCTTCTAGGCTTTCCAGACATCCATGGAATGCAGGTTCCCCTATTCATAGTGATCTTCCTCATCTATATTTTAACTATTTTTGGAAATGGACTTATCATTACTATTGTGTGGGCAGAGCCTAAACTACAAACCCCTATGTACTTCTTCCTTAGCAATTTGTCCTTCTTGGAGATTTGGTATACCACCACTGTCATTCCCAAACTGCTGGAAACTTTTGTGGTGGGAAGGACAATCATCTGTGTCCCCTGCTGCCTGCTGCAGGCCTTTTTCCACTTCTTTTTGGGTACAACTGAGTTTTTGATCCTTACAGTCATGTCCTTTGATCGTTATCTGGCCATCTGCAAGCCTCTCCACTACTCTACTCTCATGACCAGCTCCCTCTGCCTCCAGCTAGCCCTCAGTTCTTGGATGATAGGATTCACCATTGTCTTCTGTCAGACAATTCTGCTTTTTCAGTTACCTTTCTGTGGCAACAACACCATCAACCACTTCTACTGCGACATTGGCCCCATCCTAAAAATGGCCTGTGCAGACACCAGCCTCCTGGAGTTTCTGGGTCTCCTGGCAACTATTCTGATTATACCAGGGTCACTTGCCTTCACGATGATTTCTTATATTTATATAGTGTCCACTATCCTGAAGATCCCCTCAGCCACTGGACGCCAGAAGGCATTCTCTACCTGTGCTTCTCACCTAACTGTTGTTTCTCTGCTGTATGGGGCAGTTCTGTTCATGTACTTGAGACCCACAGCACATTCTTCATTCAAGCTAAACAAAGTGGTATCTGTGCTCAATACTATCCTCACCCCACTTCTGAATCCCTTCATTTATACTATTAGAAACAAGGAGGTAAAAGGAGCCTTGTGGAAAGCAACAGCATGCCAAAAAGCCCATTACCATCAGTGAGATATGCAATGTAATAAAGTGACTTCAATCAGTGTGAAAAGGGGTAAACCCAAGTTTCTAAGAATTTACAACTCAATATTGTTTAGTTCAGTCACAAAGATAATGAAGTAAAATGACTAATCTGTTCTTTGAGAGTTTGTTGCTGATGAAAAGAAAGGAACCTCTGGCTTAAATGGAAGAAAAAAAAAAAACCCTAATACTGCTTTAGAAAAACACTCTTCTCCTTAGTTGGTTTTGGTACAGCCTTAGAGCTATGAATACTTCCCCTGATAAGTTCTGATGGTAGTTCATAGACTCATGAAGGGAACTACTTCTCTATCCTTAAATTAATGAACCTTTTGGAGACCCAAGGTGTTATACGACAGAGTCAGAAGGTCCATTCCATAGTTAGTCACTCTAAGGTGATACCTACCACTGGCTGTATCCTGGGCAAATACCCAGTTACCCAAGCCTCAAATAAAGCTGGTGTTCTCACAGAATTAGCATATTAAGGAAACCATTAGAAGTGAATCAGAACCCCTAGATATTTTATTGTAATTAGTATTATTCCCTATTATCTTTTTTATATAATACAAAACTTTGTATTATTTTACATATTATCTCTTTCCATTTTAGTATCAAAGAACACAGGAGCATTGATTTAGAGCTAGAAGAAAATTTAGGTATCTCCTAATATAATTACCTCATTTAAAACATGAGAAAATTGAGGCCCGGAGAAGTGAAATGACTTGGCCCAAATCCCAGCATCAGTCAATGGAAAAGTGAGAACTAAAATTCATATCATCTAGTTCCAATTCCAATGAATGTCCTTCCCACTGCATTACTCAAACCACATATCTTTGACCTGTTCCATGATTCACACCAAAAAGGTCAAATCCAAGTTCAAACTTTTTGGTTCAATAATATGTATTATTATGCCACTGACTTCTGTTCTATCCAACTTCTTGTGCAACTTCATATAGCTCTTGCCATAGTAGGAAGGAATCACATTAAAATAAATAAATAAATAAATACATCCAACAAAACAGAAACAGTCTATTACCATCATTTCTTTTTGGACATGATTTGGATATGATTTTCCTACTAATTTTTAATGATGAAAAGGCTTAGATAGTTCTGAACCAAATTCGATTTTATTTATAGATTACTGAGACCTTGAGTTAGTTTGTTGCTGAACACAAGGCAAATTCTAAAAACTTCCTGCCACCTCCCTACTGGGCCTGTCTCTAGCTTTGATTTTATAAAATCAGATTATTCCATTGTACTTGTAAAGACCTATTCTGGAGATGAGCCAGCCATTCCTGTGGCTAAGAATCAATTGCTTCCTTTGAGGTTCAGGTGTCCTAGTTAGTACTCACAGTACTAACTTAGTACTAATTAGTGAACAATACTAACTAGATCTCTTCTCAAATTCAGAAGATTGAAACTTTTTCTCCATAGCCCCTATAATTGGATGTTTATCTGCAAATTTAAAAAAAAAAACTAATTTAAGAAAATGTAAACTTTAAAAAATAGAAAATTTAGAAGATAATTATTCAAAACAGAAAAGAGCTCAAGATTGCAAAAGGATATGTCAAAATATTTTAACTAAATTCTCTTACTGCGTGCATTTAAAAGTCTTCAACTCAGGCAGGAACTCAGGAAATAGTATAAAGCAAGCCCTACCTCTGGTTTAGGCATTAGGTTGGTTAGAATAAAAAATTCATTTGCTCTAGCATCTGGAAAATTACTCCTATATTTCCTTACTCTGTTAACTGCATCCTTTTCCTTTCCACCTCTCCTTCACCTTTGTAAGAGAATATCTTTCTTTCCAATCCCTCCTATTGATTTAACTAACACCTAGCATATTAACTTGAAAACATGTATTTGATAAATATTTTAAGAATTAATAGATTGACATGGCCATGCCCAATAGTTTAATGAAATTGGAATTCATGATGCTTACTAAATCACTTTGCAAAATCTTTATGTGGAAGAATGCAAATTAGTTGTTTCCCCCATAATATATACCTCTCAGCTGATACAGAGCACAATTCTTTTTAAGCTTTTTATTTACAAAACATATGCATGAGTAATTTTTCCACAGAGACCCTAACAAAACCTTGTGTTCCAAATTTTTCCCTCCTCCCACCCTCTCCCCTAGATGGCAGGTAATCCAATACATGTTAAATGTTAAATCCAATATATGCATACATATTTATACAGTTATCTTGCTGCATAAGAAAACCTGGATCAAGGAAAAAAAAAACTGAGAAAGAAAACAAAACACAAGCAAACAACAGAAAAAGTGAAAATGCTATGTTGAAGCACAATTCTTTAAAGTAGTTAAAAACCTAAACATCAAAAGAAGTGCTTAAGTGTTCCAGGGGCATTGAGAGAGAAAACCAAACGAAACAGATATGAACAGACACATCCAGTGAGGCAAAAAGAAGGATTCAAAGAAAAACATACATTTGGTACAGGCAGAGAGATTTGTGCAGTGGGGAAAGTCAGAGGGGCAAAGAGAGACAGAGACACAGAATCAGGAAGTAACAAAGAACAGAATAGTGGCGAATAAAGAGATAGAGGGGCACAAAGAGTAAAGGAAGATGGAGTCAAAGAGACACACACAAAAAAGAAACTCAAATATATATATATATATGAAAGAATGAGAAAGAGGGAAGAGACAGAAGAGAAGAGGCACAAGAAACAGAGACACAAGAGAGAAAAGAGGGGTATAAAAAGAGACTCCAGAAGGCTAAAGGAGAGACAACAAAACTGGGTTGGGCATGGGAGGGGAGAGACAGGGAGAGAGAGACACAGAAAAGAGAGACAAGGAGAGAGACAGGCAGGGATATAGAGAAGAAGAGATCGAGAGACACATCATTAAAAGCGACAAAGCTAGTAGAGTCGCCGAGAGAATCAGTAAGAGATAATGAGGCAGAGACCTGGAGTCACAGCAAGAAGAAGGATCAAAATAGGTAAGCAAAAAAGAAAGAAAGGAGAGGAAGTACAGAGAAACAGAGCCCTAGGGTCAGTAGCGATTGACAGGCTTTCGAGGGGCGGGGCCAGATCTGGGGGTGTGACTAAAGCGGGCTTGGCTCGTGCGCGGAATGTACTTCCGGTTCGCCCACCTTGGGGCCTCTTCTCTAGGGAGAGCACCAGAGAGTCACCACTTAGCCTCCCATAGCCTAGAAAGGCTCCAGGCAAGGTTTGGGGGCGGAGCCAGCTATATTTTCCGGTTCCGGACGCTGCGTCCCCACGTGTTCGGAACCCGTTTGGCCCTGCACTGCCCAGATCCGGTGCTGCAGCTTGGCTGTGGGGTGGGTGGGAGAGAGCCTAGGGAGGAACCTCCGGAGCTGCCAGAGCCGTGAGTGCAGGCACTGGGGGTTGGGAGTGGGTGCCCCAGCTGTACTAAGGCAAGACAGGCTAGACTGAGTTAGACTGGGTAGAAAGGAGGGGGAGGGGGAGGGGCAGAGGCAGGGGAACGGAGACCCGCCCCTGCCTCGCCGCAGCTCCTGAGTCAAGCGAGGTTTGAGGGGGGTAAAAAGAGGGAAAGGGGGAGCAGTCTCTCTGTTAGAGCGGGGGAAGCAGGTGCTGGGCCTGGGTCCTGGGTCTAGAGCAATGGGGCAGCAAATGACGTTATGACCCCGGCCTTCGGCTGCCCTGTTCAGCAGCCGCAGCTCCCGTCCTTCCTAAATCCCTTCACCCCAAGTGCCAGGGCTTTCCCCCGTGAGATCGCAACCTCCCAGCCCCCCCTATCGTGGGAGTTGGGGGTTGGATCTGAAGCGCCCCTTCCTCGGGCGGGAAGTGGAGGTGTCTCTTCCTACTCCCCTTACTGCAGCGCTCCCACTAAGAGAACATACCTCCCACCCCTAGTTCCAGGTTTTGCCTCTGCCTTGCCCTACCCCCAGCCGAGCGTTTTCTCCTTTTCCCCCTTCTCCCCCTCCGGCAGTGTCCACTCTTGCCATCCCCTACCCCACCCCCGGAAACTTGCCTTCTGCCCCTTTACCTCTGTCGGCCTAGCTGCTCTTTTCCCCACTAAGGACCTGGTCATTTGGGAGGGAGTGGGGAAATGGTTCGAGTTCCTTTGCTAGTTTTGTCCGTGGGAGGAAAGCCTAGTGCCAATTTCACAGGCTTGGGCCTTCTGGGATCCTCTGCCAATTGCTCCCTGTCTTACCGGACATTGGGTTAGTTCTGTGCTCTAGTCACTCAGCCCCGTAGAATCAGCTCTCCTCTTTATTGACAATCTATCTACGTCAGTCCTGTCCAAATGACTGGAACCTGGAGGAAGCAGTGGCCCACCTAGCCCTCTGAAGTAGAACCTCTACTTGGAATTTTGGGGGAGTTTTTTGGTTTTGTTTTAAATACCATGTAGCACCTGGCTGGGTGGCTCAGATCACAAAGCTAGTCCGACACCCCGGAAAGGAAACCCTTGGGAGTCTCTTGTTCTTCCCTCATTCTGAACTGCCCCCTAGGCCTTAACCACAGAGCACCTGATAGAAGTGTGACAGTCACTCCCAGGGCCTGCAGCTGCTGATCTTGGGTAATTTTTTGGACTCTTAAATTTCTTGGAATTGGGAGTGTGTGTTTGTGTAGGGGTGGGGCTGAGGCTGTGAATTTTCCATCTTTTGGAATTCATAGCTTTTCCATCTCTTTCTCTTACCAACCCTTCCCTTCACAGGATTGTTATGACTTTCTAGGATATGACTGTTTACTGTAGTGAGAGAGTCTTGGGATACAAAGTATATTCAGATAGAGTACATTATAGCTTTCCAGTGTCTGGTTTTCCCTGTTGTCACTCCCCTTCTGGTTAGTAATCCTTTTATAACCCTGACCCCTTGAGGCACTGCCCTTTCTCTGCATTTCACCTTTCACACTCCCTGCCACAAATCAAGCTGTCAGTCTTCCTCGGTTCCTGGAGAAGTAGGATTATTTTCTGGCTACCCCTTGTTGAACTATCAAAGTCACCAGTTCAGTCATAGTGTGGTGGAAAGAGAACTGCATTGTCCATAGGAGGTCTCAATGTTGCTCTAACCCACCACTAACTTGCTTCCCGTCCTTAAACTAGTCACTTAGCCTTAAGGGATTGGAATAGCTAGTGTTTGAGGTTTTATTTGCTCAGATTTTGAACTGCTGGAGAGATCCACTTTTTTTCAATCTCAGGCTCTAAAAGTCCATACATCTTTGTCCACAGAAACTTCCTGAAATTTTGCCTAGATTCTGAGTACACAAGATTTCTTGTAAACCCTTGATTCTCCCTATCCATCCTACTCCAGCTTCACTTTCTCTGAATCAGCAGGATTTCTTAAAAATTATATTCAAAACTACTCTTTTCATCTCCCCTCCTCCATTGGATCTGTGTAGCAGTAATCAGAAATTACTGTACCTTTTTGGTTGCTTTTAGCCAAATACTTGCTGAGACAGCTTCATTTAACACTCGAACACATCCTGTCATGATGTTTCATAATTATTCACCTGTTATACTCGCATATTATTCTTTATTGACTTGTATTATTATTATTAAAGTATTATACTTTATTCCCTGTAACACTAGCATATCCACATTTATACTATATTAAAGCATGTTGACCTGATGATCTTATCATCCTTTTATAATTTAGGGGTAGCAGAGTATTCAGTACAGGCAATATCATTGTCATGACTCTCTAGCCCTCAAGGGCTTAGTCAAGTGCAGTGGTATCATAGGATGTGACTGGTGCCAGCTGACTCTCCTGATTTATATCCCAGATCAAAGGAAGAGTTTCAGTGGTAATCCCTGTAGTTCCTCTTTAGGAATTGCTTTTTCTTGGTAGCAGCTGAGTGGCACAGTGGATATTGAGTGCCAGTTCAGGAGTCAGGAAGACCTGAGTTCAAATGTGACTTCAGACACTAGCAAGGTAATTCTAGGGAAGTCACTTAACTAATGTTTGCATCAGTTTCCGCATCTGTAAAATGGGAATAATAATAACATCTACCTCCCAGGGTCAACCTGAGGTCAAATGAGATAATTGTAAAGTGCTAAATATAGTGCCAGGCACACATTAAAACACTATCTAAGGGCAGCTAGGTGGCGCAGTAGATAGAGCACTAGCCCTGAAGTCAGGAGGACCTGAGTTCAAATGTTGTCTCAGACACTTACCACTCCTAGCTGTGTGACCCTGGGCAAGTCACTTAACCCCAATTGCCTCAACTATCTAAATGTTAGGTTTAATTATTATTATTCCACAATATCACTGTAAACATTAGATCCTGAATGGCCTTGTGATATAAAAATTGGGGAAGAGGTGAAGGTGACAATAACCCCAAGAAAACCATCAAATTGTAAGTATAGCGACTTTGTGAAACTGCTTTTCTCCAAGTCTACATCAAAACCTCTGGCCTTCTGTAATGCTGGAGTAAACTCTAAATATAGATAGTTATAAGAACTGCATTCTGTTTCAATCATCTTTAGCATTAACCTGGAAGAGAAGCCCAAACATAAAGTGCCTGCTCCCCAGCATTTCTTCCATTTGTTCCCCTTTTATCCATCCAGAAAACTTCCACTTTGGTTTAGGCACTCATGACCTCATCTGAATTGTTGCAGTACCTTCCTAATTGGTCCTTTTGCTTCTAGCCTCCACTCTCCAATCCATCCTCCACATAGCTGCAAAATAGCTGCAGTTTCTAAAACATACACCTTTTATTCCTTAATGTAAAACTTAGCAGTGGTTCTCAGTTTCCTCTAAAATGGAATACAGACTTCGCTTTAAGTTTTCCTGAAGTATGTCTCCTATCTTCATTTCTGGTCTTATTTCATATTTTTCTCTTTGCAGGTGGCCTGCTAAAATGCACTCCCTCTTCACTTCTAACTAGCTTGCTTCACAGTGTAGCTCAGGTGCCACCTACAGTGAGTCCTTTTCTGTTTTCTTCCTGCAAATCCAGTTGTTAAAATTCAGTGTTTAAAATTTGTATGTATCTGTGTGTCTTGTCACAATCTCCTGCAGGATGTAAGCTCCTTGAGAGCAGTATCATTTAGTTATCTTTATATCCCCCAGGCCCTAGTATATTTACCTTCTATGTGGGAGGCACTTACACTATGCTTTGAGGGAGGTGAGGTGGTACTCTGATCTTGTAAGGAAGATAGGAAAGGACAAAAATAGCAATAGTACACATTAGGATACAGGACAAGTACAAAGCACTATCCATGTTTTTGTAACTTAGTGTCCATGATAGGAATGGCATAAGGTTATTTGTTCTTCAGATTCCCGAATATTATGGAGTAGGAACTGTAAAATCAGTCTTCCCATTCAACAGTAACCTTATTAGCCTCACTCCGGAGAAAAATCATAGGACATAACTGAAAAAACAGAGTCCAAAATAGATTGAGGTGAGTAACCAGATGAATTCTAAAGGCAAAATAAATACAAGTCAGTAAAATAGCCATTTCCAGAAATGATAATTGGAATCATGACCACTGGATTTTTAGATTTTAATAATATAGATTAGATAGGGACATGTCAGGTCCTGTACTTGAATTTAAAATTAAATTTTTAAATTTTTTAAATTGACTTTTATTTTTTAAATCATCAGTTAAAGTGTTAAAAGAAACTTGTCCAGGTAGCAGTTACTATTTAAAAAACCTGGGGATAGTATTGACTACATGCTCACCAAGAAGTAAAATCTTAGATTACATTAAAAGTAGTGTAACTAGAACAAAGTGGTGATCCTGTTTTCAGCTGATTTTGGTCCTTATCAAGAATGGTGCATTCCACTCTAGGGGCCATGTTTTACAAGTGTCATTGGTAAATGGGTATGTCAACCAAGTGGAGGACAACCAGATTAGAAAGGATACTAGAAATCATGTTATATGAAGATCAATTTAAAGTACTAAGATTATTAACCTGAAGAAAAGAATTTTTTTTTTTAAGGCATAGTGCTTATTCTGCCTTACCCCAGGTAAAATAGACCTCTTTTCTCTCAGTCCATTGTTTTCCTGCTATATTGTACTTTTGATTTCCCCATTCTACATGCTTATCTGCTTATTCTAACTCAATATTACCTTTTTTTAGTCTCTTATTCAGCCTCAAATGTTTTAGACTCCAGTAAAGAAAAAAATAGTCAAGCAAAATTTAGAAGAAAAAAACCATTGGATTAAAATGAATTTAATCTGAATAAAATCAATGATTAAACATTTTAGGAAGTAAATGTGGCTCAATATAAAGAAATTGATAGTAATTAGGGCTATTGTACTTTTGTTCCTCACAAAAGGTAATTGTTATATTTTACACATAACCTGGATCAAAAAGATTGTGACTTGCTAGAGTCATTGTCTTAAACAAGATTTGAACCCAGGTTTCTTACCTTTTCTTAATAAATAGCAGAGCTAGGATTTAATCACCAATTTTTTTTATTGGCTCAAGCTATAGTCATAATCTAAATTAATTACATTTTAAAATATCAAATAACTTCTCTATAGTAAAGTTGCTTGATAACTGGTTGGGTGCTCACTGCAAATATCTGCATCTTTCACATATATATATATATATATATATATTTTTTTTTTTTTTTTTTCTGCCACAGCATTTCTCAGTAAAAAGCTACAAAGTTATTGAGAGGTTGTGATTTGTAAACAGCATTTTTAGCAACAGGATTATAAGTGCTTCCATTACTTTCCTCTGATAAATATGGGCCCTGTGTAAAATACTATGTTATTCTTCCTGTTCTTTTTTGTGTCATTTGATCCCAGAATTAGGTATCCTCTCCTGGTTTTAAATTATTCTTTCACTTATCCTCTGTATCTCTCGGCCCCCAGAGGATCAGATGAGTTTGCTCATTTGTGAAGTCAAGATTTGTTATTGTATTGATTGAATTCTTAACTGCTTTTTGTGAGGTTGTTTTTTTGTTTGTTTGTTTGTTTTGTTTTGTTTTGTTTTTGCTGAGGCACTTGAGGTTAAGTGACTTGCCCAGGGTCACACAGCTAGGGAACATTAAGTGCCTGAGACCAGATTTGAACTCAGGTCTTCCTGCCTTCAGGGCTGGTGTTCTATCCACTGCGCCACTTAGCTGCCCCGAGTCTTTTAGATTTTTATTTTTATTTGCATACTTGTAGACCTTGTATGTATTCTCTTGGTTTTGCTTATGTTACTTCACAAATTCCTATCTCTCTTCCATTCGTTTATATTTGTTGTTTCCTTTGGCCACTGGGCCTGGAATCAGAAAGACACTTAGTAGTTATGTGACCCTGGACAAGACACTTAACTTTTTGGCAAACCACTTCAGAATTTTTGCCAAAAAATTGCCCAGGGATAGTATCAGTGTGCTGTGATCCATGGAGTCAGACATGCCTGAACAGTAATTTTGTATTACATTTACTTGCCACAGCCATTCTCCAATCTGCAGATAAAACTTTTACATTTTTTCTTATTATAAAAAATTGCTATCTGTGGATCTACTCTCTATTTTTGTCTTCCTTGTGGTATATGCCAAATTGTGACATTTCTAGGTCAAAGGATATGTTTCTGTGTAGCTATAACCCCTCCAACAGGGAATATTTCGGTCTTTTGCTAATTTGATGGATATAAGATAAAATCTCAGCATTACATTTTTTTAATACCTTTTTATTTTCAAAATACATGCAAAGATAATCTTCAATGTTCACCCTTGTAAAACCATGTATTTCAAATTTCCCTCCCTTGTGCTTCTTTACATATTCTTCTATACATATTTCCACATTTATCTTCTTCATTACTTTTAATTGCATTTCTCATATTTCTTGGAACATTTGAAAGGTTGTTAATCTGCACTTCTTTTGAAAGTTTTTTGTTCATATGCTTTAACTAATCAGAATTATATATATATGTATACATATATACATCAATTTCCTATGTCCCTTGGATCTCAGAACTTGAATCAGAGATATTTAATATGAACATTTTTTCCATTTGACAATTTTTCTAGTTTGTTTGATTTCCTCAGGCAAAAGCATTTTAATCTTACATAATCAAAATGGCACATTTTGTATTTTTGTGATATCAGCTTTGATAAATTTTCTTCAAAATTTTAATTCTAAAGGTGCCTTTTAGGCAGCAAACTAGTATAGTGATTCGTGCATTGTAGAGTCAAGAAGACTCGGACACTAGCTAATGACCCTGAGCAAGTCACTTAACTTTTGTCTATCTCAGTTTCCTCATATAAAATGGCAATAATAATAATAGTACCTACCTTACGTGGGTTGTTGGAAGGATAAGATGAGATAATACTTGTAAAGTACTTTGTGTACCTTAAAGTGATAATAAGTGATATATAAATAATAGTTGTTACTATCTTGGATCGTGTATGTGTGACAGACAGACAGACACGAACTTTTCCGTTATATCCATTTGATAATTATTTGGGTTTCAGATTTGTTCATCAGATACCTATATTCATATTGAGCATTAAACACTGAATGTACAGTGCCTGAGTTTTTATTCCCAATCTCTTCTCAGCTATTGTAGCCCTTCCTCTACTGATGTATTCATCATCCCTCTCCTTCCAGAGATAGTATTACACCATGAAGTTTACTTGGTTCTCCTTGCATTTGCCAACTATTCTCCATTTCAGCAGAGGCTGGGATTCTTTACTAATCACATGGTACCTTCAGTCTTCGGATTACAGGAGCTAGCCTGATTGTTCCTTGGGAAGTCTTTTATTATTATTATGGAACTAGAAGAAAAATATGGATAATCTGTCAGATATACCTAGAAGAGGAGGATCAGAGTAGTTTGAAAACTGAAAATCATTCAGAGAAACTGGGTCTGTTTAAATTGGGGAAGAAAAAAATTGGAAAAGACAGGATAGTTGCCTTTGAATATTGGAAAAACTGTATGTGGAAGAATTAGAATTGTTTCACTTAGTCACATAGACCAGAAATAGGAGCAGTGATCAGAAGTTGCAGAGCAAACTTTCAGTTTGTTTTAAAGAAAAACTTATTAACATTTAGGATTATATAATAAAGAGCTATAGGATTTTATTTAGGTATCACTTCCATTTCTCAATCTCAGATAATAAAGTAGCTTTTCTCCTTGTCTTCATCAAGTTTCTGAAAATCTGACATTGAATCTGAGGCAACAATTTATCATTTGAATCCTCTTAAGCAGATCATTTAACTTTTCTGGACTCTAGATTCCTCATTTGGAAAAGAAAGATGAACTTCATGGCTGATCCCTTTCAGTTCTAAATTAATGATGATCTGTGATTAGAAAAAACTTTGCATTCATTGCTTCTACTTTTTCAGCCCTTGGTAATTTGACTTCCATCTCACTATTCCAACTGAAACTATTCTCTTTGAAATTGCCAGATACCTGTTTATTGCTATGTTCAGTGGCTCTGTCTTCATTCTTCTTGAGTTCTACATCTGACATTGCTTACCAACCCTGTTATTCTGAATGCTTTTTCCCATCCTATTTGTGACATTTGTGATAATTCTCTTCCTATGAATGAGTGAATAAAAAATATTAAGCTTTTAATTTTTCCCAGTATTATGCTAAGCTGTAAAACTACAAATACAAAACCAGAGCTAGCCCTTGCCCTTAAGTAAGCAACACATGGAGCAATAAGAAGGGTCACTTTAGATCAGTGATAAGGATGATGAGTAATAGCATAATGGATTGATAAACCTTATCCTGGAGCACTGGCAGAGTTAAATTTGATCATGATCACCAAACTGGAGAGGGATGGTGAAAAATAGCTATGTTTGAGTGAGGAAATCGAATCATGACTGGGGCTTTCCTGAACCTAGAGGCAGTCACTGATCAGGAGGGTGCAGTCCAGTGGTGGAAGCTTTTTTTGTGTGAGCAGCTGTGTAGTTTGCAAAGAGGCTAAGCTGTAGAAGAGGTGATAGAAGAAAGAGGTTTTTTTTGGTCTCTTTTGCTTATTTATTATTCCGTGCCCCACCTGGGTGGTGTACCCCAGAGCTTGACTCTGGGCCCTAAACTCTTAGTGAGCTCATTCCCATAGGTTTAGTCCTTCATCTTCCTTTAGATACTCCCAAATATACACATCCAGCCTTTTGATTCCTCCTGAGATTTAGTCCTAAAGGAGTTTCTTAAATTCATAATGTCCAAAACTAACCAATTTCTTCCTTTTACCCAATTTCATGAACTAGGGAGATATCCCTGACTCTTGCATCTTTTTCTAACTCTTCTCCCTCACCTCTCCCCATCCAATTTGCCAAGTCTTATGCTAGAAAGAGAAACTAAACTCTTACATTCACTGTTTTATTGAGTGTTTACTTTTTTTAAACTTGTTTGTGTTAAAATGGACACAAATCTCTAACTGAATAGAAATGCCCACTTTTATTTTTCCTACCCACAACCTGTTTCTTTCTCTTCAATAAGACTTTGTCTTGAAGTGCCATCATTCTTTTTAAAGTGTTCTATTAACTTTAACTGACAAGATAAACAAGAACAAATATTTTTTGCCCTTTAAGTCCCACGGTTATTTTGAGATGACAAGTATGATACTTATCTTGCTTTCCCCCCCTTTTTTCTAGTCACTCCACAACTACTCTAGTTTAGACCTTCTTTATCTCATCCTCGAACTGTTGCAATAGTCTCCTAATTCAGTTTCCTGTTTCCATTCCACTAGGCTTCCATATTGATATTTCTTTCTAAAGCCTAGGTCTTCCTGTGATACTTGTAGGAAGCTGCTTTGGCAAGAACAAACTGAAAAAATAGTGGAAATCACCAAACAGAGGAATATGTACAAAGTTTGCTGTTAGACGTTTAAAGCACTCCTGTGCAGGTTTTGTCTCTGTTTCCCTCTGTGCTGGAAGTATAAAGATAAAATGAAAAACAGCATATGCCAACTCCTGAGCTTGGCATTTAAAGACTCTCCTTCCCCATCTAGCTCCAGCTTGTTTCCAGAGTGAGTGCTCCTCATTCCTCCCTCTATACACTCTGCATCCCCGCACACAGTGTGCCATCTCCTTCCGCAGTGTCTTTGTCCGAGCTGTCCCCATGCCTGTAATTCTGTTTGTCCTCACCTTCTGCATTCTAAGGCTTGGTGCAAGTTCAATATTTTTCAAGAGGTCACTCCTGATTCCTCCACCATTCCCCAAGCAGAGTGTACTCTCATTAAGAGCAGGAATTGTCCTCAGCATAATGCCTGGTACTTAGTGCTTGATGCTTGTTGATTAAGTGACATATTTCAGCTCCTTCATTTTTCATATGAGGAATCATGCACAGAAAGAGTGACTTGGACACAATTACTTACCTGGCAGAGCCAGGATTTGAGCCCAGATTCTCAGATACCTAATCCAGTCTTCCAGTCCTGTTTTCATCTTACCATTTTCTTGGAGCTGTGCAAAAGTGGAAGATGCTATCTGAGGGGCTAGTGTCTGGAGGACATCAAGCATAGGGGCTCATAGAAAGAGGCATGAGGGGAAAGCCCTTCCAGGCCTGAGGTTCTAAGACTTATTGAAAGTAATACTGGGCTGTACAGAGAGCCAGAATTGTCTTTGAGTGTTTAAAAACAAGAATTGCATTTCTTGTCCAAACATTTACATTGATATTTGTCTAATTCTTTTCTCTTCCCTCAGGATTTTCTACCCCAGTAACAACCCCCAGCAGTGTCAGCGCACAAGAATTTTATGGCCAAGTGTTCACAATCCCCTCAGCAGCCTCATGTGACTTGGCCTCCCAATCAGCTCTTATTTTCTGGTTTTTTATGCTTCTCTTAAACTTCTCCACCCTTTGCCTTTTGTTTTTGTTCTTGTTTTGTTTTGTTTTGTTTTTGTCATTGCAAACTTTTACCTGCCAGCTCAAGTTCTGTTCTTGATTTCTCCTCACCTCAAATACCTCAAATACCATCATGTTGAACCCAATAAAAAACAAATAAAGAAAGTAAAACAAAAATTGTATTGGATTAAAAAAATACTTTGAAATGTTAAGAGCCAGAGATGACCTTAGTTCATCTCCCTCAGCTTATTCACTTGCTTAAGGTTTACAAAGTAAATTAGTGTCCAGATGAAAAGCTCAAGGCCTGTGATTCTCTGGCCACACTATCTCTTACAGGTCGAGTTTAATTTTGTAAGTTATGATATGAGATCTATTAAAGGCCATGTGTATTATTTGTAGATACATACATATGACTGTGTGTGTTTATACTTACATAGGTGTATGTATATATGTTTTGTGTGTGTGTTTTATTTATGTAAATGTATATACATATATACATAGATATAGATATACATATAGATTTACTTCTATATACAAATATATATGTGTATGTATATATGTATATACATGCATGCACACACACTAAATCTGTGATTTTATTAGTATACAAGACTCCCGGGTAGGAACCTTCTTACTGCCAATACAGACTTGCTTGGTCTCCAGAGCTTTGACTTTAGCTGGGGGGCTTTGAGGAGTCAGAGAGCTGGCCAGTGCCCTCTAGGTAGTGTGTGCTAGAGGTGAAGCTTCAGCTAAGCATTTCTGACCAAAGCTAGCTCTCTTAACCACTAGTCAATGTTGCTTCTTATAAATGAATCAGTTCCCTTAAGTTTACCATTAGCTTTTGGCTTAAAACACAGATTCCTGAAGTATTTGTGTCTGGGATTACTTCCTGGTGTCAGAAGAACATACTTGTGTCCCCTGTTCCCCATGACATGGCATCCTGGGGATGGCATCAGTGCTAGTAGCCAAAGCCAATGCAAATGTAGAAACTCCTGGACTTTGGCTAAAGAACCTATTGCAAGGTCCTATTTTGTGCTTGAGTATTTTATTTACTCTTACACAGTAAGCTTTCTGCACAGGGGTTTTGTCCTTTGGCACAAAGCAGGCAAGTATTTACTGCATGGGTTTTCATGATACGGGAGAACAAGGGCTCAAGAGAAAAGCTCTTCTAGCAGATCTTTACATGTACAACCATCTCATCTGTATCCCATCTCCTTTGACACTCTCCTTCCCCCACCCCACCAAATTGAGAAAATGTGCATGAATATATCTTTTTTACATTCAATAGGTAATATTCTTGATAAAAATCCTGTGATGTAAGTTCTGAAAACTAGCTATTAAAAATTATTTCAGGGGTAGAGAATTCTTACATTTAGGGAGAAGGAAAGGGAATGTTATTTCCATAGCATCTACTATGTGCCAGGCACCATTCTAAGCACTTTTTAATCTATATTAAATTATTTTATCTGCTGTTCCTCAAAGGAATTGAGATTGGCGTCTCCATGTAACATGCATTATACCTTCAGCCAAGGGTCATAGAGACTGGACTAGGGCTCAGGGCAAGAAAGTGCCCCTCCTCTCCACAACACAGACTACTGAACAGAATTATTTTTAAAAACATTTTAGAGCTTAGAGGGACATTAAAGTCATCTGTACCTCTCCCTCACCCCATTCATTTTACAGGCAAGTCTCGGAGAAACAAGTTTTTTGCATCAGAGTTATTCTGGTGTTTTTGACTTGTTCATCTTCTCAGCATTCTGTTTGCTCTGTCCCTGTGCCTGGCCATTGCCCTTCCTTTCACCTCTCCATTCCCTTCCAACCTGTAAAACTTTGCTTCTGACTTCACAGGACAGGAAAAAATTGAGTATGTTTAATTGGCTACAGCTACAAAACAGACTTGGCAAATCCTTATACTACACATTTTTCTAACACCTAGCTGCTGAGAAGAATGATTCTGTAATCACAAGACTAGGTATGAATCCTTGTTCTCCTTATTAGCTGGGGAAATCACATAACTATCTCATTTTCCATTTATAAAATGGTGCTGCCTACTTCACACTAATGTTATGAGGATCAGATGAGACAGTGTATGCAAATGTCTTTGCTTTTATCTAGTGGTTATTATTTTACCAACCCCCTTCAGGATGATCCTCTTGCTATCCTCTAACTTCTCCATGAATTGTACTTTCCTGACATATTACTTCTCCCCAGTTAAGTTCAAGACAATCACATACATAAAAGTGGAAAAAATTTTCCAGAGAAATGTGACAGTGTCCTGTTTTATGTGCCCTTGACTTTTCTAGGCATAGGATATCTCTTGAATTCGGTTACTTAGAAGAGCATTCCCTGTATTTTGTTTCAGTCATGGCCAATTATTTATAACTCCATTTGGGGTTTTCTCAACAATGATACTGGAGTAGTTTTCCATTTCCTTCTCCAGCTCATTTTACAGATGAAATTGAGGAAAATACGGTTAAATGACTTGTTCAGGATCACCCACCTAGTTGTGTCTGAGACTAGATTTGAACTCTGGTTCCAGACTTGGCATTCTATCCACTGTGCCACCTAGTTGTCGTTACATTTAGTACCTAGTAAAAACCACTTCAATCAATTGATTTATGATTTGTGAAAAGATGATGGGCAGAAACGGAAAGGGTCCCATGGATCATTTCTCCACTACTATCCCTTCAACACACAGGCTTATGGAATGTATCGTTAAATAGCTATTAATAGGATTGCTAATGGCTAAATTTTTAAAGAATGATTCATGTAAATGCAGATTTTTCAGTATGTATTTTAAATAGTTATGAACATGGACTATAATGAACAAACTATCACTTACTAGCTTTCATTTGATGCACATTGTCATGACTTATCCCCTAATAACCCCAGGTCCAAAAAGAACTGGAGATTTTTCAAGAAAATTTCGTGTATGTTAAGAAAGTACTGGAAGTTGAAGATTTATCACCTAAAACCAGATGATAATAGTCTGCCCTCAAACTTGAGCATAGATACAAGACCAACATATTTCCACTTATTTTCCAAACACTTAACTTTTGGTACTTTATATCTCAGTGATGAAATAACTCCTTGTTCAGTTACATAAACTTTGACTGTCCTGTATGTTTACCAGCTTATTCCACCATTGAAGCCAGACCATGGGCAATTGGGAGGTTGTGAAGATGAAGTCTTGCTCTTATCACATTTCTACGAACAAATGTTCCAGGCATTTTCCTCTGATTTCTTGTTTGCTACCTCACCCCTAGGTCCTGTAAAGCAGCAGATGACATTTTTTCCAGCTTCATTGAGGATATCTCATCTTTTAACTTTTGACCAGAGCCTCCTTAGTTCTTTTCCATTTCTTAAAATTCCTCTTTATTCTTTTCACTCTATTCTCCCTTAGCAACATTATTTCTGCAATTCCAGTTTAAGTACAAGAAATGGTTTGTTTTTGGCTCTGTTACGCATGTTAATCTACATTCTACCAATATCTTTAATCCTATTTCCTCCTTTCTAAAGCACCTTATGTTAGACCCATCACCCTAACCTCCCCAGTGCATCTTCAGTCTCCCTTTCTACTGGCTCACTTCAGTTTACCTACAAACACTGTCACATTTCTCCCAATCTAGAGAGAGAAAGCCTATCTTTTCTTGATGTTTGTATTCAATTCAGTTACTATTCTATCCATAGCTGTTCACTTTTGCTACTAAACATTTCAAAAAAGCAGTTAATAGTGATCATGTCCTCACTGTTACTATCAACTCTTAACAGTCAAGTCTCTACCAATATTCTGACATAATCATCAAATCCAGTGACTTTTAAATTTCCACTGTTTGCTCTTTTTGGATTCTTTAATATAATTACATTTATGTAACATTTTACTAATTCCCATCTAATGGATATACTTAACACTCTCCTGGATCTTCCATTCCCCTCCCCACCCCACCCCACCCTTTTTTTTTTTTTGCCTCTTTTCTGTCTCCTTTGTTCATTCTTGTTTTCTTCCCAAATCCTTAGTGTAGGCATCTATCTGATATTGACTCTATTCCCTTTAGGAAGGGGATTTTTTAATGGTTTGTATGTGTGTGTGTGTGGGTCATCGTCCCCAATAGCAGTCTGATGCCTCTGATGTTTTACGTGCATAAATAAAAAGATTGCAAAAGAAGTCAATTAGGAAGTAACACAATTAAAATTTTTTAAACCAAAACAGTTAATGGATCTCAAGTTAAGAGTCTTGATTGGGCTGTCTCATTTTCTTCCATGGCTTCAGCTGTGACCATTAAGCAAATGGTGCTCATGATTATTATTATAGGTTTCTTATTAACATCACTCTTTAGCTTTCCAGACCTGAATCTCCTTAAAAGAATATCCTTTCTTGGATTCAGTTTAATTCACAAAGATTTACTAAGCACTTGCTGTTCAAGTTTCATGGTATGAAAGAACACTGAATTTGGAGTCAGAATGAGTTCAAATTATGGTTCTGCAAGTTCCTTAACCCATTTGTCTTTGGGCTAGTCATAGCACCTTATAGAGGATGTGGCATTTAAATTGAATCTTGTAGGGAGGTAGGGATTCCAAGAAGCAGAAGGTAACGAGAAAACATTTCAAACATGTTCAAAAGAACAGAGATCATAGAATGTGAGGTGGTGTGAGAAACCACAAACACTAGACTGGAACGCAAGAATGCAAGAGGAAAAGTGACATGAAACCAGTCTAGAAAGATGAGTGGGAGCCGGTTACTTAGGGCTTTTGATGACAAAGATTAGAGGGTGGATTAGTAAGGAGAAAACTTATAAACTCAGAATCCAGTTAGTTTAGTTTAATATGATTTAGTGAGAGAAAATGAGAATGAGTCAATTGGATGGAGAGAAGGGAACTAAAGAGATGTAGGTAGAATTGAACAAAACTTTCTACCTGGTGAAGTATGGGGAATATAGAGTCAGGTAACTCTTGGGGTGCAAACCTGGGTTCTAGAAGGTTATTGATAATCACAATAGAAATCAGGAACTTAGAAAGTGGGCTTCAAAGAAAAGATAACAGGTTCTGTTTTGGAGTTTGAGATGCCCATGGGATAAGTAGATAGATTTCTAACCAATAGTTGGGCATAAAGGAGACTGGAATATGGAAGGAACATGAGTAATGAAGATGTAGATTTGGACTTTTCTACAGGGATAACAGTTGAGTCTATGTGACTCCTGAATTTACTCAGAAATTCTCTCTAAGAATGCCTTAGAACCCTGTTGTAGATAGACCCAAGCAAAGGGATGGGACCCAACTGTTGGTTCAGTGAAGTCAGAATGATGAGCAAAAGGTCTAAGAATAATGTCATGAATTCAGAGAGGAGAGAGTATGCTGGAGAAGGTGGTGGTCAGAAATAAGGTGAGGCCTGAGAACAAGTGGATTTGGCTAGTAAGAGTTCTTTAGTGACTTGAAGAAAGCAATTTCAATAAAGGGTTGAGATAGGAAGCAATATTGCAGGGATTTGAAAGCAGAATGGAATGCAATGAAGACACAAGTATCCACAGCTTTATGTAGAAATTGGGCTTTGCAGGGAAGGAGAGAGAGGCAGGAAGGTGATGCAGTGGATGGATCACTAGACCTGAATTCAGATAACTTAGCATCTAGGGGACCCTAAGCAGATCACTTAACATCTTTTTGCCTCAGTTACATCATTTTTAAAATGAGGATAGTAGCACCTGCCTCCCAGTTGTTGTCAGAATAAAGTGAGATATTTATAAAGTACTTAGCACAGTGACTAGCATACAGTAGTAGGCACTATATAAATGTTCTTATTAGGTATCTTGAGGGGATTGTTAAGTCAGGTGAACATTTTTTATATTTGTAGGCATCAGGGAAGGATCCAGTGGATCAAGAGACCAAAAATTAAAGAAATGGTTGATTCAAAACTTGTTAGAGGAAAGTTTATAGACCATGCTACATAATAACTAAAATTTATTCCATTTGGTTATTTCTATTTTCTCTTACCTGATATTCAGTAAGTTATTTACAAGTCAAATCAATTCCAAAACTTGCAGTATCTCTTGCATTTGTTCTTTCCCCACTTACAATTATAGGTCCTTATTCCCATTGATATGAATTATTGCAGTTGCCTGCAGCCTTATTGCAGTAAGTCCATCTCTGCTCCCCTCCCCTCCCTTTACCCATCCTTTTTATCACACAGTGCCAGAATGAACTTTCTTATGGTTATAGCTGGTCTTATCAGCCCTATGCTCAAAAGTTTTAGAGCAGGATTTAAACTCTTTCCACTTGCAAACCCTTTTTACCCAAGAAATTTTTACATGACTCTGGGTATATAGGTGTGCAAATCAAACATTTACTGATAATAACTCATAAAGAAATTTATTTTAAAACAATTCTTTAGTATACATATAATTACACCATTTATTAAAGAAGAAAGCAAATTTCCATACTGAGATGGATGTGCTTGTTTAAGATTAACTTTGGTGGAACATTTAATACCTTTTATTATTGCCAGATTTTTTCACCACACCCCACATTCAATTATATGACCCCATATGAGACAGTCTCCATATTGTCTATTATCTACTTAGAAGCTGAACAAAGTCCACCAGAATTATAGCCCACCTTATTTTTCTAATATTACTGAAATTATACCCTCCGTACACACTGTGCTTCAGTCAAACAGTACTACTCTGTTAGTTCTCTCCTCCCCAATATCTGTCCACTTTGCCTCCCTGAATATATCTGACCCCTTTCTGTAGCTATATTTCCTATACCTGGGATGTCCTCTCACCAAAGCACAGTTCAAAACTACCTCTTGGATGAAATCTTTCATGATGACCTTTTAATCCAATCCAATAAGCATTTATTAATCACTTGTTATGTACAAACCACAGTGCTAGATCATCAGGTTAAAGAAAATAATCTCTGCCCTTGAGTAGCTTGTCTTCTACCTACTACAGTGAAATTGTGTTTGCTTTTGTATAATAATTTTTTCATAACACTTCTGAGTTTTCAAAACACTTTACATATATTACCTCATTCAGGTCTCACAATATCCTTGTGCATTTATTGTATAATATGGTATATTTGTGTTATGTATATTTACATATAGATAGTATATATATTTACCTCTGTATATTTTACCTATATTTATATCTTATCTCTTTTTAAACTAGGTAATCTTTTCTGTATCTTTGGCTTCTTTGGCAATCTGGTGAAGTCTAGGGATCCCTTCTCAAAATAATTTTTTTAATGCATAAGATATAGGAGTAAAAATAAAACCAATTATATTGAAATATAGTTCACTGTATATTTTTTTAAGACGAGTGATTGGGTCTCATTAAGAATCCCCTTGTTACATAATGCTGGTTTAATCAGGCTTAGTTTATCAGCATTTGGAACCCCTCCTCCATACATTCACAATTTTCCTCCCCTGTCACCCACCTCACATAGCAGGTACTTAATGAGTATCTGTTGAATGTAAATGGATCAATTCCCTCCTGCTACATGTAATGAGAACCCCTTGTTTTCAAGACATTCAAAATCTTGGCTCTATGCTACTTGTTCAATTTTATCTTTTAATAATCTCCAACCCAGAATCCTAGTGTTAGAACTGAAAGTTTGGATACTATCTAATCAAATACCCTCATTACAAAGCTGAGAAAATTGAAAGACAGAGGGGAGGAGACACTACTGGAAGACCTTTCTTACTGTCCCTTGCAAACTTTTTTTTCCGGATTACTCTAGACCATACTGGCTCTTCAGTGCTCACTTAGGGCCTTTAGAATCAAACCTATATTACCATGTGTTTCAATAGTAAATTTACTCTGCTTTTTCCTTAATGTCCTCCCTAATTTCCCTTTTAGTTCTTTACAGACATGATACAATTGTAACATCAAGAAATAAATTAAGAAACATGGTGATTTCCTTTGGGGTAGGAACTTGATATACATTTATAAAATCATCTTCCTCTCCTAATCAGGAGTAAGATAAGGATAAAGTAAAATCTGTAAAGATAGAGTGAATTAAAATACAATAGATTAGGGGATAGGCTAAGAGTGGTTCTGGGTTAGACCCCAAATGCATGGCCTTTGTGTAGGCTTTCTTACTGACATTGTGTATTTCTATCTACTCTAGTTCCCTTGGAAGAAATCCCTTCTACAGGTTTCCAGTCAGACCAAGAAATGGCATTGTAAACCCCCACTTGAATTAGGCAATCTCCAAAGCCAGATAATGGCCACAGTGCTAGAGCCCGAGGACCAGGATCTTTGGGAGGAGGAGGGAATCTTAATGGTGAAGCTGGAAGATGATTCCACTTGGAGGCAAGACCCGGCCCTACAACAGGATGATGCTGTGCTCGAGACCTCACATCAGAATTTCCGGAGGTTTCGCTACCAAGAAGCGTCCGGGCCGCGGGAGGCCCTGAGCCGACTCCGGGAGCTTTGCCATCAGTGGCTGAGGCCAGAAAGGAGGACAAAGGAACAGATTCTGGACTTGCTGGTGCTGGAACAATTTCTGACTGTTCTTCCTGGGGAACTCCAGAGCTGGGTGCGGGGGCAACGGCCAGAAAGTGGCGAAGAGGCAGTGACCCTGGTGGAGGGTTTGCAGAAACAGCCCAGGAGACCAAGGCGGTGGGTGAGGAGGGGGAGTCCTGATCTGTGTGATTTGGAGGATGAAAGCTTGATGGTGGGTTGGATTCAGGGGTGACATGTGCCTCATTTTTTCAGTTTATCGACTCGACTCTTAGTCATAATTAGGGTGCTGGGCCTGGGGCAGATGGTTGGTGACTGAGAAATTTTCAGTTGAACTTAGCATCTGAAACATTTATCAGGGGTCTGTCCTTAGAGCTATGAGGGTTTTGATGGCTACTGCCACCCACAGATACTGGCTTTGGTTTTCCCTTTTTCAGACGTTGATTCTCAGTTTCCTGGGGGAGGAAAGTTCTGTCATTTTCTCAAGAGTGCCCCTATGTCCCCAATTACAAAACCCCCTTTCAGGTTGGTAAGGTATAAAAGCAGGTATGAGAGGGCTGCAGTCTGGGCAGGTGGAAATGGGAGGGAGCCTAGGTGACTTGGGGAGAGCAGTGGGAGGGTGGAGAAAGTAGCACCCCGGTGGAGTATCCAGAGCCTCTCCTGGCCCAGGACTTGTTCCAAGTAGCCCCTTTGCTGCTCCCCAGTGGAATGAGACTCTTCCTCCTTCCCTGTCTTGTGTCCCTAGGGGAGTTTTCCTGCAGGCAGCTCCTTGTAGGTTAAGCTCTGACTGCCCCCAGAATTTCCTCTGGGCTCTGTGGTGACAGGAGATGGGGATTGTTCCCAGGTGACGGTCCATGTGCATGGCCAGGAAGTCCTCTCAGAGGAGACATCAAGTCTGGGAGCAGACCTGGAGTCACCAATCGAACAGCCGGAGCCTGTGCATACCCCATCCCTGGAGGAGTCCCATGAGGAGTCGCATGAGGAAGGGCCACAGAGCCCAGATCTGAGCGGTGAAGAGCAGAGCCAGTGCCAAGAAGAGGAAGCCCAGGCCCTGCAGGAGAGCGGTGGGGAGCCTGAGAGTGAAGGGGCAAAGGGCTTCTTGGAACAGCAGAAGGGAGGGAAGAAAGGAAGGGTCTTGCAGCACCAAGAGCTTGTGTAGGCGCTGCGAGGGGATTGATCCTTAGACTTTGGCAGTTGGAAGGAGGCACAATCTCAGTTGGATTCCCTAAGCAGACCCCAAATGATGCAAATGTTCTTGCTATTCCTTGGCAGTGTGTGAGTATATGTACAAGTCTTAAGCGGCAGGGTGGAGGCAAAAGACTTGAGCTTTTCTCAATGGAGCACTTCTTGAATTCCACAGGGGGAGTGGGAGTGTTCTTTCATTACAGATAGTAAAAAGGGATACTTGCTCTGGTTAAGAGGGAATAACTACAGCATAGATCTAACCTTTCCTGGCTCTGGCTCCTTTCTTATCCTCAGGCCTTCCTGTCCCCCAGGACCATGTCCTTCCTGAGGAAGGAAGCAGTGGAGACCAGGAGATGGTTAACCTTCTTACAGCCATATCCCAGGTGAGCTGTGGTGGCCATCCCTAGGTACAGTGTTACTAGTTTGGCAACTCATTACTAATGGTGTTTGTTAGACCCAGACCCTAATTCTGAATTGTGCCTCAGCTAGAACATACCTTCCCCACACACATGCAAGGAATTGCCTGGGTTATAAAACTGCCTGCTTGGCCTTTCCTGAAATGAGATGGCAAAGTGCCTTAGAGTTGAGTTTTTGAATTTTTATCCTAAAACTTTTTTTTCCCCCTTTACTAAAGTGAGAGCACAAAGGACTGGAGGAAGCTGATAAAAATATACTTTTTTAAAACTGGTTGGAAAACCATGTGGTTATAGTATTGGAGTTTTAAAAAAAATGTTTGGATTACTTGAATGAATTGGAAGGTCCTCTGTACTTCTATAGGAGTTGGACCAAATGAAGTTATTCCATAATTAGGCAACTCTTTGCTTTCCCAATGAACTGCTCACTGGTCAATCAATTAATGCAATGCCCTGGCCCCAAGGCAAAGAGGTGGTTTCACAAAAAATGGGAAACACAGCCCCTTAGAGAGAGCTTACATTTAATTTTTGTTGGGATTGAAATACATGAGAATGGCTTAATTTGGAAGAAATATATTCTGTTGTATATATTCTGCTCTTACCTGTTGCCGTGCCTTTACTTGCCTGCATTCCTAGAATGTACCCCATCTCTACCCATCTCTGCCCACAGAACTAATTCCTTTTTCAATCAAGATTTAATCCAAATGTCACAATTTTTTCCATCCCCTCAACCCCCCCTCTTATTAACTTGTTCTCTTAGAATCCTCATAATGCTATTTGTTACTTTCGTGCATGTCTGTTTTGCATTAAGAACAAGGATAATAGTTATCTTTTTTTTTGTCTTCGCTTCCTAGCCCAATACTTTTTACATAGTAGGCATTTTAAAATATTTATTTTAAAGCAAATGATAATAATAACAAATGAATACAAACTTTATGTATGGAGTGGGTTAATTTATAATAGCTTCACCAAGAAATTATGTTTTCAACCAAACTGTGATTGGTAAAAAGGGAAAGAAACATGAATTAGTGAGAAGAAATGGAGAGATTGAAAAAAGTATTCCATAAAGAAATCCAAGGCAGGAATAAGCTCAGAATAGAGCATAACAAAATCTCAGAATTGGAAGGGAGCTCAGAGTTCTCATAGAACAGCATTTCCTTCCAAAACATCCCTGACCAAAATCCCCTTTAGAGAACTTCATTGAGGAGAACTTCACTATTTCCCTAGCCAGCCTATTCTACTTTGCTTTTGTATGGTGTTTTTGTATGGTCTCATCACAAGTCATTTCAATATCATACTCATCTTCTGGATATGATTCAGTTTGTCTTTCTCCTTGATGAAATGTGACTCACCAAATTGGTGTGAAAAGGATGACGCAACAAGAGAGTCACCTCTCTGGTTGGGGATATTATACTTTTTTTTTTTTTTTTTTAATGTAACCTAAGACTATGTTAGCATTTTTGGCTGCTATGCCATGTTATACCCTTGGCCTCTAGTCTCTAGATGTTTTTCAAGACTCTCAATCAAGCCTTCTTTTGTGAAGTTGTTTTTTTTTTTTTTTTTAATCCTCTCTGTAGGACTTCAATTTTATGCATATTGAATTTTATTTTAAGGGGCAGCTAGGTGGTGCAGTGGATAGAGTACCAGCCCTGAATTCAGGAGGACCTGAGTTCAAATCTGATCTCAGACACTTAACATTCCCTAGCTGTGTGACCCTGGGCAAGTCACTTAACTCCAATTGCCTCAGCAAAAAGAAAAAAAAAAAAAGCATTTTATTTTAGTTTATTTAGTTCATTGTTTTAGCCTGACCAAGTCTTTTTGGAGCTTAAATCTATCATTTCAGATGTTTAATATACCAGATTTGTATCATCTGCAAATAAATAGGTCCAAGAACTGATCTTTTTGCTTTATTCATAAGGATAGAAACCTATTATGCCTAGATTTCAGCAAAACATTTGATAATGTCTCTGCCATTCCCCTGATCTATTGATCCATCAAAAAGAAAATT
The DNA here is from genome assembly GCA_023553655.1 of Myrmecobius fasciatus. Taxonomy (NCBI): domain Eukaryota; kingdom Metazoa; phylum Chordata; class Mammalia; order Dasyuromorphia; family Myrmecobiidae; genus Myrmecobius; species Myrmecobius fasciatus. The sequence continues at coordinate 409,398 of JAJPUD010000982.1, forward strand.
AATTTAATTAAGGACTAGATTGATTGAAATTAACTTAAATTAAAATTAGTAAGAGAATAAAAAGGTAATCTGTTATAACCTGTTTATGATCAAGCCATACTGGTTTTTCATGACGGTTATTTTATTTTCTCATGCTAATGGATAATTTTTTTTAATGATCCATCTTAGAATTTTGCTCAAGTTATCTGGCCTATAGACTGAGTATTCTATTATCTTTCCTGTTTTGAAAATGATTAATAATTTCTTCCAATCTTATTTCACTTCTCACATTCTGTGTAATCTTTGAAAAATCACTGATGGTGGCCCAACAATTATGTGCCAATTCCTTCAGTATAATGCAGTTTGCCTGACCTTGATGTTTTGAAATTAACGGAAATTAACAGGTTGTCTCTTAAGCATTTACATTAAGTTTCTCTGTTAACCTTTTTTGATTCTAAAGTTGTTCTTATTGACATTGAAGACATCAAAATAGGAGTAGTTTTAACATCTCTAACCTCTTATGCATCCTGAAAAATGTTTGTTCTATTCCTTCTTTGGTCTTTCTCTTTCTTCCAAAACTGCTAAATACTGTTTGTTTTCCTTAACTTGATTACCAGCTTCAGCTTCTTCTAAACCTTAACACTCCTGCCATTTTTATAGGACTATGCTATTCTTCTATTCTTATCCTTGTTTACTTTGTGCATATGTTTTGTTTTGTTTTTAATTTTAGCAGGTGAATTCTTTTGTTCACCTGCTTTTTCCTCCTTAGACAAACTCCCTCTCTCTTTTCATAATCTCTTGTTTATATCAATAGAATTTTTTTATTAAAAACTTAGGCAGCAGTATGGTACATATGAAAGAAGGCTTTGGATTTAGAGGACATGGGTTTAAATCTTAATTTCTAATGTTTACTACCTTTATGATTAGAAGCAAGTCACTTACTTCCTTGGTCCTCAGTTTCCCCATCACTAAAGTGAAGGGATTGGACTAGATGGCCTCTGAGGTCCTGTCTGGCTCCAGATCTATGCTTTAACGATCTTGTAGCTTCTTATTTTCTCTCTCTCTCTCTCTGGTTTTTTTTGTTTGTTTGTTTGTTTTTGTTTTTTGCCAGTCAATAAGTATTTTTTAAGCACCTTCTATGTTCTAGACACTGTTAATAAGTGCTGTAGATACAAAAAAGGTGCAAAGGATGATCCCTGCACTCCCAAAGCTCACAATCTAATGAGGGAGACAACATGCAAACAAATACATACAAAGCAAGCTATATACAAGATAGATACTTCCTCTCCTCTTTTAACTAATTTCCCCTATAAATTTTAGGCTGTGGAATACTACCTATCCTTTCTCTGGGCTCCTTGAAGTTCACTATTCCAAGATTTAGAGTGTGCCTGAATATGCCTGATTTTTTCCTTTCTAATTCCAAGATGAGGGAGACTCTTACCCAGAAATTATATTCTTTTTTTAAATATTATTTTATTTTTCCAAATACATGTGAAGGTTGTTTTCAGCATTCACTTTTGCAAAACCTCATGATTCATATTTTTCTCTCTCTCCTCCCCCTTCCCAAAACAGCAAGCAATCCAATATAGGCTAACCATAGTATTCTTCTAAACAGATTTCCATATTCATCATTCTACACAAAAAAAAAAAAAAGAAAGAAAGAAAGAAAAAAAATCATTTCAAAAGGGAAAAAAGACACAAGAAAGAAAAAAAAAAAACCTGAAAATACTATGTTTTGATCCACATTCAGTCTCCATAGTTCTCTCTCTCTGGATGTGGATGGTACTTTCTATCACAAGTCTATTGAAATTGCCTTGAATCACCTCATTGTTGAAAAAAACCAAATCCATCATAGTTGATCATCACATAATCTTGTTGTTGCTTTGTCAAAGTTCTCTTAGTTCTATTCACCTCACTTAGCATGTTCGTACAAGTCTTTCTAGGCTTTTCTGAAATCAGCCTGTTCGTCATTTCATAGAGAATAATAATATTTCATTATATTCATAAATACAACTTATCCAGCCATTCTCTAATTGAGGACCATTCACTCAACAAAATTATATTCCTATCATTTTGACTTGAGCAGCCAGTGCCTCCTTTTGGTCAGAATCAGTTCCGAGATAGCAAATATATCCTATTTGTTTCCTCTACCTTTTGAATTTAATTATTTTCAAGTTTATAACCTGCCAACTCCTGCTTTTAGCAGATTATTTGAAATAAAGTTAAGTCCTGTTGGGAAGCCCTCATCCCCCTGGATTCCATATTTACAATAGCTGCCTCTGCCTCTCATTCTAGAACCAAAATATAGGCTGGTTCCTGAAGCGTCAGTTACTAAGTGAAATTTCTTCTAATTTCAGGGGCTTGCAACTTTCAAGGATGTGACTCTGTCCTTCTCCCAGGAGCAGTGGGGTGAATTGGATCCAACACAGAAAGAATTCTATGGAGAATATGTCTTACAAGAGGATTGTGGAATTGTAGTCTCACTAAGTAAGGGCACATTTCCCTTAATAGTAGATTTCAAGGCATTTTTAATGGATATACTCTCTCCCTTAATGGAACTTTCTGAGATCACAATAACATCATATAATCCCTTCCTTTTATAGTCAAAAAAAACTGAGACCCAAAGAGGCTGACTTGCTCAAAGTTAAGCAGGTAGTAAATAGAACCAAAATTTGAACTCAAACTCTTTGATCTAATTAGAAATAGATTTTTCATATGTATGTGTGTGTGTGTGTGTGTGTGTGTGTGTGTTTCCATATATATAATATATTTCTATATGTACATTTAAGATATACATAGACATTTGTCTAATTAGACATAGTTTTTTTTTTATATATCCAGTCCCACCAGTGGAGTGGGTTTGTAGCTAGAAGAGAGGTCTCTAGTCTCTGAGGCTAGAGGAAAGAGAAGATTGCTGGAATCCAGGACTTTCAAGACTGAAGAACAATGTTGGAGGTACTAAAGAGATCATCAAAAGGAGAAAGGGAGAATTGAGGGGAGCAGAGTGATGTACATTTTCATATTTATTATTTGGACATGACAATACTCATGGCAAAATTTGGAGAAATTATAGTCACGGAGAAAGGAAAGCAGCCTCAGAAGTGATTTGCAATAGGACTGGAGAGGAACATTTGAAAAAATCAAATAGAAGATATGTAATATTAATATGAATAGAAAACTAGAGGGAATGAGAGTTTTACTTCATTATCCAACTGTTCCATACTATTTTGTCAATGTCTGCCAAATTCTAGCTGTTTACTAATGCAGTATTAACATACTGAACCATCTTGAAATTCTTATTTCCTTCCCTTGAATAGCATTTCCAATCCCCAAGCTAGATGAGGTCTCCCAGGTTGAAGAGGAAGAAGAATCTTGGGTCCCTGATTTAGAATATCCCCAAGATCCTGAAGAAACAGAGATCCTGAGTTTTACCTATACAGGTAAGGAATAAGATGTTAAGTTCAGTGACCCTCTAGGAGTTACTCCAGTATTTTCCCATTCTGGAGTAGGCCTGTCGCCAGTGTTCACTTAGCATCTGTTGTCTGTGGCTGAGTCTAAATAACCAAGAGGAAACTCTCTTTCCAACTTAGCCTTTCCTTATGGGGTTTGGACATAAGGTAATATTCTTTCTTGTCTCCCCTCCTGTCAGTAGATCTCTCTCCCTATTTCTAGCCTGACTTCTCCACGATCTCTCCCTCTGGTTGTCATTTTTTTTCCCATTGTGAGGAAAACATCATTGACTGTCTGATTCTCCATTTTTTTCTTGTCATTATTTTCACAGGTGATAGGAGTGAGGATGAGGAAGAGTTTCTTGAACAGGAAGAACTCAGTATTGAAGACCTGCAAAGAACTATTTTGGGAAGTCCAGAAATTCCCCAGAATATTGATTGGGAACTACTCTTTGAGGATGAGCCAAGTAGCCCTAGTGAAAGGAGAATGAATACAAGTTTTTCTCCAACACATAATTTCATGAGCCTTCAAGAAAACTTACAATTCCATCCACTATTAGGGAGATCTCATGAGTGTCCTGTGTGCAGAAAAAACTTCAGTTGCAACTCCCATCTTATTAGGCATCTCAGAACCCATACAGGAGAGAAGCCTTATAAATGTCCTGACTGTGGAAAAAGTTATACTCGTAGCTCACACCTTGTCAGACATCAGAAGATCCATAAGTTACAAGTACCATTTACATTTCCTCATAACAGGGACAGTTTTGATGAATTCTCTCAGTCATTCCGACATGAGATAATCCCACAAACTGAAAAACCTTATAGATGTGAAACATGTGGGAAACACTTCCGCTGGAGCTCAGACCTTGTCAGGCACCGTAGGACACATACTGGAGAGAAGCCCTTCTTCTGTAGCATTTGTGGGAAAAGTTTTAGCCAGAAGTCTGTCCTCACAACACACCAAAGAATCCACCTGGGAGGCAAACCCTACTTGTGTGGGGAATGTGGGGAGGACTTCAGTGACCACAGGCGGTATCTGGCTCACCGGAAAACCCATGTATCCGAGGAGCTCTACCTCTGTAACGAGTGTGGGAAGTGTTTCAGCCACAGTGCAGCCTTCGCCAAGCACCTGCGAGGACATGCATCCGTGCGATCCTGCAGGTGCAATGAGTGTGGGAAAAGCTTCAGCCGGAGGGACCACCTTGTCAGGCATCAGAGAACACACACAGGCGAGAAGCCGTACATGTGCCCCACCTGTGGGAAAAGCTTCGGGAGAGGATACCACTTGATCAGGCATCAGAGGACCCACTCAGAAAAAACCCTTTTACAGGACTCCAGTGTAGAGGGAGCTGCGCTCAGAAAAGACTCCCAAGTGGAGGATGGGCTGTGAGACAAGCCTCCCTCTCCCCTTGAAACTGGGGCCTCTTACAGGGAATCCCACTGGCCAGCCCAGATCTTGACTCTCCTTCTTTGTGCTCGTGCAAATCCTCTCAATCTTCTTTGTTGCCTTTGAGGGGACATATTTTCCTACTCTGCTACCCTAGTAGGGCTTCGCCAATGAGGGTTCCTGTTTCCACCTCTTTGGGATAAGTTAGGAGAGTGAGAGAGAGCTAATAAGGAGATGTGATTAAGACACCTTCCCAGGAGAGGCTGTGGTGTCTCTAAAGATATTTTGACTTTCTTGAGTAAAAAGTGACATAAAATGAGCCACAGGCTTTCTGGGCCTTTGCCTGGCAGTAGATAACCCTGACTGAGAGAGAGGAGATGTAGGGCCCTTTGACTTGGCCACAAATTCACTGGATAACCCCGGACAGACAGACCCCATGTCCTTTCTGTGATTCACTCACCACATCTCAAAAAAGAACACTGTTGATGCACTTTCCTTTGATGGTACAGGGTGGAATGGCAGAGAATTCTGTTCTTACAAACAGGCACTCAAGGCTTATTGATAGAGGCCCTTTGTGGCTTCTCCCTTCCCACTTGCCAAAGTTGTGGTAAGCAGAGCTGAGATGGGGCTGAGCAGAAGGTCTCCTACCAAAGATGGGGCGCCTCTCTTTCCGCTCAGGTTCCCTCTCTCTTGCCATTCATTCACACTCTTAGCTTCTTTCCTGTTCCACCAGGTTCTTCTGGTTCTGTCCCAGGAAATACTTCTACTACTCAAGGTGAGGTGGGGAAATAAGTAAAACAATTGGGATTTAAATTAAAAGATGTAATGTCCCATCCTTTCTTCTACCCTCTTTTTAGATTTTATGGGAATTCAAGAGTAGTAACAGTTTAGAAAGATACCGTGATACTACTGTCATCTTGAAAGGAATGTCATAATTCCATGGGAGATTCTACCAAGTGAAGAGCTAAGACTGACCTTGCAAAGTCAAGAAAAAGTTATCCCAGTCCATACAATTTGGATGAGTTTCCTGCTGACACCTTGTTCTATCAATTTCTGCATAGTATATTGTATCTCATATCAGGAAAAGATTTCAGGCATTCTCATATTTCCTCAACTTCTCTAGCCAGCATCTGGGAATTAAGAGGTCATAGTAGGAGTGGTTGATTTTAATGCATTTGCATTAAAATATGCATTAAAATGCATTTTTTAAATGCATTAAAAATGCATTTAATGCATCTTTTTTCCTCTTTGTGTTTAGCTCCCTTCTCATTTCAATGACAAAACAATTGCAATTTTTCAGTGCTCCCAAGAACTCTTGTTGCCTGATGAGGGTTGCCATGGAAATAAGGCGAGTTGCCATGGCAACTCAGAGACCCAACTTGGTCTGTCTGATGTGGGTGTGGTAGACAGGAGGAACTTATTCCTATCTTTGGAACACAAAAGTCTGGGCACGAAAGCACAAGGGGAAGAAGGTCCTTCTATTCAGTGCCTGGCTTACTCTGTCCTAATGTGCCACCTGGTAGACCTCTGTGCCCTAGCTGATAAAATGAGTTGGTAACGCCAGCCTCTCCAACCTAATGAAATACCTCTACCTGCTTCCCCTTATAAAGGAACTTCCATTTCATTCAACTCCCAGGCTTCTGTTATGTGACTCCTTGCATTCTCTGAGCTTCCCAGAAGGACTTGTCATTTTTCTTCTCAGCATTAGTCCATTCATAGGTGTCTGGAACAGAAGTGACCTAAGTGTGAGTTTAACTCTAAAGGAGCTTTGAGTGAGCAAGGTACAGCTTCATCCTTTAAGGGAAAACTACATACAGAAGGGTGTCTCCCCATTCACGGGAGATACATTCTAGAGATCCCTGGGAATGAAGAAATCCTTGAATACTGTACTGTGCCAATAATAAAGGTTTCTGAGGATCAGAGAACTAAAGTGCCCAGCCCAGGTCAGACAGTGACACAAAGCAAAGCCTAGAATAGAGCATTTTAAGAGATTATATACAACTTTCACACAAGCAACCACAAATGTTGCTACAATAATAGGCGTTAAGTTTCATACTGTTGTGATTCTGCAGTCCCTAGTTAATGGTGGTGATTATGGACAAGGTGGGGAGAATTTGTTGTATATTGGGCCTTGGAAAAGAAAGTATAACCATTTGAATCTTTGTTTAGTGCTTATGAGGCAAAGGTACATCTCTACTGAAGTACAAATCGGGTTATGGAAGCTTTAAAAAACATATTCAAGATATTGTAGTAAACTAAATCAATTGTGGGAAAAGCAAAGTTACGTACATTTGCAGTATAAAAAAATAGAGTAAAAAATAAAAACTTGAACAAAGTTGAGGACAACAGGAATTGAATCATGAAATCAGAACTATAAAAACTTCAAACATTGTTTAATCCAATGCAGTCCCTAACAAAGTTATATCTGAAGTGGGCATCTATGTAGCTGAAATCTTCCATTGAGAGGGAACTCATTGCATTCCAAGAGAGTAAGATAAGCCTAACCTTTTCCATATAGTATCCCTAAAGTAGTTCAAAATAGTTGTGTCACATGTTTCCTTCAGACTAAATATTTCCTATTCTTTCAATCAGTTCTTGCATTACAGAGTCTTCAGTACCTTAAGCATCCTGTCTTCCTTCTGGACATGGCTCAATTTTTCTATTGATGACCTTCCAAAATTGCAGTTCTAGGAATAGGATACAGTACTGAAAATGTTTTAATCAGAGTATCACATTCCCCCAGGGATTAAATCTCCGAATAGAGGCTAAAATTATATTGGGAGCACCATATTGTTGATGCAAAAAGCATGTAGCCCACTAAAATTCCCAGTTATTTTTCACCAAGTGTTTAATCACACTTTCCCACATATCTTTATCATATATCATAAGTTTTCAACTTATTTTTTTGTGTAAGACTCATGTGTCCCTATTAAGTTTTATCCCATTAGAGCTGGCCTGTTCTAGCTTGTTGACAAATTTATGGATTATGATTCTCTATTTCATAGCTTTGTTCATTTGCAAATACAATGAGCATGCATCTGTGCCTATACCTGAATCTGGTAAAAATGTCAAAACTATACTAAGCACAAATCCCTTGAACACTCCAGTAGATACCTCCCTCCTACTTGATACCTTGTTCTATCAATTTCTGCAGAGTATATTGTATCTCATATCAGGAAAAAATTTCAGGCATTCTCATATTTCAACTTCTCTAGCCAGCATCTGGGAATTAAGAGGTCATATTAGGAGTGGTTGATTTTAATGCATTTGTGTGTTTATTTTTTCTTCTTATTTGGATTTAGCTCCATTCTCATTTTAGTGACAAAACAATAGTGTTCCCTATCTTATCCATAACAGTAGTGTAAGAAATACTGTCAAATACTCTGCTGTGTCTGTAGCATGCTGCTCATCTACAGTCTTTAATATCAAAAGAAAAAGATGAATGTGAAAAGGCTGTTCACTGAGTTTGACATGTGAAAGGGATCCTATGCCATCTAGACCAGTCTGCACAAAAACAAGCAAACTTAAGACATACATGGCACATGATCATGCACCTTTTGTTTAAAGACCTCTAATGGGAAATAAACTCATTAGCTTAAGGGGCAGCTCTTGGCAACTGTGGAATAACTTTCAGGAAGCTTTTTCCTGCATGAAACTTAAATCTGCCTGTCTTCAACTTCTGTGCACTTTTCCCCATTCTGTCTTCTGGGTAAGAACCTTTATTTCTAATGACAACCCTTCAGGTACCTAGTACAGCTATATTGTCCATTCTCCTTCCCCTAAATTTTTTTCCAGATTAAACAGTTGCAGTCCTTCATCTTATCCTTCTGGCATGATCTCACCATCAGAAATCAAGAGGTGATTTTTTTTTTCTTCTTTATCTTGCTTCTCATAGAATACATTGCAAAGGGGAGAATAGATATAAGAGTTATCAGGGAGGTGGAATCAACAATATATAATGACTGAAGTGTGATGAAAGAAAAAAGAATCAAAGATAACTCCAAGATTGTGACTGGAAGAATGATGGTGTCATTAAAAGAAATTGTCAAGAGAAAAAAGGGTTTTGGCAATGCATGGGAAAGGAGTGGTTCCATTAAAAAAATTAAGTGCCTACTATAGGCACTATGAACCCTAGAGATGACAAAAAGTTAAAAGTACACATAATCATTGCCATCAGAGCTTGTAGACTAGTGAAGGGATGTGGCTCATCTATACATTTCTATAATGCATATTAAGTGCAGGAAGTTATACCCTCTAATGGCCTTAATTTTCTCTTTGAAGTTGGAGGATAAATAGTGTCCTAGAAACCTAAGTTTAAAGTGCATGGCATGAGGCTTGAGGAGCTAGCTAAGATGATGCAGCATAAATTTGTAGTGGATGAAGTATTTTCACTTTCTCCACTGACAGTCAAAACCCCCAGTGAAGAAATGGAGAAATCGGATTCAGAGGTTACCCAGAAATAATAAACACCATTAGCAAGTTGAGAAGAGCAGAAATTTAGAGAAACAAAGAGACTCGGGTAGTAGCTAGTAAATCAGTGGCAGACTGATATAAAGATATAGAGGTGAATGAAGCTGAATTGGGGAGGGGAATATATAGGAGGGATTTGATAGTTATAAATCAAAAGAATGAAGAATAGTTTTAATATGAGTGGGAAAGGTGGGTAGTAACAAATAGGATTTCATAATTCAGAATCTCAAGTACAATTTTAGATGATGAATGATGAAATTAAAAGTTTGATTAAATTGTATGTGATGGAAGAGGGCTCTGAAATCAAAGGTTTGGGAAATTGCATAAAGATGATGGGAGGGCTGTCAGAATGAGTATTTAAAATCCTGCAGATGTTGACAGGGGATGAGGAAGGACTGAAGGATATGAATTATAGATTTGCGATTTGGAAGGGATTTCCACAATCATGTTTCAAGCATAAATGCAAAAGAAATCCCGGCTATAACAGAGCTGTCAAGTGGTCATCCAGTCTATTTGAAGAACACCCTCCTACCCCCATCCCTAAGATAGGGAATCACTTTACTTTCATAACAGCCCACTTTACCATAGGACAGTTCTGATTGGTATAAGTCTTCCTGACTTCAAACAAAGTTAATTCTTGGCAACTTCTATCCCTTTTTCCTTATTCTGTCTTCTAGGGGCAAAGTGAAGAATCAATATTCTCCTTCCCCATGACTTTTCAGATACCTGAAGACATATATTCCAAAGGCTTTTTCTGCAAGCTAAATATTCCCATTTCCTTTAGCTAATCTTCAGGGTAGCACCTTTGGTTGCCCATGTGGATGTTCATCAGTTTTTCAGCTACTTTTTAAAATTGGCATCCAAAAAAGAGCATAGTGTTCTAAATGAGGTCAGATAAAGGCAGAGTTCTAAGGAACTTGAACACCTTCTACCTGGAAACTGCCTCTTAATGTGGTTCAAAATGGCATTGACTTTTTTGACTGTCACATCACATTGCTGATGCATAGAGAGTGCATTCTATCAAAACCCCAATATCTCTTTCAAACTGCTACTCAACTAGTACATCACTTAGTTTTTGTGGCTATTTTTTAAGTCCAAGTGCAAGACATTGCACTTCTCCCTACTGAATTTTATTTTATTAGATCGAGTCCAGATCAACATATCAGCATCTTTTGGGATCTTGATTCTGTCATCCCTTTTCCCCTTACAGCTTTATGAGTACACTATCTATGCATTTATCTCTAAATTGATTTTAAAACATTTAACCACATCTCTGGGGTACTTCATTTGAAGCTTCATGAACATTGAAACATTAACAACTCTTTGAATCCACATTATATCATCTAATCCACATCTTTCCATCTATGTAAAAATAGTTTGAGATGTTTTATCAAATGCTTATAATTTCTGTCTCTAGGATTCCCCTCAATCACAGGTTGACACTTTGTAAAAAAATAAATAAAAATAAAAAAGGTCTGACATGACCTGTTCTTAAAACCATGTCAGCTCTTTGTAGTGCCCATTTCCCTTTCTATATGCTCATCAGTAATCTCTTTAATAACCTATATAGAATTTTTCCAAGAATTAAAGTCAAATTCACCATTCTAAAAGGTGCACTATGTTCACCCTTCTTTTTTGGAAAAGGGGCATTTGCCCTTTTCCCAAAGGATAACACCTTTCCCATTTTCCATGTCATTTCCAGATGCCATATCTGCCAGTTATCTGAGCCAAGTAATTTGAATTCATCAAGGGCAAGTAGACACTTTCGAATCTTGGTATCAACTTCCTGTTAGCCTTTCTGTTGTTACTTCCTTAATAAATGTCACTCTTCTTGCCAAAGAAAACAGAAGCAAAGTAAGGGTAAAGCAGTTATACTTTTGTTCTGATCTCAGTTATTACTGCCCTAGCTACCTTCAAGCCCTTTCCCTTCAATGGTTCTCTTTTTCTTCCCAGCATGTGGGGGAAAAAAGGCTGGGAGGGGGGAGGTTTGAAGGAGCCATTTTCATGGCACTGGACTAGCAGCTTTCACTCATACTGAGTTTTAATATGTCAGACTTTATAGAAAGAACCATGGCACATTTTTTTGCCCTCTGCTAACTGCCCTTTCATCTGGACAATTTTTTTTTTTTAAATCTTATCCTCTTGGATGATAAATTCCTGTGCATTTCTATTAATCTCTTCAAATTAACTCCCACTTTTAATCCTGTTGAAATGAGGTTGAAGCCAGATGCAGAAGTCTTTGAGAAAGTTGGGAAAATTATCTAGAAGCTAGTTTATAACTATACAAGTGATCAGGAGAAGATGGCGTAAACAGATTCCATGTCCTTCAAAAAGTCCTTCTGGCCCTGTGAGCTGGAGCAAGTAGAAACAGGAGTGACCTCTGAGGAAAACCAAGTTTCAGTTTAAAATAAGGAGGTGGGAAAAGGAAGTTCCATTCCAGCCATATTGAATTGAATTCTTTCGTGTCAGCTATAAATAAAGAAACCCAAGTGGGAATGACCAGTATGCATTTGGCAGTGAAAGATGTTGGGCCCATTGAGCATTTGAGCTCCTAAACTATTTTTAGGGTTCGATATTTGGAATAAGAATTTAAGAAGGCAATTCACTTAAAAACATGTCAAATTAATAATTAAATACCAAATTAATTGGTATAGAGAACAAAGGTAAGACTGCAGGTGCACATACCTCGAACCTTGTAGCTTCTATGATTTGAAGATCAGGAGGGGGATTTGGGGACATGTGCACATTCTAGGCACTAGGTCCATTTGCACCCTTTCTACACGCAAACACATATGTACACACATATTTACCCACATTTGTGAAAGCACTAGGATCTTGAACTGTGCCATTCAGATATACCACATCTGATAGGGGTCTCATGTCATCTCAAATACTGAAATTATTCCAGACTAAAACATAACCTGTGTCACTGATTTACAACCTCCACAAGGATATCTACTTCCTCATGATCTTTAAATCAATTTGATCTAGAACACAGGCTTCTGGAGATCCATGTAATTGATGGCTGTCACAGTCTCCACTTTTTACTGTCTCTATTTGATCAGTTTAACCAACTTTTCTTCCACCTTTCCTAGGCACTGGGAATACAAAGACAAATGTAGAGGCTAGGCCCTCAAGCAATCTACATTCCTTTAAGAGTGGGGTAAGAGATGTACAAAGTACACAGAGAAGTAAATACAAAATGATTTAATGAGAAGAGCACTACCCAACTGGTGAGACCAGAAACAGTCATTCTGCAGGATATACTACCTGAACTGATCCTTGAAAGATACTAGGAATTATGGGAGAGCTGGGATAACTTGTACAAAGATTCAGAGACTGAAAGTGGAATACTAAATTTGAGAAACAGATTATCATTATAGGTCATATATACATATGACCTATATATATATCATAACTCTATAATGTCATATGTATACACATGTGTGTACATATATGTGTGTATATATTATATATACATATATATGACATCATGGAAGGAGTTATGAAGTAATCTGAAATAATTGTGGAAGTATATCTAGGAATCAAATTGTGGAGAGTTTCAAAACTCAGGATGAGGGTTTATATTTTACTTGTCAAAAGAGGGACCCCTGAAGATTCTTAATCTGGGGGATGCCATGGTCAAGCCTATTCTTAAGAATGTTAATCTGATAACTGAAAATGGGTTAGAGAGAGAAGAAAATGGGAGCAACAAGAACAATTAGTAAGTTATTATTGTCATCCAGGAAAGAATTGATGAAATCAGACCTAACATGGCAGCTGAAAAGGAGGTGGATACTAGATAGTATGGATATCAAAACAACAAGACTTAGCATGTTAGATAGGGAGATTGAGGGAGAAAGAATAGGTAATCTGTTTTTCTCCAGATGTGAACTTATATAACTAAAAGCATGGTTTTATATATAATAGAAATAAGGAAGTTTGGAAGAGAGATAGTGTTAGATTTGGGTAGGAAGGAAATAGGTTCTATTTTTACTTGTTAAGTTTGTTTTAAGACATCCAGATAGACATGCCCTATATTCAATTAATAATTGAGGTCTAAAGATCAGGGATGAATATTTAGATGTGAGGGGCAACTACATGGAGATGAAAATTGAATTCATGGAAGCTAATATTCCCAGGGGAAAAAAGATAGGAGTGGAGAAGAGAGACACCCCCCCCCCCCCCGACCCCTAGAGAACACCCCCAAAAAAAAGGCAGAAAAAAATCAAGAAGTTGGTGCACAGAAATACCAGAAAGGTGGTCTTGAAGTGGCGAGGACTACCTGCTGCTCTTCCTCCTGGTCCGGTGTGTAACTGATATGAAAGCGTGACTAGTAATGCATTGTCTTCTGGAGGAAGTCAGTTTCCACGCGTGCTGAAAGATGGAAGGAGTAGGAAATGAAGAGACCTGGAGGAAAAGCAATCACCTATAGAATGCGGGCTTCACAAGGCAAAGGGAAATAGTGGATGGTTTGGGTTGTAGGGGAATAGCTCAATAATGATGAGAGTGAAAAGAAGCAAGGGATTAGCACTCCTTAGCCGAAGGAAAGGATTTTCACCAATATTTGGTGGGTGAATTACAAGTCCAGGGGGTAAAAGCAGCGTCTGTCCAGTTAAAAAACAATTAATCGGGTGCCTCCCCCCACGCTCCAGGGTGTCAGCTTAAAGTTAACGGCTGGTCACTCCACATACTGGGAACAGGGTGGAAAAAGCAGGGAGTGATGTCCCACGGGTAAATAACGATCGTTCATCTTGGCCGGACTACAGTCACACTCTGTGCCGGTTTTCACAGTCTCATACCTAGGATTGTGAGAGACGAGACATTTTAGAAGCTAGGCTGCATGTGGAACGTCTCCGTACTTCGCGTCTCTGAGATGGGACAGAATTCTAGGCTATTTTCTATCCTGATTCATTGGGTGGTCCTGAGGCTTGAGCAGCCGAGGATGGCGGCAGCGGTGATTAGCTTCTGGTTGACCCGAACTCACACTGAGTGCTAACTTTTTAGTCCCGGCTCCTAAACACTATCACCATAGAAACTGCTCTCAAAACCCCATGCATATGCGGAAAGATCGGGTTCCTAGCGGTCCCTGTTCCAGGGAATTCAGTAGAGTGCTCCAAGGGATCTTTTCTAGACACAGGCAACTAAAGGCAGCTGAAAATTCTCTTTTTGAGACTCATGAAATTATTTGTGTAAAGAACTTTGAAAATCTTAAAGCATTACATAAATAACTACTCTTTACTACCTATGTGTTTGGGCAAATCAGTTAATCTCTGAACTCTCATTTCCTGTTCTATAAAAAAGGATTAGACTAGGTGATCTCTAAGGTCTCTGTCAGCTCTAACCCTGTGATCCTGTTTGTGATATCTACCTTCTAGAGCATGCAGCTTCCTCCTCAAGTTACCCTCCTTTTATCCACTCTTCTTTCTTTCTTTTTTTTTATTTTTATTAAAGCTTTTTATTTGTATAACATATGTATGGGTAGTTCCCCAGCATTGATCTTTACAAGGCTCTCCATTACAACTTTTACCCCCAGTCCCCTCCCCTCTCCTAGATGGCAGCAAGTCCACTACATGTCAATAATATTGAAATACTTGACAAGTTGTGCAAGAAAAATCCTATCTACAAGAAAAAAAAGAAAATCAGAGAAAGGCAACACAATGCAAGCAAACATCAATAGAGATCATGAAAATGTTACGTTGTGGTCCATATTTCATATCCCTCTCTCTGGGTGTATATGGTTTTCCTCAGTGAACAATTGGAACTGGTTTGAGGCAATTCTTTGTTGCAGAGAGCCATGTCCATCAGAATTGATCATCATGTAATATTGTTGTTGCTGTGTATAATGATCTCCTGGTTCTGCTCGTTTCACTCAGCATCAGTTCATGCAAGTCTCTCCAGGCCTCTCTGAAATCGTCCTGCTGGTCGTTTCTTACAGAGCAATAATATTCCATAACATTCATATACCATAATTTATTCAGCCACTCTCCAATTGATGGGCATCCATTCAATTTCCAGTTTCTAGCCACCTCAAAAAGGGCTGCCACAAACATTCTTGCACATGTATCCACTCTTCTTTCAAAGAAGAACCCATTTTAGAAAGCACTAGATTTCTCATTCTCCAGTAAAATTCCATACTTTTTCAACAAGCTAAAAATTATGACAAAACTATACTGGCAAGAAAGATCTTAAAGATTGATATCATTAAACAGCATGTCAATCAAAGGTTCTTAACCTTTTTTTTTTTTTTTGTCAGAGCCTTTGGGAAGTTTGAGGAAGTCTAAGTTTTTAAATGCATAAAATAAAATAGAGAACTTCAAAGAAAACCAATTGTGCTGAAATAAAATTACCTTAACATTTTAAACCCCCATGTTAAGAAGCCTTATATCAACACTAGAATTGTTTGGGTAGCCAAAAAACTTTTTGGAAAGAATTACAGATATCTTAGATAGGTTTTAATTGACTGAGAAGAAGTATAGTGTAAAGACATGGGGCAAACTTCAGTCTATGGACTATTGGAGTTTTCTTGGTTTTGATCCTTTTCCCCCCAGCAGATTTACTAGCTTCCTAGTTAAGATCAACAATAGGGACAAAAGGAACACTGTCATATAGAATGGAACAAAAAATTTCATCCCCACTCAAGCTAGGGCTCAGAGGGCATTGCTCAAGTCAACAGTAGCCTGGCCAACAGTACACATCTACTCAAAATCCCTTTGCCCAGGGTCCTAATTACTTTCTCTTTCCTGAAAGGATCTATGATTTCATCACTATGGACACTTCATCCCCTAATGAAATTCTGACAGGCCTTAGCGTTTTTCATGGGTTGCTGTGGGCAAAAAAAAAATCATTATCTTTCCTGGTGACCAAACCTCTGGTGCTAAGACTTTTTTGATCTTATTGGTCCTTGAATGACAGACATAAGTAAAGTACTTTAAGTAGTGCTTTAAGATTTCCTTAACATAGGGCCCAAACTGATTGAGGATTCATTTGCTGTTTTAACAATTCAGGATATTTTGCCTGCAGAACAAGTAGAATCATAGGATATTTCAATTGAAAAAGATTTCAGAGGCCATTTAATCCAACAAATAAAACTAATAATTAAGTATCCACTCTGCAGTATTCCTGGTGATTATCCCACCTTTGATTAAAGGACTCCAGTAAGAAAAGGGGAACCTACTGTCTCCCAAGGCCACCCATTCCACTTTTGGATATCTCTTATTGTGAACAAGTGTCTGTCTGCATCTTTGACCAATTGTTCTTAATTCTTCCCCCAAAGAGTAAAAATAAAACAAGTGTAATTCCTCTTTCAAATAATAGCACTTGAAGACAGCTGTGATATTCCTATTCCACCTCACCCCCACAATTTCTCCTCCAAATTAAATACCACCAGTTCCTTTAAATTATCACCATGCAGTTATCACTTTGCAGTCCCTTTATCAACCTGTTTGCCCTCCTCTGAGCACTTTAACATATTAATGTCCTTTCTAAATTGTAGTACTTAGAATATAGTACTCAGGATGTGGTCTGACCAGTACAGACTACTACGAGACTATCACCTTTCTTCATTCTGAACACTGCCTCTGAATGATGCCTAAAGTCACGTACAATTTGGGGGCTTCCACATTATAATGTTGACTCATATTGAGCCACTAAAACCCCCAGATCATTTTTGAGAAAAACTGCTAATTATACTTCCCCTATATGTACTTATAAAGATTTTTTTTAACCCAAGTGTAAAATTCTAAATTTAATACTATTTAATGTCACTAATTGGATTTTGCACAATATTCCATCCAATCTGTTAAAACATTTTCAACTCTTAACTATGTCATTCTTTGTATCTTTTGTAAATTTGATATGGATGTCTTCTATTCCTTTGTTTAAGTCATTGATAAAAATGTTAAATAGCACAGAACTGAACATGGATCTCTCTAGGATATTCCACTTTAGACTTATTTATAAAATAACATTGATCCATTAATACAACTTTTTCAATCCAACTCTTTGAGTTTCAAGTCTCCCTAACTATACCATCATATAACATACCTTATCCATAAGAAAAAATGAAAGAATTTGTTAAATATTTTGCTAAAATGTAAGTAAAATATATCTACAACATTTCCTTGATCCATGATTCTGGAAATCTGTCAAAAAAAAAATGAAGTTAATCTGACTTGGCCTGTTCTTGATGAAACCATGCTAGCTTGTTGTGATTATTGCTTCCTTTTCTAGAAATTTAATATCTACCCCTTTAGTAATAGATTCTGGAATTTTGCCAGAAATTAAAACCAAGTTTATTGACCTATAGTTTGTAGATTCCACCCTGTTTCCTCCTTTGAAAATAAGATCATTTACCCTTCCCCAGCCTTGTAACCCATCCCATTTTTCTCAATCTTGGAAAGCTCAATGAAGATTATTTAATAATCATTTATATTGAATTTTTCATTAACTTGGAATATAGTCTTGAGTTAGAGAACATGAATTTACTTAAGAGGAGCTGAGTGCACTCTTTATTTCCTTACTTATTTTGACTATCAACTTCTGATTGTCAATTTTTGTTCTTCCATTCTCTTTGACAAAGAATTTATAAAACAAAAATTAAAATAGACCAGTCCTGCCTAGTCTTCAATTATCCTTGGGCCATCCTTCCCAGGGTTAACGTTCCTTCTCTTTTTCCACAATGGAATTGAATAGGACAGGGCCTGTCATTCTATTGGTATGTGGAAAATCCAATGAGGAAACAACCTTTACCAATGCAGAGTGTCCTGGGCACTGAGAGATTGTGATTTGCCCAGGGTCACAAAGCCAACATATATGATGTCTTCATGACTCCAAAACATGCTCTCTATATACTTTGTCTCTCTGCTTTTCCTTTCCCCAACATTGCTTACAAACCAATAAAAATAACTCCTTTTTTTGTTTTCCTTGACATTCCTTGTCAACCTCAATTCATCTTAAACCTGAGGAAAATTTAGTGCCAGGAGAAATTTTAGAAGTCTTCTACCCTTGTCACTTTATAGGGGAGGAAATTAAGGCTCAGAAAATTAAATAAATTAAAAGTAAATAAATTTTAAATAAATTAAAATAAATTAAAAATTAAATAATTTTCCCAAGGTGACACTGGATCTGGAATCAGAGGACCTAAGTTCAAATCCCACCTCTGAATCTTACTGCCTTTGTGATCTTGGAAATCTCAGATTCCTCATTTTTAAAATGAGGTTGAATCAGTTGACTTCTGCGATCTCTTCTCACTCTCAGATCTTTCAACAACTTAAGTCATTTTCACATGGGATAACAGCCCTCCAGGACTCTCCAAAGGCATGACCCTAAAATGTCAGAAAGTAGGAAAGGAAAGTGGGGCTGGGGAGGGGGGGTGATGCTGATGCTTCATTCTAGCAAGATTTGGAGTTAGGAAGATTTAGACGCACCTGATACCTGCAATGCCTTCATCACAGAGTTGTTGTGGGCTTTGTTAATAGAGATAATGCATATAATCTTCTTTGTACCCTATAAATGTCAAGTTTCATTATTGTTGGCCCTTTCCATGATAAGGGTTATAATTCAGTATTAATCTTTATTTACTATTTACAACAAACATAGCACATCAATCAAGTCCTATTACATGTTGTTATTTTCAACAAGATTGAGAAGAAAAAAAAAAGCACGTGTAACTTGAATTTGTCTGGTAGGCAATGTGCTCACAGCTCTACAAGAACAGGAGCTCTTCGGATTGTTTCTCTTCTGTGGAACCAAGAATGTGGTGTGGAATCTGGTACTCTCTCACCATCAAGGCTGTGGGGTGAAACAGAAAGAGCCCCAACAATGGCTACAAGCTTTGTCCCCCATGGCCTTGAAAAATCCTCTCTCTGATTCTGTAAAACTATGATGTTGGTTAAATAGGGATCCTCATACTTGCACAACTGTCTCCAAGGTTGTGGGGAGCAAATGGGAAAATATTTGTAAAGTGTTTTGTAACCACAGTAAAGCACTGCATAAATGTCATTCATCATTGTTGTTGAACAGCCCCAAGTGGGTATCACCTGGACTGCAGAGTCAGCATCTCTTAGCAGGACCAGGATGCATGCAATGAGTACAGACATTGCCAAATGCCCTGGAGTCTCATGCTTCTGTGGAAGAGTGTGAACTAATGTCTGGGGATGGATGCTGCCCTGTACCCCATCTTTGGTGCGGTTTGCTGTTTGGCTTCTTTCCCTACAGACATTCATAAGTCAAATACCAAAATGACCAGCTTCATTTGACCTCTGACTTGACTCTTTAGACAGGAATTTTGTCTTATTATGATATAGTGTTAGAGTCATATTCACCTACTGAAGGAGCTGGGGAAGACAGAGCAATTGCCTCCTCTCTGTATTGAATTTGGTGCCTCCCAGTCTCTCTTCAAGTCACAAGAACTTGTGTCTGTGTTGCTTTGATGGGAATTCTTTGGTGGAATATTTTGAGTGGAAGGTGGAGTAGAGGGATTCAAAGGATAATCAGTGCTTGATATCCAAACCAAGCTGGAGAGACTTCAGCTACAGCTCCTACTTTTTCACTGTCTATAATGAAACTGCACACCAGTAAAGGGAAGGGAAAGGGAACAAGTGCCTACTAAGTGGGATGCACTATACTAAACACGATGCACATATTGTCTCTTTTGATATAAATCTGTAACTATTTTACATTTGAGGAAACTGAGGCACACAGAGGTTAAATGGCTTGCTCAAGGTCTGGGGCCATATTTGAACTCAGGTCTTCCTGACTACAAGCCTAGAGTCCTATCCACTGAGTCACCTAGCTGGCAAATATAATATTTAAAAAAAACCTGTTATTTGAATAGCAGTTACACATAATAGAAAAATCAGGAGATCTAGAGTACTAATTAACATTTACAAGCTCTGTGACTATGGGTTAGCCACTAAACCTTTTGGAGCCTCAATTTCCTCCATAATGAAATGGAAACAATAATGTCTAGTACACAGATTTGGTAAAAAGTAGTTTATATGCATGAGTGCTATATAAATGTATATTATTATCTGTACTTTTTTTTTTTCCTGAGGCAATTGGGGTTAAGTGACTTGCCCAGGGTCACACAGCTGTTACGTGCCTGAGACCAGATTTGAACTCAGGTCTTCCTGACTTCAGGGCTGGTGCTCTATCCACTGCGCCACCTAGCTGCCCCGATGTATATTATTATCAATAGAAATTGTAAGACATAAATATTTAACAAGGTGGAGAATCAGAGAACTGGCCTCAAAGCCAGCAAAACTTGTGTTCAGGTCCCTCCTCTGGCACACGTTGGGCCACTGATGCTGGGCAAGTCGCTTAATTTGTACCAGAGACAGCTTTTTGAGAGTACGAACTGCAGAGAAGTTGTCATTTCAACAGTAATGGACTTATATATTCGAGGTAACAGCAAGATTCAGCCTACTATACTTTTGCCTCATGTATTTTTCATTTATGATTTCTTGAAATAGAGCTCTGTAAAACCAGACTTTGATAAAGTCCATTAGAATTCAAATAGAGCTACATGACTGTGTCTTAAATCTAAATCACCTGGTTCTTATTGATTGGCCAATAACAGGTCCCAGCCAAGTGAAGCTTCACTTGGTCCTTGCTTGGGTTTTGATGGCTCAGAGTGTAAAGAGCAACTGTTTCTGAGTCTTCCCCTTCCAGTCTGATTTTTTTTTGTAGACAAACTAGGCCATCTTTTGCTTCATTTCTTACCTAGCCTTAATTCACTGAATGGGTGTTGCCTCAGACAAACTGGGACCTGGGGCAGACTTAGCTTAACAAGGTCAGGGTCTCCCACTGCATCTGAGGCCATTTCTAGTTATCCTGACTTACTTAGTGCCACTGGACTCAGATAACCTTGGAGGAAAGAGGGAAGCTGATGACTCTGTACAGCCTCATTTAAATTCAATCCACTTGCAAGTCTGGTCATCTTTGAGAAGGAAAGACATAACAACAGCAACAGCTAGGAAAGGAATAGCAGATATGAAACATGCAAATATAAGAGTAGGGTGAAAAGACAGATCTAGAAAAATTGTTCTAAGAAAATTTGACAGAGACAAAGGACATTTTTAGCTAGGATGAATTAAGAAAAGTTTCTTGGAGAACCCTCTGTGACTTTTCGTTGTGTAGCATTCCCTTCTATGTCCTCCTTTAAATTTCCCAAAGAGAATTTATTCTGAATGAATGAAGGATTCATTAACTATATGGATAGAATTCAAGATCTAAAATCAGAAAGCCTTGAATTCTTAAATTCAAGTCTCACCTCAGACACTTACTAGCTGTGTGACCCTGGACAAGTAACTTAATAATGTTTACCTCAGTTTCCTTATCTGTAAAATGAACTGGAGAAGAAAATGGCAAACCACTCTAGTGTCTTTGCCATAAAAACTCCAAAAGGAGTTAGAGAGAGTTAAACATGATTAAAACTGAACAATATATGCATAGAGACCTCTGGTTTTTTTTTTAATGTTTTCTGAGTACTGCTGCAACATTTAGACTGTCCATCAGACTCACTCTAAGACTAGCCCACTTTTTCCATTTGATTTCAATTTAACAAATATTTATTAAACAAGATATTGCACAATCTACCTCCCAGATTTTTTTTTTTGCTTTTTGCTGAGGCAATTGAGGTTAAGTAACTTGCCCAGGGTCACACAGCTAGGGAATATTAACTGTCTGAGACCAGATTTGAACTCAGGTCCTCCTGACTTCAAGGCTGGTGTTCTATCCACTTCGCCACCTAGCTGCCCCTACCTCCCAGATTTTGAAGATCAAATGAGATAATGTTTGGTGCTGAAAATAAAAAGATGAAAATGAAATAGTCCCTGTCCTCAAGGTGCTTACGTTCTACTGGAAGGATATAATACATGCCCAGGTAAATGAGTATAATAGGAGAAGACATTCTGTATTGATTTACCACACAAATGAGAACAGAAAGAGCACATCTTTGGCATTGTCTTCATAAATATCTTCATCTTAGGTGATCTGGGAATGAACCCAAACCTCATTACATAAATACAAAGCAAATTGATTAAGAAAGGAGCATTAATAACTCATTGTTGGATCAGGGAAGGCTTTTTGAAGCCAATGAAATCTGAATTTAGCCTTGAAGGAAAATAAGGATTCTGAGAAATATAAATTAGGTATATTCCAGGATAGCATATAGGATGCAAATGAATGTAGATAGGAGGTGGAATGTCAAGCTCATTAAAAAGTTACTTCTCCAATTTGCCTGCCAAATAGATTTCATGAGGGGAATGATGTGAGGTAAGTCCAAAAAGGTAAATAGTCAACAAACTGTGAAGATTTCTAGGCTTGGATAAAGCGCTCATATTTTATCCTTGAGATACCTAGAAGCACTTGAAGGCTTATTTATTTATTTATTTTAATTAAAGCTTTTTACTTATGGAACACATGAGTAATTTTTCTACATTGACCTTTGCAAAAAATTTTTTTGTTCCAAATTTTTCCCCTCCTTTCCCCCCTCCTTTTTTATTTATTAAAGTTTTTTATTTTCAAAATATATGCGTAGATAATTTTCAACATTCACCCTTTGCAAAACCCTGTGTTCCAAATTTTTCCCTCCCTTCACTCCCTTCCCCAAATACCAAGCAATGTAATAGATGTTAAACATGTGCAATTCTTCTAAACTTATTTCCACAACTATCATGCTGCAGAAGAAAAATCAGATCAAAAAAGGAAAAAAAAGAGAGAAAGAAAACAAAATGCAAACAAACAACAACAAAAAGAGTAAAAATTCTATGTTGTGATTCATACTCAGTTCCCATAGTCCTCTCCCTGGATGTAGATGGCTCTCTTCATCATCAGATCATTGGAACTAGTCTGAATCATTTCATTGTTGAAGAGAGCCATGTCCATCAGAATTGATTATCATATAATCTTGCTGTTGCCATGTACAATGTTCTCTTGGTCCTGCTCATTTCACTCAGCATCAGTTCATGCAAGTCTCTCCAGGCCTCTCTGAAATCATCCTGCTGATTGTTTCTTATAGAACAATAATATTCCATAACATTCATATACCATAACTTATTGAGCCATTCTCCAACTGATGGGCATCCATTCAGTTTTCAGTTTCTTACCATTACAAAAAGAGCTGTTACAAACAATTTTGCATATGTGGTCTTTTTTCCTTTCTTTATGATCTCTTTGGAATACAGGCTTAGTAGAGACACTGCTGGATCAAAGGGTATCCTCAGTTTGATAGCCCTTTGGGCATAATTCCCTATTGCTTTCCAGAATGGTTGGATCAGTTCACAACTCCACCCAGTCTCTTCACATTCCCTCCAACATTTATCATTATCTTTTCCTGTCATCTTAGCCAATCTAAGAGGTATGAAATGGTACCTCAGAGTTGTCTTAATTTGTATTTCTCTGATTAATAGTGATTTAGAGCATTTTTCATATAACTAGAAATAGTTTTGATTTTTCCTCTAAAATTATCTGTTCATATCCTTTGACCATTTATCAATTGTGTATTCTTATAAATTTGAGTTAGTTCTCCATATATTTTAGAAATGAGGCTTTGGGATGTAAAAATGTTTTCCTAGTTTACTACTTCCCTTATAATCTTATCTGCATTGGTTTTGTTTGTACAAAACCTTTTTAACTTAATATAATCAAAGTTAATCATTTTGCACTCCATAATGTATTCCAGTTCTTCTTTGGCCACAAATTCTTTCCTTCTCCCCAAATCTGAGAGGCAGACTATCCTTTGGTCTTCTGATTTTCTTATAGTATCACTCTTTGTGTCTAAATCATGAGCCCATTTGCTTATTGCTATATGGTGTTAGGTGTGGGTCAATGTCTAGTTTCTGCCATAATAATTACCGATTTTTTCAGCAATTTTTGTCTAATAGTTAGTTCTTTTCCCAAAAGCTAGGGTTTTGGGGTTTACAAACTCTAGATTACTACATACATAGACTGTGACATAGATTATATACACCTGTCCTATGAACCTAACCTATTCCACTGATCCATCATTCTATTTCTTTTTTTTATTCAAGCTTTTTATTTGCATAACATATGTATGGGTAGCTCTTCAACATTGATCCTTACAAAGCTTTCCGTTACAAAATTTCCTCCCTAATCTCCTCCCTTCCTCTAGATGGCAGGAAGTCCACTACATGTCAATTATATTAAAATACTTGACAAGTCGAATATATGTATACATATTTCCATACTTATTTTGCTGTGCAAGAACAATCATCTACATGAACAAAAAATATCTGAAAAAGGAAACCCAATGCAAACAAACATCGATAGAGAGCATGAAAATGTTATGTTGTACCACTCTATTTATTAACCAGTTTTGGTTTTGATGACTGCTTCTCTATAATATAATTTTAGATCTGGCACAGCCAGGCCACACCTGAAGGCTTTTTTGCAAAAGAAAGTGGCAGCATTTGACCAGTACCTTAAGAAGATTCTTATAGAAATTATGTGTAGAAAGTCAGTTTTCTGAGGGCATGAACAATTTTTTTGCAAACATGGTGCTTTGCACATAGTAGCTGTTTAATAAATGTGTGACAGATTATATTAAATAGATTGATAAAAGGAAAGATGAGAAGCAGAGAGATCAATTAGGAGGCCATCATAATAATCTAGAGAAGAGGTGGCAAGGGCCTGTACTAAGGTGATACTCACACGAATAGAAAGAAATGGACAATTGTAAGAAATGTTTTATTAATAAAGCTGAAAGAACTTGGCAGATGTGCAGGAGAGAAGATCCACAGATCCCTGAGATCACCTCAGAGGCCACATAGTTTAGGACATACATGAAAGATTTGCAGATATGACAAAGTAGAGTAAAAAACAGTCATATCATTAGGCAGAGAAGCAGGCAAGGAGAAGGGAAGAGATACACATTGAGATGGATGAAAACCCTAAGATATCTTTAGGAGGTTTAGCCTTGACAAAAAGAGCCATCTCTTCCTCAAAGACTGGAGAAAAGGAGAAAACAGATAAAAATATGGAAGGACTTTTTAAAATGGAAAAGAGTTGAGAGTTCATGGGAGGTGATGACACACACAGAGCTTGGCACATAGAAAATGTCAATAAATGCTCTTGCTTTCATAAATGGCCTCTAATTTCTCATTAGAGAGGGAGACACGGTCATATTCTGAGAAAGGGAGAGTGAGTAGACAGCACTATGGACCAGAGGAGATAGGATGCTTGGAGTGGTGACTGTAGGAAATGTAATAGAGGGGCCTTCAGGAAAGAATATAAGACTTCTCTTACAGCAGCAAAGTCTCAGTTGAGATTAACTAACATTAATTTGTAATGGACTCTCCTGCGGATTAGGAAAGGCGAGTAGGGTTATCCTGGGTGGAAAACTGACTGGGAATGAATGATGGAAGAAGAGGGCAAGGAATTCCAATGGAAAGATATTTTATCATTGAACTAGTCATCTGTATGATATAGACAGAGGGGAGGAGAATGAGACCAGAGCAGGAGTGATGGATTGGGAGAAGAGAGAAGAATGGAAGGACCAAAGAATGGGTT
Organism: Myrmecobius fasciatus; assembly: GCA_023553655.1. Classification (NCBI taxonomy): domain Eukaryota; kingdom Metazoa; phylum Chordata; class Mammalia; order Dasyuromorphia; family Myrmecobiidae; genus Myrmecobius; species Myrmecobius fasciatus. The sequence goes on from JAJPUD010000982.1 coordinate 435,216, forward strand.
GAGAATGAAGAACGGAGTTAGAAGTGAGGCACAGGGAGACATGGAAGAAGCAATTCCTTGTGACCAAAGTGGAAATCCAAGAGGCTGAGGCCATAGAGTTAGCAAAATTGTGCTTACTGAAGAGATAACAGCGTTGATCACCCTTGGGGTTTGGCTTGCAGCAGAGTGAAGATGGATCATGGGAGTCAAGGGAGCTGATGAACTGGCTGGACAGTGTTCTTGGGAACACAAATATTTATATTGAAATCCCTGAGTAAGAGGTAGGCACTTGGTGCCAAATATGGAGCTTTTTGATAAAGGAGGGAGTGGGGAGTCATTATCACAACACAGATCTGAACTGGGGGATCCAGATGGATGGACAGCACGTCCAAGGAAGAGAAATTGTGTTATGATGGAGGCAGCAGGAGGATCTGATGGTGGCAGGAGTAGCCAGGGAGCACGTGGGACCCTGCATCAGAAGATGACCAGTGTATGCTATGTCAGCACCAATTTCTATGAGAAGCAGAATATGGGAAGAGTGTGAGATGAATGAGTCTAGAAGGGAAAAGATTTGTTACTGGGAGGACAGAGGAGAATCTGGATTGTAAAGGGGTAGGGGCAAAGTGGACAGAGATGAGTGTATAGGGAAAAATAGCAGAGAATAAGATTTTTAAAAGGACAAAGGGAGTAAAATTTTATCAATCCTAACACAAGGAAAGATACACTGGATCAGAACCTTTGTAGTCCTATGATGACCGAGTAGGGCATTAGTACAGAAGTGGTGCCATCAAATTGAGTCGCATATGTCCTAAGTGATATATTTTGCACAATTTCTAATACATGCCATTGTTGGTAGTATACACTGCAGCATACTTACCCACACAATGTGATTTTCAGGTGCCACTGGGGTCATCTGCAACTTAAAATCTTCTAAGATTATAGTACTCCATAATACACAATTATTTAGTATCACTGAAAGAATATTGATCAGCAAACAGGGATCATTGAAAGTTCACTGTAGTTTATCAAATGTGATCCAACCTAGTCTTCTTATTCAACTCCAGGGTCAGTTCAATTGCACTGTCAGTGCAAGATATATATTCTAATGAATTAGCTAACCCAAGGGGCTGCCTCTCCAACCTCAAGTCTTAGTCTGGACACATTCTTCATCTCTTTGATTTTTCCTGTTTGGGTTGCTGGACTAATCTTTTTGGGGTGGTTATGGATCTCAGTGAGCAGCTTGTATAGTACCATAATGTCACCTGCCAAAAAGAAAACTTGAAGATGATCACCATCTACGATAAATTTCTCTGTTAAACTTCGCAATAAATCCTCAATTACATTTCTGAATACTTTTGGCTAATATGCCTCCCTATTTTATACTTTATTCAATATTAATCTTTGGAGAATCAATGACCAGAATTATCTATGTCTAGGGAATCCTAGATAATCTCACAATAGAGAGCCTTTAAGGCTGCATTTTATTCTGTTGAGTCAGTGGAAGGGAACATAAACATCAAAGGAGGCAGAATGGCATAGTGGATAGAGAAGATGGATTCAGGGACAGGAAGACGTGTTCAAATTCTATCGCTAGCATACTAGTTGAGTGTCCCTGCCAAATGATTTAATCTCTCAGGGCACTGGGCAACTCTCTAAAACCCTAAGTTACAGAAAAGCTACTAAAATTAGTAGAAAGTACTTGTTCATCAAGGAGTTCACATTTCTTTTAAAATGTTGTCACTAACATATTAGTTAAGTGTTCCTGGGCAAGTGACTTAACTTCTCAGGGCACTAGACAACCCTCTAAAACTGTAAGTTACAGAGAAGTTACCAAAATTGGTCCAGAGTACTTGTTCATCGAGGAGCAGCCTCCACTAATGAAATCATAAGTTCTCCCTTATTGCTGTCCCCTTATCCACAAATAATAACAAAATAGAATTCTCTCCACTTTTTAATTAGTTGTATGATCGTGAAGATATAGGCTGCTCTAGAAAAATTGTTTACAAAAATTTGCCTATTCTCCTCATGTTTTATCAAGACTTTTTCCAATATATGCATAGACCATTCTCAAATTTATTTTTAATGAGAAAAATAGATATGTGGATTGATATTTTCTATGGCATTTTAAATTAAAAATACTTTTTGGTAATAACTTTCTATTATTTTAGACTCTTTCCTTCTTTAAGGTATCTTGAAAATAGATCCCCAAGTGTTTTTTACAATTGTGTTACTTCCAGAGTGGACTTTTTCATGAGAAAGTAAATAAAAGCATCATCACCCTAGCTTCCATGCAGATTCTGTGGAATTTTGTTGAATAGGTTCTTCTAAATATGTTTATGGATATAGACTGACATTGGGGATTGAAAGAAATTAAAAAGAGTTTTCTAACCATAAGTCAGAGAGTTGACTGGCTGGGACCAGGAGCTTTTAAGTCAGCACCCAGGGGGATGGGAAAGAAAGGAAAAAGACAACCAAAAAAATAGACAATATTAACCTGGGTATATTCTACTTGGTTTTATTAATTATCTGACTGGTTATGGTGGCTCATGACCTTCAGCTACATACTATTTAGCCATTTTCTGCCAAGTCTAGAGAGGGGACAAGCCAACTATGAGCTCAGCATCCATCACCAGCTGGTGGAGATCAATGTAGACAGGAACATCTTTCTCCAAAGGCCCCAAGTCCAATGCACAGTGATACCCATGGAAATTGCTCGCCCATGTAGGGGCTGCTCTTTGCTCCTCAGGATCTCGCTAGCCAGAAAACCTAGATGGAGTACCAAGATGCTGCAGTGCTCCCAGCCTACGGGATCAGAGGCTCCAAGAATAAAGAGTATGGTAGAGACCATAACCAGTTGCAGAATGTTCCACAGCTCTCTAAGTCATTTCCATCCCATATCATCAACGCTCCCGGCAGACTCTCCTTGACTTCTTGTACAAGTCAAATTCACTGATACGCTTTGTACATGAGAGAGTCCTAGGCTTTGGCTTTCACAAAAAATGCAACTGTATCATTAACACTGCTCATCATGCACACTGGCTAAATAGACCGGTGGTCCTGAAGCCTAGGCAGGAGGCTGAATGGCCCCCCATGTACTGCCCCTTTTAGGGCACACCTTCCATTATCAGAGTAAGAGACTCTGTGCTGGAATCTCAGAATATGGGAGGTGCGGGAGAACCATAAGCAATATTCCTCTTGACTCAGAGCTTACTTGAAGGAGGCCCACCACAAAGCTGCATCCTAGCTCAGAAGAGCAAAGAGATGAGAAATGAATAATTAATCACCAAGCTCTGCTAAGTACTTACCATGTGGCTGGCACTGTGCTAAACTCTGGAGATACAAGTACAATTAAAAAATACAATTCTTGTCCCCAAGGAACTCACATTCTAATTGGGGAGACAACATGAAAACAACTAACTACATGCAAGATACATACATAATAAATGGGAGGTATTCCCAGAAGGGAGGCTAGTAGTGAAGGAAACCAAAAAAAGCATCTTTCGGAAAGTGGGATTTGAGTTAAATCTTGAAGGAAAACAAGAAAGTTAGAAGGAAAGAGGGAAGGGAGGAGGGAGATCATCCCAGGAATGGGGAACAGTCAGTGAAAAGACATGGACTCAGGACTGGAGACTAAAAATGTAAGGGGAGTGGGGATGGGAAAGAGACAGGGTGTGAAGGACTTTAAAAGCCAAACAATTTATATTTGCTCATGGAGGTAATAGCCATTGGAGTTTATTGAGTAGGGGTATGTCAAAGTTTGAATTGAGTAAGAAGGGGGAAGGACAGACAGGCTCTACAGGGTGCTAAAATAATCAAGTCCTGAGAATGTTGTTTTGGACCAATATGGCTTTGCCGTGCAGCTCAGGCCATTTGAAGACCTTAAGGTAAGGTCTTGAGTCTTCAAGTAAGGTGAGAACAGTTACAGCAAGGTGGAAGTGAGCCACTCCCTACCAATGGTCCCCAGGAAACAAAGCATGCCTCCTTAATGGTTGACTCCCTGAAACAAAGACCCATTTGCCCTGTGCTAGTTTTGTCTTCAAAATAAAAGCCAAACGAACTGTGAATGAAAATGGCAAAGAAGCCAAACAAAAAAGAGAGCTCTGCAGAGAGCAGATCTGCTGAAGCAAATCAGCCAAACCAAAAGCAACATTGACTAGTGGAAAGTTAAAAACAAACAGAACAGAAGGCAAAGATAGGCGAGACTGTTCCTGAAACAGACATTCAGAAAACAAGTGTTAAACTGGGAAAAAAATAAGGAATTGGGACAAATTAAAAGCAGCAAAAAAAGCATTAGGGAACATAGGTGTTCTGAGCACTCCTTCCTGGGATATTATGACCCATAAGTGGAGAAGTCTGACAAGTAATGCCTTCAAAGGGGTGTCAGCTTTGCCACCTGGAGAAGGAGAGGAAGTTTGGAGATCAGAAAACGACTCCCAGAGGACAAAGCTGCTCAGTGGAGCTGGGAAGGAAGGGGGTGAGGAGGGAGTCGATCAGAAGGCCTGAGTTCAAGATCTGGTGCTGCTAGTATTTATCTATGTGATCTTGGATAAAAAGAGGCTCATGTTTTCAAATGAAAATTAATTAATATTGATCCATCCCTTGTTTAGAGTCATTATTTAAAGGGATTTGGAGCAGTTTGGGGGAAAGGTTGGGCAAGTTCCTGCCTTTACTCCAATATCTTGGCTCCACTGTATGATACATCCTCAATTACTTGTAACCCCTGTCAGGAATCATAAGAGTTTGGGTTATTGTTTTTTAAGTAAATCAGCATGAGAAATGAGTTACTTTCAATATTACATATCTTTGAAATAAGCACTTAATTTGGGCTTTGTTATGGAATTAGCTTTTTTTTTTTGAGATGCAATCTTAATAAGTGATTTGCACAAGGTCACATAGCTTCTAAGAGTCTGAGGCTAGATTTGAATTTAGATTTTCCTGACACCAGGCCTGAAGCTCTATCCACTCGCTTCCCCCTACCCCTCGAGTTAACTTTAACAATAAGATTATGTTCATTTTAAGATCGATTTTTCTTATTGATCTCCTGTATATACTAAAAGTACAAGAAAAACAGTTATGTGGTCTAGGACACACTCCCTTGCATGGAAATCTTTTTGGGTCTCCTTTTTTTCATCTATAGAATTAAGATGATCTCTAAGGTCCATTCCAACTCTAAATCCCATAATTCCGTGATCTTACATTTAAATAGAAATCCAGGACAACACTGGACAAGTAGTCCAAGAAGACTGGGTTATAATCCCGGCAGTGCTACTAACCAGCAAAGTGATCTGGGATAAGTCAGTTCCACTCTCGATATCTCATTTTCCTCACTTGTAAAACCATAGGGTTGCCATTCAGGAGTTCTTAACCTAGGATCCATTAACTTTAAAAAAAAATAATAATAGCTTTTTATTTTTCAAAATACATGCAAAGATAGTTTTCAACATTCAATTTTGCAATGCTTTGTGTTCCAGATTTTTCTCCCTCCTTCCATACATCCCCCAGACAGCAAGCAATCCAATATAGGTTAAACATGTGCAATTCTTCTAAGCATATTTATCGTGCTGCACAAAAAAAAAAAATCAGATCAAAATGGAAAAAAGAAAAAAAAAACAAGCAAACAACAGTCCCCATAGTCCTCAATCCATTAACTTTTAAAGATAGATGGATAGATAGATAGAAAGGAAGACAGATGATAGATAGAAAGATAAATTGATAAATAGATGATAGAAAGAATGAAAGATATTTCAATATAATTGCTTTTCTTTGTAATCCAATGCATTTTATTTTTCATACTACAAACAAATTATTTTCAGAAGAGGTTCAGGGATTTCCCTAAACTGACACAAAAAAGAACCTCTGAACTAGATAACTTTCAAGGCCAGATTCAGAATCTGTAAATATTATCTCCAGCTTTCCTTTCTCTTGAAGGCACAAGATGGCGCTAGCACGCCATAATTGACAAGGTTCCCAGTCTAATGATAGATGGATTTTGGACTGCACAGGTGAATAAAGAAATCTTGATGGAAGCAATGCTCCCTTTTATGAAGGAAGGGTGTAAGGGGGGAGATCTCATTTCCCAGCAGGATGAAGCAAAATAAAGCAAAACCAAGCAAATGAACAACCAAAAAACGCTGCAGTCCTAGAATGGTGCTGGAAATTGGATTTCAAAAGAACAAAAGGAATTGGAGAACTGCAGCCTAGGCAAAGCAGAAAGGAAGGATTTTTTTTAGACTAAACAAAGTGAGCCAGAAAATTAGAGTTCTATGCTGGGGTCTTATGAGTCCTGGAGAGAAAAGGGGCCAGCCAAAGCAGGCTGCTTGTTTTTTTTTTATTAAAAGCTTTTTATTTACAAAACATATGAGTGATTTTTCTACATTGACCTTTGCAAAAAACTTTTTTTTCCCAAGCTTTTCCCCTCCTTCCCCCCACCCCACCCTTAGATGACAGGTAATCTGATACATGCTAAATAGGATAAATTATATGACAAATCCAATATAGGTATACATATCTATACAGTTATCTTACTGCACAAGAAACATCAGATCTAGAAAGAGAAGAAAAAAACAACAACCTAAGAAGGAAAACAAAATGCATGGAAATATCCACAGAAAACGTTAAAATGCTGTGTTGTGGTTCACACTCAGTTCCCACAGGTCTCTCTCTGGATGTATATGACTATCTTCATCGCTGAACAATAGGAACTGGTTTGAATCACATCATTGTTGAAGAGAACCATGTCCATCAGAATTGATCATCGCATAGTCTTGTTGCTGTGTATAATGTTCTCCTGCTTCTGCTGATTTCACTCAGCATCAGTTCAGGCAAGTCTCTCCAGGCTTCACTAAAATCATCCAAGCAGGCTGCTTGTGGAGAACAAAGACGTAGATCTTTAGAATGCTCTTATTTAAAACACAGCCAGAGCAAAAGAAAAAAAGGATTTAAAATAATACATTGCACTTAATAACCATGGCATTTAAATAGTATTTCCATTCTAGAAATGAAACTGTTTGCCTCATGATACTGTGAGCTTTTTTCCTATATCTGAAGTGACACAGAGCCAAGTCTGGATGATGATTTATCACTGAGAAAGCTTTTTGCTCTAGCCAAGGTTTGGACTAATTAATTTCTAAGGTTCCCTCAACTTAAAGAGTCTCTGACTTTATTTGGAAAATTTGCAGGGTTTACAAAGAGTCCACTATCCTTATAATGCTCCTAAGTTGTAATAATTGTGGAAAGATAAGGAAGCTTGCACTGATCAGCATATAGCACAAAATCCAGGGGGGTTTTATTTCTGGCAGATGTACTTGATAATCAATACCAGAAAAAAATTAAAAGTATAGACTAATTATTAGCCTGAGAAATTCTACGGGATTCTACTGGAGACTGATTATAATAGCTCATGGCCTTGGTCTATGAGCTAAGGCAGACTTTTTAGCTACTGCATCCCAGCAGATGGTAGTAGAGAGCATCAGCTGAGCCTCAAGTGGTTAAATAACTGAAAAACAGCAGATAGTCTCAGAAAGAGAGAATGAAGTGACCATGACTTCACTGGAAATGCCCAGCAGTGACAGCAACAGAAAGTCTAGCAGAGGCATACCTAGCAGAGATGTAGGGGTCCCTCCCCAATTTCCAATATATTAGACTGCCTCAGTTTGACCAGAATATGTAGAATTTTGAAGGAGCATTCAGAAGCAGTAAACAATATTTTTAAAGCTCATTTAAAGCAGAAGAAAACATAAACCTGAGTAAGCCACTAAATTTTGGAGGCAGCTTTGGTGAAATGAAAAAAGCCATAGATATGGAGTCAAAAGACCTGTACTTGAAACCTGGCTTTGCCATTTACTAGCCATGAAACCATGGATAAATTGCTTTAATCTAGCTCTCTGAACCTCAGTCATCTCATCTGTAAAATGGGAGGATAATAATATCTATACCATGCACTTCATATAGTATGTGGTAATGGATATTAAGAACTATATAAATGCCAGCAATTATTGCTATTAACATTATTTTTATATGTAAATAAAATTGATAAATTTATTTGGAAAGTTAGAGAAAGCACCTATTTCAGAAGATTTTTATAAAATACTTTATAAAACTTTTTTTTGTGAAACACATAATAATAACTCACATCTTTATAGTACTATATTATTGCAAACTGATTTTGTATCCATTATATTTCCTTTTGTTCCTCATCACAACTGTGTAAAATAGCTAAAGCTGGCTGATTTTATTATTCTTTTTTTCTTTTCTTTTCTTTTTTTTTTTTTTGCGGAGGCAAATTGGGATTAAGTGACTTGCCCAGGGTCACATAGCTAGGAAGTGCTAAGTGTCTGAGCCTCAGGTCCTCCTGACTTCAGGGCTGGTGTTCTATCCACTGCTCCACCTAGCTGCCCCATTATTCCCATTTAAAGGGAAGAAACTGGCCTATATGGACTCTGAGACCCTTTCTTGTTCTGAAAATCTTTGTTACTTCTGTAGAATCACATCACTCTCAATTTTTCCCCTAGTTGCAAAACCATCAGATTAAGGTGGCCTAGGCTAGAGCAAACAGGCAAGCTGGGGTATTTGCTAGTGCCAAACAGAACAGACCTTAATCCAAAGCAATTGGGAACCCAATTTGTTTCCACCAACTAATCATTGTCTAAATGGTTAAAGTTAAGTCATCAGCATCAGAAAATGACCTCATTGAATCATCTAAGAACTCATTTCAAGAAACAAATTTAAACTTGCAGAAAAAAAGTAGCAAATCCTCAGCAAAGCCCAATTAAGGAAAGAAAAATCCAATTTGGAATAATTGCTCAGCACTGAAGTGAGTTCTTTATCTGCAAAAGGCAATGAATCAGCGATGGTTCAAACCTTTATTTACTGAAAAGAGATTTAGGGGATGTTTTAAAAATGTATTTTCTTAATGCCTTTTGTTCTAACATTATGGTCATTTCACTTACACACCCATATCACTGAGCCCTCTCTTTGACAAAGGCAAGCCATTAAGCAGTATAATGAGTTTGATACAATGAATGCATCATATTTAGAGCTGGAAGGAACCATAGAGATCATCTCCAGCCCCTTCATTTTATAGATGAGGAAACTGAGGTCTAAATTAAGTGGCTTGCCCAGAATGACTCAGAGTGGCAGGGAATACATTAGGGATCTTTCCACAAGTTAGGTCATGATTCCAGCCAGAAATAATCTTTCTCTCACAAAAAGAGACAGCATGGTGCTGTAGAAAGAATGCTGAATTTAGTCAGTCAGTTCCGAGTTCAAATTCATAAGTTCCACTTACTATTTGTCCATAAGAAAATAATTTCACTTCTTTGGATCCTAGTTTTCCTCCTCTGTAAAATGAGGGAGCTGGACTATTAAATAAACTCTTCCTTCCCATCTAGCTCCAGTATTCTGCAGTTTTAAGTAATTAGGCATCCAAGGCTCTCACAACTCGGCGCTTAAATTTTCCCCAGCTCCTAGGGTTCTGTTAGACTGTGGTAAATTCAGAACTAAGGTCTAAATAGCCACAGCCCCTCGTTTCTGTCCAATCTGAACACTCCTACAACAGCTTCCCTCAACCTTCCTTCCTCCAAGCTGAGCTATGTGCATCTTTCTCCATTAAATCCATTCACCAGCTGAAAGATACCAAATGTGGCTTTGGAATCGATATGAGCCACAGATTTCTCTCTTCCTAGACCAAGCTCTGTTCTGCTAAATAGGAAGAGCAGCAGATGATACTCAGTAGCGAAACATGCTCCCCAAAGCTCTGTTCTCCAGCCCACAGCCACTCACCCTCCACCCATCCTGGTCAAATACAAAGACGATTTCCTGCCCAGAATCCTTGAAATAGCTAAATGAAGCCTGACTTTTAGATTTCTTTAAGGAAGCTATTATTATACTGTCTACTGTGAAAAGGGGTGGAAAATGAAAGAATTAATTAGCTGAACTCGTGCACATTCAAATAGTCCTATAATATTTACAAAGTGTTTTCCCTTTCACAAAAAAATGGTGAAATGGATAGGACAGATATTATTATTCTCCTCTGTGCAAATGAAAAGATGAAGTTGAGGGTCTGTAAGTCATTTCTGTCAGTTATGAAGCTAGTATGTATCAGAGTCAGGACACAAATCTAGATCATCAAGCTCCAAGTCCCTTTTTCTTTGCACTTCAACATTCTGTTGCAATCAGAATGCACACAATCCCTTCCAACAGTCCTGTGTGGGTGCTGGCAGGGATACTTAGTGAATGATCAGATTGGACCTGATAACTATCTCACAGCATAAGCTGCTTTACCACTGAAGTTTCCAGGAGCACTCCAACACTGGCTTCGTGGATTGGCCATAATGACCCATTTTTGTGCATGACCTGGGCATCTCCCATTCTACTGTGCCAAATCCTGAGAATACAAAAATGAAACAGTCCCTTCTAGGAGTTTACATTTCACTGAGTTGATACCACATATATACAAAAAAGAGAGCTTTTACTGAAGACTGGATAGGAAAAAAATCTCAAGTAAAAAAGTGACACTTGAATTGTGTTTTTAAGGAAACTTGGGATCCTATGAAATGGAGGTGAGGAGGGAGTACATCCCAGATAAAGGAAACCCATTTGTGCAAATGTAGTCAGGAGGTGGGATATTATATATAGGGAGCCATATTGTGAAGTGCTTTAAATTTAAATTCCAGACTATAGATTTTGTATTTTATTTTAGAAGTAAAAGTCACTGAAGGTTTTTGAATACAATGCAAAGGTTTATTGTATCTTAAGTAATTTTATTGATAGTCTTTGTTTTTATTTTACCTTCCTTTTGACATCTTCTAAGACAAATAGAAGAGAAAATCAGCTTAGGCAAATCCAATGTATTCCATATTCTGCATCCATAGAATGCCACTTCTACACTCTATTTTTATCTATTTTTCAGAGCCGGTCTTATCATACTGAGGTGAGTGCCTGAGAATCTTCTAACGGAGTATATTTTGCCATCTCCTAAATATTCCACAGCTAACAGTAGAGAAAAAATGGAAAAGAGTAATAATTGACCTTTCTCTCCAGCATTGCTATAGACTCTTGCCTACCCATTTGTACAACTTTGAATTCCATTGTAACTTGGACTCTGAAATCAGCAAATGAGTCATGTTTTGATTTCTCCGAAGAATCCCAGAGATAGTAGATGGGGCAGATTTATATTATAACAATTCCAAGCTTGGGGTTTGCTTGTTTTTAATTAAATATCACATTTGTCAATACCTTCCACAGCCTGGTTCTTTTGTAGTCACTACAAATCAGGATAAATTGTTGGATCTTAAAAGTATTTGATTGACCAGAATTTGTAAATAACCACTAACCCAAAATGAGCAATAATTTCTGCCAGAAAAGAAGGGTAAAGAAGACTATGCCCATGTATTGTATTCCCTGGGTCCTCCTTCAAGAAGCAAAAGTCAATAAAAGCCATTTTCAGACTGTTAAATATTTAAGACTCATTTGTATGAATGCTCTATTATTAAAAAAGGAATCAAGAGGCTTGAAAATGTGACTCCATTCCTTGGTGCCATTTTGCCATATATCTGTTGAAGGAAGGGACAAAACATAAACTACGTACCTCCTTTACCCTTTGAGTCACATGGCCTCATTTAGACCAGGACTCTATTCTTTTTTCTTATTTGGAAGCTCACACAAGACAACAATTCAATTATTCTTTAGGCATTTTCAAAAAAAAATAGAGAGGGAACTTAGAGAGAATGGTCTGTTTTCCTTCATTTGCAGATATTTCCCAAAAGGGAATGATCACAGCTCCTAGCAGACAGTGTAGCTTGTTGTCCATTACAAGTCTTGGAAAAGTGATGTGATCAGTACTTGAATTTTTGGGGAAATGAGGACAAAGATAGAAACTACAAATAACACAGTTAACCCAAAATTCTGTTCTATGGAAGCAGAACAGGGGCCGGGAGAAGCATCCCAAATCCCCCAAATGATATCTCCTTGTCTTTGTAGAAATAATCCTTATTTTGGAGACTCATTTGATGGTTTGGAAGAAACATGTTATCATGCTAATGACTTTAGGCTTAGAAAAGTATTAAGATTAATTTATATTCACTAAATACAACTAACTGATAGAGTTGATGGCCCAAATGTAGTAGATGGCGATAAAGAAACCAAACTGAGATATTATTTTACACTTGTAAATGCATTTGTTGATTTTTTTTGTCTTTGTATCCTAGTCATTCCATACCTTTTCCTGGTTAGTCTTGGTTGTGCTCTATCAGCTCTGATTGATGTTTCTCTTTTTCATCATATTCATCATTTTAGTGCATAATAATATTCCTTACATATATCATATTTTTTTCAATCATCCCAACAATCAGTGGGCACTCACTTTGTTTCTAGTACCTTTTTGCCACAAAATTACTGCGGGGAATACTTTGAATTATATTGGACTTTTGTTTTGGGGGGCATGTGCCCAATTGTGGGATTTCTGGATTAAAGGGTATGGGCCATTTTGTCATTTTCTTGCATAATACCAAACTGATTATTAGATTCCTTCACAGATTCACCAAAAATATATTCCTGTTCTAATCTTCTTACAATGCCTTTCATATTGGTTATTTCCATGTTTTGTCATCTTTGCCAGGTTCCATGGTAGGCAGCAAAACCTTGGAGTTCTTTAAATTTGTGTTTCTCTTAATCTTAATAATTTAGAACACATTTCTCATATGATCATTTTTTAAATAAAGCTCTTTATTTTCAAAACATATGCATGGTTAATTTGACAATATTGATCCTTGCATAGTCTTGTGTTTCAGATTTTCTCTTCCTTCCCCCATCCCCTCCCTAGATGGCAAGCAATTCAATATATGTTAAACATGTTAAAATACCATATGATCATTATAATTTGAAATTAATCCTTATTTTAATATATAATCTTCATTTTCTTTTTTCTTCTAGATGAACAAGCAATCCAGCACATAGCAAAGTGCCTGATACATAGTAGATGCTTAATAAATGTTGGTTGATCTCATTCCAACCTCATCTTTTCCAGCAGATTGCTTTATCATCCTTACTTTTTCACTAATTTTCTATCTCTGTTGGCTGCTTTCCTGCTAACTACAAATATGCCCATGTCTCTTCCATCCTTATCCATCCATGATATCTTGCAGTCCTCTTGTAGCTACATTCCTTAAGAAATGTTGTCTAAAATAGTTACCTCCACTTGATTTTTTCTCACTCTACTCTTTATTTTCTTCATTCTGGCTTCCAATACTCATAATTCAGCTAAAATTGCTGTCTAAAGTTCAAATCTTCCCTTTATTGCTATATCTAAATGGTCTTTTCTCAGTCCTCATGATTCTTGACTTCTCTCTAGTCTCTGATACTGTTGAACACTCTTTCCTCATTGCAATTCTCTTCATCAGCTCTCACAAGATTATCAACTTTGTTGGTGGTTCTCAGATATTCTTATCTAGTCTCAATCTCTCTTCTGATCTCAAGCTTCACATCTCCAGCTGCCTATTGGATTCCCATAAATTTCTTAAATTCAATATGTCCAAATCTGAACTCATTATCTTCTCTCCTACCTCCCCGCCTTCCCAAGCCATCTCCTCTTCTCAAATTTCCTTTTACTGACTAGGGCAGTCACCCAACTCCCAAACTAGATGTCATCCTCAACTCTTTACTCTTTCACCATCAAACCAATTTTTTTGCCAAGTCCTGTCAGTTCTATATTTATAATATTTCTTGTATATTTTTCTTTATTTCTTCTGATACTCCCACAACAGTCCTTCCAGTAACCAATTGCAAAAACAAAGCTAGAAATATTTTTTTAAGAATTTTTATATCACTATTTAGTCTGTTTCCAAATATTATTAGAGGAAAAGAAAAGAATGTATGTATTTTTAAAATGTCTGTAGCAGTTTTCTTTATGGTGGCAAAGAACTGGAATTGCAGGGATGCCCATCAATTGGGGAATGGCTGAACAAGTTGTGGTATATGATTCTGATGAAAAATACTATTGTGCCATAAGAAATGATGAGTTCAATGCTTTTAGGAAAACATAAAAAGACACACATATACTATACAGTAACAGCAATATTATTTTAAGAATGACTGAGTAAATAAGTTAAAATACCCAAATAAATTATAAAAAGCATATGAAGAAAAGTTATCTACGTCCACAGGAAGAACTGATAAATAGAAATATGTAAAGAATAATTTTACATATATATCTATTTATGTCTAATGGTAGCCATCTCTAGGACAGAAGAAGGGGAAAGAAAATAAAGAAATTTGCAAGACATTTTTGTTGTATATTTTAAAAGAATGGCAAATTGTGCATAGTAGATTTGCAGTTTCATATGCAATCATCTTTTTATCATACTATGTTATGAAAATGCTTGATTTATTCCATAAATTACACATAAAGTAAATAAAAACTGAAAAAAAAAGAATGCTGCCATAATTTTACATTTATTTGGCACGAATGTGACTCATCTACCAAAACCACAACATATATTCAAGACAGAATATGAAGGGCAAGCCAAGAACCTCTAGAATTCATGGAAAACTGGCACAGACCCACTTCACCTCACCCCCAGACATTGTAATAACTTTCTGGTTATTTTCACTCCCTCATACCTCTCCTCACTTCAGTCCATCCTCCACTCAGCTGTCATCAAGTTGTTCTTCCTTAAGCAAATTTCTGACCATGTCCAACCCCCTTCCCAATTTAATAACTGGAAAAGCAGTCTGGAGCTAATTAGTTTTAAGTCAACCATCTTATCCCACATATCAAAAATAAACTCAAAATGGATATGAGACTTGAACATATAAATGTGATACCATTAAAAAAAATTAGAAGAGAATAAGATCATCAACTTTTCATATTCATGGGTAGAGAGAATATTCTTAACTAAATAAGATAGAAAGCTGTTAAAAGTTAAAAAAAGAAAATTCTGATTGTTGAGGTTGGGAAAGGGACCCCAAAATGTGGGGTCACAGACAAGTTTTGCAAGCTGTTTCAAAAGAATTTGTAGGGGCAAAGTTATTGTAACTGTAGCACCATTACAAGTGATTTAAATTCCAAGAGAATTTAGCAGAGAAACAGAAGCAAGGAGACACTTTATCTACTACTTCATATTATAGATATGCTAATTTTATGGCCCAGAAGTAGAAGCAAGGAGTGGTAACAGGAATTTGATTCTTACTGACAACAGATTATCTATCTGACAGTCAGCAAGGAACTGAGGAGGGGTCTATTTAGAATCAGACAGATTGTTATTCTTAGATTGGATGTGGGAGTTTCCTGAGACAGACTCCAAAGCCAGAAGATTTAGAATCATTGACTTGTTGCTAGAACAGAAGTCTCCTAAGGTCAGGGGACCTCAAAATCATTGCTGTCTCCCCTAGAAGCTATATCACATCAAGACTACCTAAATTTTTTAAACTTTTGCACAAATAAAAATCAATGAAGTCAGAATTAGAAGAGAAATGGTAGCATAGAAAACATTTGCATCAAATATTACTGATAAAAATCTGATAGCCCAAATTTATAGGAAACCAATGGAAATATGTGCCACCAAGAGTTATTCTATTGGCAAAAATCAAGTTAGCAGACATTTATTAAGCACTTGTTACATACCAGGCACTGGGCTACACACCAGCTATTTTTTAATCCTCCCCCACACAAAAATATAAACAAACAAAAACCAGTCCCTGTTTCCAAGGAGCCCACAATCTAGTGGGGGAGATAACATGCAAATAGCTATGAACAAACAAGATATATACAAGAAAAATAGAGAAAGACTTTCCTCCTTACAGCTAACTGACTCTTTTAGGGTGCTAGGTTCCTTTCAGGATTTAGCCTGCCAGCTAAGGGCATGCCCCAATCTCTTGGGGTGCTCCCTTTCTACTGGGTAATTGTGAGTTCCACTGAGGAAACTATCCCGTTCTACATATTTACCATTCCCAGTATCTATTGTATCCCTCCATTTGTCTGTAAACTCTTCCCTAAACAAATCTACCTTTTGCCACCGTGAATTCTTCACTTGACTGAACCCCAACTTTTGGTGCCTGCCATCATTTGGTGACAAACCCCACATCATAGATCACATCAACAATATCAGAAAAAACACATTATGATATATACTTTTTTCTGTATTATTTCCCTTAACTTTCTGCTCTTATTAAAAACAAAAGTAATTATTTTGTCTCATTCTATGAATTATCTCTTCAGTAATTTGATGAGTAGAGCAATAAACTTGTGAATTAGTTTGGGTGTTTTTGTCTTTTTTATTATATTGATAAAATACAGAATGATAAAATGGATAAGATGTGGACTTTGAGTTTACTCTCTTTCCTTATCAGGAAGAAGCCCATCTGGATGTTATCAGGCATAGCCAAGCCCCAGACCATCCTGTTTGTATAGTGATTGTGAGGATGGAACTCTTTATCAGCCTTCACTGTCTGTCCCTCAAACCTCTGAGCATCTTTAAACAACCTTTGAGACATTGATTAGCGTATCTTTAGACAGGGTCTGGAACCTGGTCTGTCAGGTGCATTCCATCTGGCTCCTCCTGGATCCCTCCCTCTGAGCTCCCAAATTCTTTCCTGACACTCCCCTCCTCCTCTGAGAAACCTCAAAGTTATATTTCCACTATAAAAGATCTCTCATGATGAAGATCTTTGCTAAGTCTTTTCGGGGACAAAGCCCTATGAGGTACTCTCTCCCTCAGAGTGCCTTCCTTTAATAGTGTCTTTCTCCTTACTATAACTAACTCTGGTTAGTCTATTAAACTCCTCTATGGATTTAATTTGCCAGTCAATAGCATACCCAGGGCTCAAAGAATATTCCTTTAAGGGATTATTCCAAACTCCTTTAGTGGGCAACCCTATTATTCTCCCAAAATCTATTTAATATTTACCACTCCTGGTGCCTATTTTTACCTCTTCATTTCATCTGTAACCTCTTCTGCAAAATAAATCTACCTTTTGGCAAAGAGAATGGCTATTGTGAATTTATCACGTTTATTTCAAACTAGAAATTGCTACCCTGACCTCATCAGATAGAAAGCTCTACTCAAATTCTGATACAAACTGTGAAACTGGGCAAATCACAACCTCCCAGACAACTCTGAGACCTGAAGTTTAAGAAGAGGTGCAAGGATAAAGAGAATTTCTTCCCTTGGGAGTTCCTTATACCAAATAAATCACAGGCCCAGTTCCTATCCACTAAAATAACAACACTGCCCAGATATGAGCAGTGAATTTTAACCAATCAACAGACAATTACCAAGCACCCACTTATAATATGCTGCACTCAGTGCTAAGCATTGGAATATAAAGACAAAAATGAAACAGCCCCTGCTCTCAAGGAGCTTACATTCTATTGAGAGAGATAACTACATATATCAATATATACAGGACAAATAAAAATTAGTAATAAATATAAACAATGTGAAATGCATTATAAACATAATAAATACAAGTTGATAATTAAAAATTAGGATAAGTTAAAATAAAACCTTGGATGGAAACATTGAGACAAAGTTGAATCAATTAATAAAATGTATGAAACACCTTCTATGGGCCAGGTTTTTAAATATAGAAGAGAAATTTGAAGCCCAAGATTATAGAGTAGTTGAACCAAATGAATTGGATTTAAGTGAAGCAGGGCTGAACAAATTCACCAGCCTCACTCTGTCCTCCTAAGCTATCTGGGTCCAGTGACAATAGACCAGTTAAAGTATATGAACAGACTATTTTCAGATGAAAATATTTAAACCATTTCTAGTCTTATGAAAAAATGCTCTAAATCACTATTGATCAGAGAAAATGCAAATGAACACAACTCTGGGCTACCACTACACACCTGTCAGATTGGCTAAGATGACAGGAAAAGATAATGACGAATATTGGAGGGAATGTGGGAAAACTGGGACACTAATACATTGTTGGTGGAACTGTGAATGGATCCAACCATTCTGGATTGCAATATGGAACTATACTGAAAGGACTATCATACTGTGCATATCCTTTTGTTGGACTTGAATCCCAAAGAGATCATAAAAAGGGAAAAGGACATACATGTGCAAAAATATTTGTAACAGCTCTTTTTGTAGTGGTAAGAAACTGGAAACTGAGTGGGTACTCATCAGTTGGGGAATGGCTGACTAAGGTATGGTATATGAATGTAATGGAATATTATTATTCTATGAGAAACAATCAGCAGGATGATTTCAGGGAGGTTTGGGGAGACTTACATGAACTGATGCTACATGAAATGAGTACAACAAGGAGAACATTGTATACAGCAACAGCAAGATTATACAATGATCAATTCTAATGGACTTGGTTCTTTTTTAACAATGAGGTGATTTGGGGCAATTCCAATATACTTGTGATGGAGAGTATCTAGAGGGAGCACTGTGGGGACTGAATATGGATTGCAACATAGCATTTTTACTTTTTTATCGTTGTTTGCTTGCATTTCATTTTCTTTCTCAATTTTTTCTTTTTGATCTGATTTTTCTTGTGCAGCATGATAATTGTAGAAATGTGTATAGAAGAATTGCACATGTCTAACATATATTGGATTATTTGCCATCTAGGGGAGATGGTGGGAGGAAGGGAGGAAAAAAATTGGAACACAAGGTTTTGCAAGGGTGAATGTTGAAAATTATCTATGCATATGTTTTAAAATAAAAAGCTTTAAAAAATTAAAATAAAAATTGAAAAATAAAAGATATAGACCTGGACAACTGGGGATGACTCCCTCTAATATTTGTATCACTGAGACAAAGAGTATGCATAATATAAGAACTTTGAGGACACAATTCAAATTGCTTTGCAGACTGACTAGACTATTAGCTTGATTGTTATACAACTTCTATCCTTTTTTTTATTTTTTTTGCTTTTTGCTGAGGCAATTGGGGTTAAGTGACTTGCCCAGGGTCACACAGCTAGGCAGTGTTAAGTATCTGAGACCAGATTTGAACTCAGGTCCTCCTGACTTCAGGGCTGGTGCTCTATCCACTGCGCCACCTAGCTGCCCCAGCAACTTCTATCCTTAATATCTTTTCATATTCTTTCATATTCTCATAGTCTCTATAGTTTAAAAATTCAGTTTAACATTTGTAGTACTCTCTTGGTCAAAGCCTTACAGGTGTTTCCAAAGAGTTCAGGACACTGGAGATGAATACCTACTAGTTGAGTGGGAATTGCCCAACATTTCCTTTTTTACCTCTGAAGAGTTTTTCCTCTGATCTTGGGACTGAAAGAAGAGTCTGACAGACTCATAGACTCACCACTTCATCCTAAGAGATTGTGAAGAGAAGGAACCGAAAAGTCACAAGAACAGCTAGTAGTAGAAGAAAGTCAACAAGTCAACAAACCACTAAAGAAGAGAGAAGACGGGAACCAGGGAGAAGAAAGCTTTAAAGGGTAGCTCTGATAAGCGTGTTGAAACTCCAGGAGTCATTTGTTGTGATCAAATGACACCCAAGAACCTGCACTTTAAAAATAGCTGATTTTTTGTCTCCAACTCATTTATATCTCCTATTTTTTTTAAATCTTAAGTGTATTTATTTATTTTTTGGGTTTCTAATTTTAAATGTGTATTCAGCTCATTGGTCCTCTCTTTTTTTATTTTGTTGATATATGTTTATGGGGATATGATTTTCCCCAAGGGACTATTTTAGTTGCTTCTCAAAAATCTTGCTATGTTGTTTCATCATTACCATTTTCCGTGTAATTACTAATTGTTCCTATGATATGTTAGCATTTTAAGATTTTATTTTGAAGTTTTCATTTGGTTCTGTGTATTTTGCTTATGGTCCTTGAATTAAGTACAGTATACATAACATTATTAGTATATCATACATAATACATGATTATAAAAAAATAAAAAGTCATTTTCCCTGTGTTATGGTCAATAAAATATGTATTTAACAATAATAGTAGTTAGCATTTATATAGTAATATCAAGGTTGCAAAATACTTTAAAATATAATCTCATTTTATCCCTATAATAACCCTAGGAGTAGACAAATTATTATTCCTATATTACAGATGAGGAAACTGAGGCAGATGCTGATTAAATAATGCACACAGGGTCACATAACTAGCAAGTATCTAGAGAGAAATTTGAACTCAGACCTTCCTCATGCCAAGTCTAGCATTCCACCCCTGTGTCACCTACATACAGTTTTGGAAAAGGTTAGAATTTCTGTGCCTGAAGTCAGTGACTTCTATTCCCTTATTCCCTTTCTCCTCTCTCAAGAGAAAGCATAACTTTATGCTAAGAGATTTGCCTAGCTTCTTAAAAGTTTACCTTTCTTTTAAGATAAGTCTATTTTGTCTAAAGCTATTAATCATTAGCATTATTTATCTATATATATTATTATGAATGCAATTGAAAAGAGATGGGAGAAGTTGTCTGAGGAGGAAGGGACGTTGTAGATAGACAAATGACAAGTCACACACCATCAGCTGTCTGCTAGATATCTCCTGAGTGTCCAAAATATGACTCAGCATCCCCCCTCTCCAATTCCAGGTTTCCTTATCAAATATTCTCTATATTTTTTGAGGTCCTCATCATGGTCTTAGTTATACAAACTCATAACCTGAGAACTATCTTCAACTTTTTTCTCTCTCAATTCCACTCTAATCAATTATTTAGTCTTGTTGATTTTTCTATCTTCTCTTTTTTTTACTTTCATTTGACTCCATCTTCTTCTTTCACTCAAATAACTACCACCATCACTTTTTTCCTGGACTATTCCAGTAGTACAATGTTTTGTTTTGTTTTGTTTTTAACAAAGTATATGCATTTAATCTGATATTACATGTGTGTCAGTTGAATTAAATAGGTGTGTGGGGGAACAGTAAAGAATACTGTTTCCATAACTAGTGTGGAAGAAATTAGGGCTTGACCCACATCTAACACCACATACCAAGATAAGATCTAAATGGGTTCATGATCTGGATATAAAGAGTGATACTATAAGTAAATTAGAGGAATGTAATATAGTTCACCTCTCAGACCTTTGGAGATGGAATAAATTTATGTCCAAAGAAGAACTGGAACTCTTAATTGAAAACCAGATAGATAACTTTGACTATATTAAGTTAAAAAGTTTTTGTACAAACAAAATCAATGCAGACAAGATTAGGAGGGAAGTAATAAATTGGGAAATCATCTTTACATTCAAGGGTTCTGATAAAGGTCTCATCTCAAAAATATATAGAGAACTGTCTCATATTTATAAAAATTCAAGCCATTCTCCAATCAATAAATGGTCAAAGGATATGAACAGACAATTTTCAGAGGATGAAATTAAAACTATTTATAGTCATATGAAAAGGTGCTCCAAATCACTGTTGATCAGAGAAATGCAAATCAAGACAACCCTGAGGTACCACTTCACACCTGTCAGATTGGCTAAAATGACAGGAAAAGTTAATGATGAATGTTGGAGGGGTTGTGGGAGGGCTGGGACACTGATGCATTGTTGGTGGAGCTGTGAACGGATACAGCCATTCTGGAGAACAATTTGGAGCTATGCTCAAAAAGTTATCAAACTGTGCATACCCTTTGACCCAGCAGCATTTCTATTGGGCTTATATCCCAAAGAAATCATAAAGGAAGGAAAGGGCCCCACATGTGCAAGAATGTTTGTGGCAGCCCTTTTTGTAGTGGC